>VZTA01022314.1:224987-276482 GCA_013398855.1 Mohoua ochrocephala
GTACGGGAGCGCTGCGGCGTTGGCGCTGATAAGGCACCGCTCGGAGGACCGGCCAGGAGCAGGCGCTGCGCAGGGCTTGGTGAGAGTCGCCGGCAGCGGCCGCCTGCCGGTACTGCGGAGCCGTCCGCGCACCGGGAGCTCTACCCCGGCCGGGCTCTCTGCCGACCCTGCGCTGAAGGATGCGGGCGCTCGGCGTGCGGGGCGTGCAGATGGAAGCATTTTACCCGTTGTTTTTTTTTAATGAAGGCAGGAAAAGTTTTGTTAGTGGTAGCTAGTTAAGGAGAAGTGGGAACTGGTATTTTCTTTCTTTTAAAATGTTCCTGCTGTAGAGCACGGCCCTCGGGGTTGGGCACGGGGCATTCCCGGGGGTGACCGCACGACCTGGCACCTGCAAGCCTCAGGCACCGGCCGCGAGCCTTTTTGGGTACGGCGGTGTGGGATTGAGTGTACCCGGACCTGGGGGGAAGGTTAAGGGATTTGTTGAAACCTGTTTAAAACTCCAAGGTCAACAGAAACTTCTTAAGATGTATGACACTTTATTTTTGTATTTTTAGAGCTACATCCCGAATGTCACAGTCATCAATCGCTACTTGCCGGCCGAGCAACTGAAGTCTCTGGACAGACTTGTTTCTCTTCCTTGCCAGAGGCCGAGCCCTCAAATGGGGTAATCAAAAGTTGCTGATCTTTTGTGTGCCCATATCTGTTCTTCAGGATCTGAATGGAACCATAACTTTTCACTGTTACTGTAAGAAAAGAGAGAGTCCTTTAAGTTTCTGGTGCTTTGCAGTTATTTCGTGAAGGGAGCTAAACACAAACACGATGGTTGCACTTGCTCCTTCAAAGAGCTGATTAGGGCAGTAAGTGGAGCATTCTCTCCGGTGGATTTGCAACATCACCAGTGACTTCAGAGCTGGCAAGCCAGGTTGTAGCTCAGCAAAGTCCACATGGACATCCAGAGTCCTGCAAGGATGTAAATGGATGAGGTTCTTGAATATAAATTGTAGACAGTAATAAAATTCATGTTGCTCCATCCCAATTCTCATCATCTTTAATAAAAAAAATCCATAGTTTGTGTTGAGACAAATCATCTTTTGTGAGGCAATGCAGTTAAATATTCAGTATTTTGAAGATAATATGGTTAAAAACAGTTTAAGTGATTGCATTTGGAGGTTTAGATGTATCTTCACTGTGCAAGTATATATGTATGCATACACAAAGTTTCAACAGTTCTTTTTTTTTTTCCTTTTCCTCCTTCCTGTGTAAGTAGCAGCCAGCAGAGGGTGTGCAGGGTAACGAGGAACCCTTCTTTGATTATTCAAGTAAATGTTTCCAGTAAATCAGCAGGATTTATCTCCCCTTCTCTCTTCCTACCACTGCATAAACTATTTCCTCTTTGCTCGCCTATTTTTTACGGGCTACCTCGCAGCTTGTGAAAGAACAGGCACTTCTCACTGAGCACATGTATATGTGATTAAAATCATATCTAGTGGGGCAGGTTTGTTTGTTTTCATCTGCTTTGCTTTTTAACTAATTTTAACTTTGTTGTCTCTAGAGGAATCAGAATAAATCAAAATAATTTTTCTTTTGTTTTTCTTTTACCCTGGGAGGCAGTGCTCTGCAGCAGTTTTACTGAAGTTGCTGTATGCTCACAGGGAGGTCTGCATCATTCCTGGGGCATGAGAAAGAAAATCAGTTGAAATTTTTAGATCTCCTGAGTTTGAAAAGTTGTGAAATACCCTGTTGTTTCAAATGTGCATAATTTTTTGGAAGTATTTAATTGAAAAACTAATCATGAAGCCCCAAGAGGGCGTGATTAGTCACTTGCTCAAATAGAATAGGATTAAGCACTCAGTAAATGAATGAGTCCGGTTGACAGTAAAGTCACCCCCACCCAGCTTGGAAATATTAAAAAATATTAATATGTATGTATTTTTAAAATAACCACTGGTAATTTGTAGTTATACCTTCTGTGTTACCATTATCTTGAATTTTTTTTTTCCTTTGTGTCCCTGAATGGCACTTGCCTCTGTTTTGTGTAAGATGTTTTGAGTTTTGGTAGTGTTTGATGGTGATAATACAGATTAGCAAGGCTTTACAGGAGAGCATTGGGAATTAATGGTCAAATGTTGTCTAGATAAGCTTCTAGGTACCAAGCAGAAGTAATTGTATGCAGTTAATTGTTTTCAAAATACTTTTCTGTCTAGGAATGTAACAAAAGCTCCATATACTGTTCCTAATATAGGCTATTTTTTTTCTTTATAACAGAGACTCTGCAAGTAGGTTTAGTGATTGGAGATGGAAGAAGTTGTTAGATTTGTAGTTTGAGATCAGCCAAATGTCAAAATATTTTCATCCAGTAAATTCATTAAATTAGATTCTTGGACAAAAATAACAGGTTATTTCTGTTCTTTTTATTTTGTTTTTTTTCCTCTGACATCCCTCTCAGAACTGATACTTTTAAAGAATTTTACTCATCAGTTAAGTGGTTTACATGTTTTGGGGTGTAATTCACTGTTAAAAAATCTTAGAGCAGTTCTTTTCTCCTGTATCTAATTTTTCTTCTGTGGGTGTGACTGCTCAGGGTTTTAATGCCAACATCAATTAATTTAATACCAGCATCAGGTCTGGCTAGCAATTGATGTGTGTACATTCTTCTGCACGTTCACCTGCAAAAAGCTCTACTAAAGATGCTGTGTTGGCTTGTTTGAGGAGGGAAGGAGTTTTAAGGCTGTTCCTTAAAATTTCTCAATTAAACTGAAGACCCGATCTGTACTTGTAGCAAGGACAAAATTGTAAAGTGTAAAAGGCAGTGCTCCACAAGGAAAAAAAGACTTCCATGTTGCTCTTCAACATGGTTATCAAATGCATTGTTTCTTTGAAGGTTTTTTTTCTGAAAAATAGTTATACTGCCACAAAATTTAGTAATTTTTAACGTAATTCAGTTTTATGTTAATTTCCTTAAAGATGAAAGTTGAATTGTTCTGATTAATAATCAAACGTAAAGTATTCCTGACTGTGGCTCTGAACAAGGAAAGAACTCCTAATTCTTTCAGACATTTCTTGCTGTCATAACTTCAGGGTATGATTATCTTACCTAATAACAAGAAAAGGTGTTTGCCTGCTTCATTAACAAACTTCAGTTAAACAATCGAGCAATGGCTCGCTTCAGAAAATCTAATTTAGGCTTACAAGTGATTTAATGCTTTTTGAACTTTTAATAGCCATGTTGCCCACTAATCTCATGATCTGTGGACGACTTTTAACTCTCAGGGATATACATGCATGTCTCAAGGGAGTTCGTTCACATTTAGCATTGAATGTGACAGTAAACTTCCTCACCTTCCCTACTTGCCTTGCATTTTCAGAATTTATCTGCTAAAATTGTTCAATTATCACTCAAAGGCTCACTTTTTCATAGAAGGAGTTGCATATCTGGATTTTACTGATGTAAGATCGTCTTAGTCATCTGACTATAGTTCCCATCTGTGCATCTTTTCATGTTCTTATTGAGATATTTAGAAAGCCAAGAAAAATTATGTGACTAGCCTAGCAGCTGAATCATTGTATTTTATGGTGAATGTCAATGCTGGCACAGGAAATGCAAGATACTAACTCAGGTCTTTTCAAATGATTGAGGGAGGAAGAGGATTTGTAAACAGTTTGCAATGTAATAATGGAATCTTTATCCAAGCATTTCTATAATTTAATAATAATAATTTTAGATTGTGGTTTGGGGATTTGGAGAACTTTCTATTTGTTTTTATTTTCAAGCATTTTATTTTTCATTGCCTTTATGTAAATTACACATTTTGCAGAAATTGTCATGATATCTTAATTTTCATGTCTCATAATTATTATTTCATTATATCCCATATATGTTAATAATTATAGATTACGTTATGAAAAATGCATACATATTTTCAAATAAAAACCATGAACAACTTGTAGTAATTGAAGTATAAATTGGAATTGTTTTAGCTGCTGAGCCACATTTTTTAGAAAAAGCCATAATAAACTCATTAACATTAGAAGAAGTTTTGATTTTTTTAATAGGCCTAAATGTTACATTTTCACTGTATGGCAATGCTTCCACATCTTGGTAACATTGCAGTCTCAGCAGCCAAAAGTAACAATGGTTTTATTTGGCTTTGTTAACCATAAGGCAAACTCCATTTTATTTAATCTTTGACAAATAAAAGAAATTTTAATCTTTTTTCCTTTTTTTTTCTGTAGGCTTAAAATGAATAAACAATGCCTTTTTTTAAAAGCGTGACTCATTCAAAAGTACATGTTAAATGAGGAATTGTTCATTTCATTGAAGTGATTCCTTTGCCAGTCTTTGTATTGATGAGTACAGACTAATAATTTTCAATTCACAGTACAAGACTTGTGATCAAATAGTGCTATTTTCCTCGAGATAAAAATTTTTGTTTTGCAACCAATTTGCACAGAATGTGTTCTAGTAGTGTTTTGTGCCTGTTCTTTTGTAACTACGTTTTGTGTTTCCAGTGCCTTAAATTTGTCTGTGTGGTTTTTACAGAAGCAGCATTGCAAAAAAAAAAAAAAAAAGAGAAAAAAGGCAGGAAAAAATGGACTTAGTATAATTTTAAAGTCATGCAGAGCATTTTAAGGAAAAAAGAACAAAAGCCCATCAGGGTAAAAGTAGTAGGAGGGGTATTTCATTTTACTCGTCTCATAGAAAGCCTTCATTAACAATATGCAAAAAAAAACCCCAAAAAACCCCACCAGAAATGCTGGTTATCTTTTATAGATCCTTTATGAAGATATTCCAAATAAAGTAAAATATGGCAATATAAGACAAAATTATACGTGTAATAGAAAAATCGAAATCACTTTATAATTTGAATTAATAGAAATTAAACATGTATAACCATTACATTTCAAAGACAACATTGAACAGGGATCAGGAGAATACATGGCAGAAATTTTGGAAGGCTTTATGTGCATTATGTTTACACTTAAAAAAAAGATATTTAATTCCCTGTTTAAAAGCATAAAACCACAGTCACGGTTCCAGAGTGAAATCTTTTGAAGAAAATGAGTGGGGTGAAAAATGTCAATTTTGCTAACAGTATGTACCCACTAGAAGAAATGGTTTCTTTACTGATCATTTCTTGCTTGTGTTTGTAAAGGTACAATATCAAACTTGCGTTCTTGTTTTACTGTGTATTTCTTTTCTTTTGCCTGCCTGATAGGACTTTGAAATGATACCAAATAATTTATCTTTCAACTGGTTTCATTCCAGTAGCCTAATTTGGGATTATTTGGGCTTTCAGCACGCTGAAGGGTTGTTGCCATTTTCTGAAAAGCATTTGAATTGATATTTTAGTAAATGATTTTTAGTGAATCTGATACCGGTTCTTCATTATTTGACCAGTCTCTCATGTAAGTGACATAAACAATTAGGTTACTGCAAAACTGTAATTCGAGTTAAATTTGTTTTCAGGTCTCTCAACACAATGAACTTCATTACAAGGCTTTCCACTTTATGTCTGAGGAAAAGCAAGATGCAGCACAGGCACCAAAGTAGTAGACGACCGGCAGTTCCACTCGGATCACGGATTTTAACTGATCCTTCTAAGGTCTTTGAGCACAACATGTGGTAAGATGTTTCTTCAAGGCTGGTTTTCATGTAATTCTGTATACTGTTTACTCTGACGAATAATGGTGTGGGTGTATAAAACAAGGTACTGCCAGAACAGACATGTGAAGGTAGCACTAGAGAAAGCTTGAGACTGTCACAAGTAATCTGCCAGTTACGAGCTCTCAGTGACTTGCGTTGAAAGCTGCCAAGCAAATAGTTAGTCAAGGAGTAAAATATTATTATAGATCAGTAATCAATTAGGAGACAGAAAATGTAGAGATAAGATAGTTCATGTTATTTATAATGGCAGAAAGTTTCTAGTTAGGTACAATAACATTGCATACTGGTGCCCTAGTCTAAAACTGACACCATTTTGAAAGGAACATGTAAATTACTCATATTCTTCTGAAGGTGTACTGAAGATGTTACAGATAATTCAGCAGAAATTTTCACACACTGTGCAATTATCAAAAAAAGTAAATTGAATCCTAACATAAATAAGCAATGTAATAGCAGGGAAAACATCAGTGTGTACATGCTGACAAGAATAAGAATTGCCCTGACTTGCAACATTTCCATCTCTAAAAGGTATTTTTGTGGTTAATGGATACTCAGAAAAAGTGAGACTGCTAGTCAACACAGTGGGAAAAATGAGATTGAAAAGCCTGAGATTTTTGACCGTGGAATGGAGATGAACACAAAACAGTAAGTGATATAGGAAGTGTTAGAAGGATAGAAGAATATTTAAATCTGTTTAGAAAGTAGAATATCTGGTCTCCCAAATACCTACCTAAGATATTTGGGAGACCAGGAATTTCTATTCCTATAGTTCATAATTGAACCCAAGGAATATTTGTTGAGAAGTGGGAAATTTAGAAGCTATACAAAAAATTACTTCTTACAAAATGTCAAATGTATTTTTGAATTCTGTCACCATTTTTGAAAGCAAAGGTTAGCAAAATTAGGAAGAGTATTGGATGTGGCTAACAATAACCAATGGGTATCATAACACAGGAGTAACAGGACACATTTCAGGACTTCAGCTTACTTCATAGAAATAATCTGCAATTTTACTTTTACTTTCCTCAGAGGTGTCCTCTGCTGTCAGCTGTCAGAGAGGTTACAAGACAAGCTTTTGTTCTGAAATGAAGTTTCAACTTGCCAGGGTTTTTAAAATTACTAATTTTTTTGTCATCCATTTTATTGGTCCACTTTGCTTTTTAATCTAAAGTATTTCAAAAGATTCTCTATATCAAATTCTGATGAATAAAAAGTCTTAAGAATACGATACAGAAGATTTTCTTTTGGTTAATAAACTAGTATCTTCATTACTCTTTTTAGTCTCTAAATTTGGGCTTAACTCATTAGTTAAGATACACAACTAGATCTGTCACCTGTTAGCGTTTTCTAAACTAGATGTCCCCAAGCTGGAGTCTCCAACACTCACCACTATAAGGCCAAATTTGGAGTTAGCTATACTTCTTGGTCAAGGAAGCTGGAAGCTGGCTGATTATTGTGTTAAGAGTGTAAAGTTTGTGTTTCATAAATCTCTATGCAGTGTAGTTCTGGAGCATCTTCCAGGCTCAGTGCTTCCTGCTAGGTGGATGAATCCTTTACATGTGTAAATGCTGATTCAAACGTAGGCTGTATAATCAAGGTAGGTAAAGATTTTAGAAAAAGGCCACCCTTTTTCTGTAACATTTTTTTTAATAAAACTCAGTTAGTTTGTTTTGTAATTTCCTTCAAAAAACTGGATCACGTGGAGCTTCAGTTCTTCCTGCTAGCCTTTGGTGACAGTCTAATACAAAGTTATCAAACTTTGATGCAGGTGGTTGGGATGGATTGGGAAGATGGAAGTGAAAGAAACAGGGTTGCTCAGAAAGTGGATCTGCAGATGAATCCATGTAGCTCAGGTGGGAAAACAGGTGAAATTGAATTGAAGCAGAGGTGCATGGAAATTGTGGTGGTCTTGATAAATCAAGAGCCTGGCTATGATGTGGGGTAGGTCCTTGTTTCTGAATCTCACTGAATTGGCAGGGTTCTCACTAGGGAGATAAGGAGAATTAGGATGAGTGGTGGTAGTGCTAAATAGATTATACAGGGTGAGCTTAAGATACTCATCTTCTCTAGCCTTGATGTATGATGTCCTTTTGTTTTCCACTCATCATCTTTGGTAGTTCATACATTCTTTTTGTGCGAATTGGCAGAGAGCCAAGAGCTACTACCATTGCTGCTAGAAATACTAAGTAAATTAAATTTGGGAACCGATGCTTTAGATGTTTGTTGTGGTGCTTTCCTGTTGTTTTGAGAGAGAGGTAATGAATGATGCTAGACATTGGAGCAAAAAATGCCTGCTTCTATTGAGGTCAGTAATTGACACAGTTTTCACATTATCACAGAGATAATTAAACCCTATGTTAGCAAACAAGTTAGTGGAAAAGGACTAAGTTGAATAAGCTGAACTGAAAGCAGCATTGTTTGATCTCATATCAGGCCTACTCATGTTAACAGTTCCTGGTGTGGTTAAAATGGGTAGCTTGCTTTGCTGCTGTCAGTGTTCAGCTTAAAACACTTCCATATTTAAACACTTCTGTGCTTAGAATTCTTATGTGTCTTGTGTTCCTACCAGCTTGTATTGCTGAAGGAGCTGCTTCATTTGAAGCATCCAAACTATGTAAATAGTTTGCATGAGAACTACGCAATGTCCCCTCTTTTGTAGATTTTGATCAAGAAGTGCTGCAGCAGTACTGTATTTGGGATCTACCATATAGAAATTTCTGCAAAAGCACCAAAAGGTGCTCTATGAATTTCCAAGGAAGGAAAAAAAGGGGGAAAAAAAAGGCTGTTAATGAAGATGGAGGGCTTCAGGCACCTTTAGTACTGTATGTTGAGCCTCTGAGGGCTCTGACAGACATGCAGTGATGGATTAAAATTGATCAGCTAAAGATTACACCGCAGCAAGTCATCTGTCAGAAGGGCTGACTGTGTATTGTTGCCATCTGAATAGTCCTTGGTTTCAGCTTGCTGGAATAGGCAAGGTCAAAACTGGTGATAGCAGTGAGGGAAACAAGTCTTTCCAAGAGGATGTCTGCCTAGTAATGCTTCAGCCCTTCAGTTTTATTCGACTGCAGCGTGTCTGTCAGAGCCATGACACTGCACAGGAAGATCTGGTATATGAACAAATACAGGAAGGGGAGAGGCAACCTGCTGGGGACAATAATGAGAAATATTTCAGTAGAGAGGAGGAAATCAAGTCTGAGGCAAGCAGACAAATATATACCAATTAGTCTCCCACAATTAACAAAAGAGGAACAGCGAAGGTCTAAGAATTACATTACCTATATGTCACCACGTACGGAAAAGGAAGATGCTCATTAGCTTTTAGAGACAATCAACTCTTTTCAAGTTGGCACCTTCTTCCTTTTCCCATAGTAACCAATGGAATTTTAGTAATGGGCTTTCAGTTAGTTGATTTCAGTAGGATTAGGATCTAATAGATTACTTGAATTATATAATCTAATTTAATCTGTTCAGACTGGATGATTTGGAGGGACAGCTGATTGGCTTTTGAAAAAATCCTGCAGCACATTTTTGGGCACTCCCCATTGTGGTCTGATCCAAACCTGGAATCTGCAGGGAAGGCAGTTTAGTCATCAGGGTCAGATCTGGGCTTGGTTCTGTGACCATGGATTAACATAACATTTAGTTAACCACTTTACACAAATATCGATGGCATAGACTTTGGAAATATTGCAGCACTGCTTGACTTTTCTTACAAATGTCTCATTCTGTTTTTTTTTAAAAATGTTACCTATCTCTATTCCCCGGAAAAGTAAAATCCTGTTCATCAATTCCACCTGTTCCAGTCGAATAGGTGGATTATGCTCCCCTTTTCAGGAACAGCTGATTTCTTTGCTAGTCCTTAGTTCCTCATCATAAGCACTATTAATGTGAGATGTTTCTTGCATTAGGGTGTTTGTTGGTAGGTCTATTATTGTGTTCAGCTAAATACAGTTCTAATGGGATACTCAAAATACATTCCTGTAAACACACTCAATTTGCAAGATATATATAATCCTGTTATTAAGAAATGAAATACATTCTACTTGAGTCTCTTTGCCGCTGGGACGTGTTTCTTAGTCACTTGACTTTTACCTAATTAGGAATACATTTTTATCTATCACACACTGAAACTTAGGTTTTAACTGTCAGCCTCCTTGCGGTCATTTGCTGGCACTCAAAAAATAAACAAAGGTATTTGAGACAGTGTCGCTAATTCATGACTGTTTTTCCTGGGAAAAAATATTATGAAAAACCCTATTGAAAAGCTGGTTCTTCAACTGCCTTCTGCAGGGACCACATGCAATGGTCACAAGAAGAAGAGGAGAATGCCAAGAAAAAAGCAACAGAGAACTCCCTTGTGAAAGTTCAATCAGAAGATCAAGGTAACAAATATCGAATGGTATAAAAATTCTTGTTTTAATGCTCTTTATTAAAACATTTGTAGATGCTGTAGAATTCAGGAACACTCTTTTTATTTCTACTTTCTCTTGTCTAAATTTTTTGATTCGTTTTTGGGGTTTTTTTCCCTTTGTTACCTCAAAAGATCTCAAAGTGTGTTTTTCTAACAATACAGTTACTTATTTGAACAATTTTGCAGTTAGGGTGGCAATAGACTCTATATAAAACAAGTGCATCAGTATGGTGCAGTTGTTCTGACCCCCTTTGCAGTCCTTCAGAATACAACTCCTGCTACACAAGGCTTTTACGGAATCAAAGGGAGTGAATTTGCATTCAGCTAGGGTGCTGGGGATGAAGATTACCATGTACAACATTCAAATGCTTTTTAGTGATTTGTGGACTATTTAGAGAGCTTGTGTTTGTACACTGCACCATATTTCAGTTAAGTGCCGTGGAAGTTGCAGTGGTCCCAGCTGGTCCCAGCTTGCTGCCTGCCAGGCTGAGCTGGGAGTGCTTCAGGAATCAACGTGTTCACTTTGTGTGGAAGGTGTTCCAATACATCCTGCACAGTCTGCTCTGTAAGGGATTAAGAAGTTTTGTGCCTGTCTTCAGAAGGGAAATTTAATGTATTCTGGGTTTCTGAAGAGTGATAGATCTAGGTTCAAACTGGCAAACTAAACCATAGACTAAACTCTAGGATAGTTATGAATGCTAAAGCTGGAATATCAACTTGATAGTAGCATAGAAGACTTGATTCTTAATTTGTTGTTCTGTTAGAAATATATTCTGAAAGCAGTTACTTGAATATCCTGTGCCTCAGTTTACTTAGCATGTCGTGAATCTGTCAGATAGAGTCATTGTGATCCTATGCCTTGATATAACTAAGGCACATGTTGGAGTTTATTTGAATTACCTGAGAATGTGCCTTGCATTTTGTGCCCTTCATCACCTTGAATACTCTGGGATTGTCCACCTGCCTTTCTCTGTTACCTCTCACATTCTTTATCTATATACAAGAGTAGAATGTTTGTTTTTCAAAAATTACATCTAGTATCTTCATTTGATTTGTATAAAAAGCTGAAAAAGAGCTCATAAAGGAAAAGTAAGCTGTGTGACCATGTGGCTCATAGAACCTTTCATTCTTTCTCTACAATCAATTAGAAGTTAGTTTGTGCTGGTGAGAAATGGAATAATCAGGCATTTGTCTATTGCCAAGAAATACAAGAATCCAAGGACATTTCCTATGAATGCCCCTCTGTTTAGAACTTGAATAGGTGAGCATTGCTGATAGTGTTCCTTCAGAAAGCTTCAGCTTCATTCTGCAAGTGGAAGTACATTTTGGCCTATTTGTGTAAACAATGAACTAGATCAAGGCTAATGAGCAGGTTGTTTTGGGGCCTTGAAAAATACAGTAAGGGGGAAAAATACAGATTTCAACAATACTATTATATTACTAAGTAGAATAGTTCTGGTGAGCCTTTTTAAAGCAAGAGAAGTTAAACTGAATGAACTCATGAGACTACCTTTAGGAAGTTGATTTAATTATTAGCATGTGCAATTTTGTCTCAGGCATGCTTGGAAGATTCTGTTATGGAGAAAAATCGATTGACAAAGTAAAGTGTTTTTTGGTGGGATTTTTTTGGGGGGTGTTTGAGGGTTTTTTTTGTCTTGAAAGTTTATATGTTTTTTAGTTATGTAATTTTAACATGCTTTGGGAAATTTAGTGGGTGGACTAATTAGATACACAAAATGAAACAAAAATTTGATGATACTGCATACAGTACTGCATACACAGAGGTGCATGAATGACCACTGCAACAATGCAAAGTAAAGTGTTCCTTCACATGAACCCATGTAATTCCATACTGATACAATTTGAAAGGCTGACTCTAGATATTGCTTTCCTTTAATTCTGAAATCTGGAAAACTTGATGTGAATTTAAGTACAAGGGTTCTGAGCAGACTTGTAGGAAAGTGGTGACTATAGGAAGAGATGATAATAATTTAAGAACCTTTTGACTAGCAGGGTTTTTGTATTTTATACTGAAGCCGAGCAATCTATAAATGTGCAACTTAAACTATTGTAATCTGATATGTATATGACCTCAATCACCTCTGAACTTATATAAAACAGGTCTGTACAATTCCAATTACATGGCTGGGTCTTGCCCTTTAATAATACAATTGGGTGTATTAAATGTTAATTTTAAAACATTATGCAGATTTCTAGGACAAGGCATTCTGCCACCTCCTTACCACTTCCCACTGCCTGTCTGTGCCTCTAATGATAATTCTCAGCCTTGTTTATCTCTGAAAAGCTGTAGTGATTTAGGAAATAATATGTTAAGATTTAAAGAGAGTAGTAGGAGAAGTGCACTGTACATTTACTCTGTGCATTTATATTAAAAGAATTAATGTGTTGGTGTGAGTGAGAACAAAATAAGAAAGGCAACACAATATATGAGGTACACTTTTGCAGCAAGAGATGTCGGGGTAGCAAGATGGTTCTGCAAATGCTTTGGAAATAAGGGGGGAAAAAACCAAGGAAAAAAAGATTTGGTTTGGTACTTAGGAGGGATAAGGAAAGGAAAACCATCAACAAAAGAGACATTGAAAAGCTGTAATTCTTATCTTTTTATCAGCCCTCCTTTGAAAGGGTTAGCTAGCTCCAGTCCAGTGGCTAGCACAATTAGTGCTAGTGGGAAGGAGGAAAGATTTTGTTCTTGAACTGAGAAAGAACAGGTTACAAAGTACATCCATAGAGTACATGGATGACTGGAAAAGCAGAAAAGAGAATATTTGCTTTTTTAAAAAGGGAGGTGGGAAAAAAAGAAGAGTCAGATAATTAGTTTCAGTTCCTGGAAAAACACTGGAAGAGTACATCCAGAGCTTGCAGACATTGGGTTCAGAAGAACAAAGAAGATGAATACTGGCCAACAAATATTTTTTTCAAGAATAAATCATGTAAAATCAAGCTAATTTCCTTCTTGGAGAAGGTTACAAGCCCTGAGGATAAGGGAAAAGCAGCAGACGTCCTGAAGTTTATCCTTAGTCAGGCTTCTGACTTGCTTTACTTGACATTTTCATAAGCAAGTTAGGCAAGCGAGAGCTAATGAAACTGCTTTTGGATGAATGAATGCCTAGAGAGATCCTTTCAGAATGGAAGACTGTGCTGGGCAGAGGAATATTTTATTCTGTATCTGGTTCTGCTGGGTATTTTCATTAGTGACCTCAGGAAACAGGAGACTTGAAGATGATGTTAAGTGAAGAGATGTTTCAAGTGTGGTGAAGGACAGGATTAAGATTCAGAAAGATCTGGACAATCAGTGGAAAAAAATAATCTGAAATATATAAATTTGCTAAAAATAAGTGCAGATTTCTTTGCTTCAGAATAATTCCTTGAAAAAAAACCTGGGTTCTGGAACAATTGGCTTGCTAGTCATTTTGCAGAAGAAGATCTGAGAGTTGTGGTGAATCACTAGCTGAATCAGCAGTGTCACGCTGTTGCAAAATGGCAAGCTGGGAGTTATAAACAGGATTACAACCTGTAAGCCTCATGAAATACTCCTTTTGCTCTGCATTGATAATGCCTTTGCCAGAATACAGCACCCAAAAGTAGTAAATCAATTGGAGAGAATCTAGAGAAGAAAAATTGAAATTATCAGAAGTCTAAAAATCAAAAAGAAGAGTTAAGTTTAGACAATCTAGAAAAGAGATTGTTTATGGAGACATAGTAAAATACTTCAAATACGTAAATGGGTGTTGCAAAGAGAAAAGAGAGTAATCTTTGCCTTATCTGCTTGGTCCCTAGGTGGGACAAGAATTGCTGGACCTAATTGCAAGATGGAAGTTTTTAGTTAGGTACTGGAAAAGGTTACCAACTGTATAGAAAATTAAGGACTGTAATATATTACTGAAGAAAGTTGTATGTGAAAAGTGGTATTTTAAGAAGAAGTTGGACAGATCTTTGTGGAGAAGGGGCATGAATTCCCTGACTGTGTGAAATCCCTTCCAGTCCTACTCTTTGACATTCTAACACTCAGTTAGAATGTTTTGTGAATTAAAAGTTAACACGAAGATCTATTGTAAGACTCTGAAGTATTTTGAAAGTAAGAAAGCCAGTACGTTCCTTCTGCATTGGTGAATGGTTAAGCATGAATTACTGTCTATTTGCTATGCAGTAGCATTTATCAGTCCAGTTCACACAGCTGGAATTTTTTTCAAGAGGTGATGAGGTACCAAGAAATTTGCAATTGATTACAGAATTTCATAAAGCATGAAATAATTTCAATTTAGTATTTCTTAAATAAGTGAAAAGATGCATTGCTTTTATAATTTGAGCCATGAAAGCTTGTCTAAGGATCCTCAGATGGCTTATTTTGGTGGTGCTGTTCTATGATGTCACTACATTTTTTAAAAAATGCAGTAAGCCTGTCTACCTCTTCCTAATTGACACAAAATCTGATTAAACCTTCATAGGAGTTATTTTGAGCACAAGTTAAGGTAAGACACAAAATCCATGTGTTTTAATTTAATGTACAGTGTGTGGAACTGTGGATTTTTAAACTGGATAGTTGAGGTCCAAATTATATGTTGCTTTAGAGTCTTTTCTAGCTAAGCTCATATTCACAAAGGTTTTGTTCTGTTTTAATTTCAGATAAATATGAGAGAGAAGCCAGTAAATATTGGAATGAATTTTACAAGACCCATAAAAATAACTTTTTCAAGGATCGCAATTGGCTGTTTCTGGAGTTTCCAGAAATTCTTCCAGAAAAAAGGAGACAAGAGTTCAAAATAGAAAAAAGATCTTCAGAACACACAATATTTAATAATAATAACAACAGTTTTTCACTCAAAAATGGAATGTTTGAAGAAGGAGAAAAATACTGGAAGAAAAATTATGGAGGTGATTCTACTACTGTACAAGGATATGTATGTAATAAAAATCAAGCAAAGGCTCTTACTGACAATCCTCAAGGTAAAAACTGTGGAGAAGAACTTGGCAAGCTAGAATCCTTCCCTGGTTGTGATGCCACTTACCGAATATTAGAGGTAATGCTCTGCAAATGTTCTACCCACCATGTGGAGCTCCACTTAGTTGCTCAAAAATCTGATAAAGACCCTCACTAAGTATCAAGAAAGTAAGCCTTTGGAATTTGACATACTACATTCATTTTTGGCAGGAACTTTCAGAGAAACCTAGGATCTGGACTTGGTTTTCCCTTTAAAGTTTCTCCCAAATCAGAATAGGGCTAGATTGTCAGATTCCATTTTCATTGAAAGTCATGTTTCTAATTTCCTAAGGAAAGATGTATGTTTAAGTGCTTTGTCTAAAAGTGCAAGTGATTGCTGTATTCCTGCCAAATGGTGAAATCGGACAAGAATATTGCATTTTCTTATGCAGTTTGAGAAATGGATTTTCTCTTAACTTTAGAAAGGCATCGGGGAGAAACATCATCATATAAATGATTGGCGAATCGTGGTATGAGCTGTTTATACTTTTTCTGTCCAACATAGACTTCAAGTCTAATGGGTCCTACCTGCCAACTAATTTAAGACAAAAATAACAAAAAAAAGGTTTTATTTGCTCATTTATTTTATCTTTCTCTTCTAATTTTAGGTTGGTTGTGGAGCTGGAAACAGTGTCTTTCCTATTTTGAAAGTTCTATGGTACGTAGTGTTGGGTTTCCAAGTATGAACGTTGTACTCACATCTTCATTTTCACCAAATGTTGGTGCTAGATTGATGCTGCATGAAGTGTTTAGTGAACCATTTTACAGCCCTAAAATTCTTACTGTGTCTGACCACAAATAATGTTGATTGCGTCAGTATAGGATACTCCTCAAATTGCTCCACCCTGGTCTTGGGGGGATCATATTTGCTGACAAAGTTTGCCTTCAGGTGCATTCAGGCTGATTTCTTGTAGTTAATCTCAGGCAGGTGAAATAGTCTCTTGTCTTATGTATCACTGTAAAGCTACCAGGTATCTCTTCAAAAGGCTAAAATCAGAGACCATAGATAATGGCGTGTGATCTATTGGAAAGAAGTTCTGTTGTTTCTGAATTGGCTGGTATATTTGTCGCATTACTTCAGGTTTTAGTGTCAAGGCATAAGTCCTGTATCACATTACTTAATTCATTGAAACATCTTAATCCATTTAGCTTCCAGTTTTAGAAAAATCTGTTATGACAGCTTGTCCTCCCATCCATGTAGGCAGGAAGGTTTTATAGAAAAGGCTATGTATGTATCAAGGGCTGAAATAGATTTCTTTTTATTCATGCCTTTAAGAGCTTGAGAACAACACAATTCATTATTCTGTCAATGAATTCTGATTGCTAGTATCACACCTGTACAAAAATACTCCATTTTGCAGATGTGGAAACCCAGCAGGAGGAATTGAGTGATGCATCAGGGCCATACATGAAACCTCTAAGTGTTAGCAAGGCGTCTTCATCCCACAGCAAATGCTTTGCTTTAGACAGCATATAGGGAAAGGAGAGCCTGGTTTCTGTGAAAACTTTGAAAGGAACACTGTATAGAAAAAGATATCATGTGGCTGTGTTGAAAAAGATGAGACAAACTTTTGTGTGTTCCTCACAGGAGGCATTAGTCATAGATTGGCATTTCTGATAATTAAGACTCTACTTGTTAAGTATTTTTCCTGGAGATCTCTGTTCTTATGTAAATCCTTCAGTCAATCACATTGGTTGATACACTGAACAACTTGCTTGTTTGTCTTGTATATGACCTAATGGAAACATCTCTTATCTCTTAGCAGGCATGGCTTTATAGAACAGTTGGTTTTACTCTGAATTTAATAATATAAAAATTTCCATGTTGTCAATTATAGGCATATAAAATAATATATTTATATGCATATAATTATATGCATGTGAAAACAAGCCAGTGTCAAGCAAGTGTACCCTGGCTACAAAAGAAAATTTCACTTAGGTTAGCAAAGTAACTTTTAAACCTCTTCCCCCTGCCTCCCTTGAAATTTAAGTTAGTGCTTTTTAATACAGTGTGTCATGAAAACACCATCCAGATCAAGCCATGTCTTTGTCTTAAGTGGATTTTCTACATATTCTGCTCAATAAATATAAAAACCCCCCAACATTCTAACAAATCTATTAGGTAATCAGCTTAACCTTTCCCAAGGGGCTGGCTGGGTCCAAAGCCTGGCTGCTTGTCCTCATTCATAATAAATATATAAATTCATCAATTCTCATGGTGGGCACAGAGCTGATAAAAGTTTTGCTCAGCAACAAGCATGGAATATATTTTGCTCCAGAAGCATTCTCCTGTTGAACCCTCAGAAATCATTAACTTAGCTGTGTATACTGTGAGATCTTATAGGCACTGGCAGAGTTTATTGATTCCCTTCTGAATAAGCCATCTATCCAAAATCTGAAATATATTTTTAATTAATTAAATTGATCATGAGTTGCTCATGGAGGTCATCTCTCAGAGGGTTTTGAGTAGCTTTCTCAGTTTATCTTAAATGCATTTTTCAGAGGTGAAAAAACTTCTCCCTAGAATTACTAGTATCTGATGAATGGTACAAGGAAATTTGCAGCTGGCTTAGTCTTGGATGGGAGGGGAAGAGAAGACAGTGCTAGAGGAAATTCTTCTTCATTCTGGCTGGAAAACAAAGGAGATAATGGAGGACAGTAACCAATAATGCTTAATCAAATCAAAAGAGCAGCAAGCTGGTACACGGAAACACAAACTTCTACAGAACTGGATGACTTTTGCAACACCCCATCCCTGCCCAAATCATATTGCTAATTAAGCTGCATGCAGGGGCTAATAATGCAGTGCTCCTGTAAGAAAATGGGACCTATTAATGTGCATTTATGCATTACAGCACCAGGACGTTGTCATCAGTTCTGACAGACCTCTGTGACCTTTTTTTTTCCTTTTGCTTCCTCCCTGACAAGTCTATAATTCTTTTTATACTAACTGCCTGTTGGTATTCTTATTAATTTGTCTGCCCTATTGGTTCATTACAACCTATGTGGCTTTCCATGTGCTAGACATCAATAAAGCATGCTTGATCAAACCTGTGGAGAACCCCAGAGGACCCTCTGAAGTTTCATGAACACTGATGTAGACTTTCATCTTTTACATTAATAATTTTTTAACTGATGTTGGTTTTGTTTTCCTAGCAATACACCTGGAACCTTTCTATACTGTTGTGATTTTGCTTCAGGAGCAGTGGAGCTGGTAAAGGTAATTCATGCACTCGCTTTAGAGTACCTTACAAGCCTGTAATTCAGGAGGCTGCCAGGAAGCCATCTTCATGAAAAAGAATGTGATGGCTTTGACAACTTTTAACTGAATTTTTCAATATTCCAAAGAACAAAGTCATACTGTATGCAGAGAGGAATGAATACCATCAGTGAGCTTGCTGCTCAGCTTGACTAAGATACCGGACAGAATAGGCTTTTATATGAGATGTTTTACAATGCAGAATAATTGAAGAAAAAATGTTTCTTGAGTCACAGTAAACGTATTAACTACTACTGTTCTCTCTGTGCCTCTTTTCATCTTTTTCCTGACAGTCACATTCGTCCTACAATTCAGCCTGGTGTTCTGCCTTTGTTCATGATGTGTGTGATGATGCTTTACCCTATCCTTTTCCAGATGAGATCCTGGATGTCATTCTCCTTGTCTTTGTGCTCTCTGCTATTCATCCTGACAGGTAAATGAAGACTAAAGGGCAAAGCAAATGGGTTAAATTTCTTTTTTAACTGGAGATTTTCAGTAATAGCAAAAGAAGATGATGAATCTTTGTTATTTAATAAGCTACAATATATATAAAACAAGGTATTTTAAATGCTGTTTACCATTTTCAGGCTTCAAGAGAAAAGCTGGTCAGGCTAATTATAATTAGTGAGTCTCCAGCCTCCATCAAAATACAAGGGGTGTATTGTAACTAAGTATATCTCTATTAGAAGTGATAGATTCAAAAAAATTGCAAATTGAAAAACCAGACTGACGCTCATGATTTAACACCTTACAATATGTTGATATAGACTTAGATTGCTGATTTAGCCGCATTCAAATGCTTACATGCAGGCCTTTTAAACTAAAGTGCATCCAGAATTTTGTAACTTGTTTGGATTAAGAACATGTGATCTAATTTTCATGTATGGTGTTATGTTGAGTACTGTTAGCCTTTGCTAATACCTCTTAATGTCTAATGAACCAAATTTTATGGCTGTAAAGGTTGGCTGATTGTGAAAATGCCCTTTTTAATGGAAAAAATGTAAAAGAGGTCATGTAAGTTAAACTTCTTTAACTAGGTTATATGAAGGGAAATACATGCTGTTTGTGTGATAATACATTTATTGCTTTAAGAATGCCAGTAAAAGGGGCTTGGCATACAGAACAGTATTTGCCTGAGAACTGTTTCCCTGCTACTAGTGATTAGTTTTACACAGAAAAACCTTCCCTGAATAGGATATTTCGCCTTTCTGTTTATTCAGAGATGAGCACGAATCACACAAAGCCAGGGTCCAGGTTTCAAAAACAATTCAAGCAGGAGACTCAGAGCTCCATAACTCTAGTGATGCTGCCAGAAAGAAATTGGACAATTCATTCAATCACTTTTCCTGTAGAAGCAGTAATCAGATGTTCTGTCAGAATTCCCGTGCCTCTTTTCCTATCAGTCTTTTAAGAATACATTTGAGGGCTTTTGTGGTTGGTTTTCTGGTTTGTTCGTTTTCTTTTCTGTTGTTTGTTTTCTTTTTGTTGTTTGTTTATTTGTGGGGTTTTTTGTCATTGTGGTTTTTGGGTTTTTTGTTTGGGTTGGTTTTTTTTTTTCCCCAGGGCTGACATGGATGCTTTTGTGTGCATGTGTGTGTATACATGCATAAAGATTTTCATGTAATTATCTGTGTTGTGAGACCCACTTTCCAAAGATGTGTTAGTCATTACTGCCATCTCATAGAATTAAAATGACTGCATAAAAGAAAATGTGATCCAGTTTCATCTTGCTCAGTATACATTTTTTCTGGAAACTTTGAAAGTGGGAAATGAAAAAGAAAACCAAGGGAATCATGATGCAGAACTTAAGTACTTCGAAAAGATGGAAAATATATGTGAAAAGGACACATTTATATCCAGCAAATTGTTACTTAGTAATTTCTCTCTAGGCTGTTGTGTTTAGTGTTTGATAATTGCTGCTCTTGTAGTCAATCTTTAGCATGCTTCAGTTTTGCTGGAAAGCACCTCTAAAATTTGGTTGCAGAACTGGAAGTATTAAACTTTCTTCAAGCTGTCTAATTAAGGTCTTCTAGTTCTGCTGGATGAGATTTCTCAAAGCACTTTCACTTTTTGTGCACATACACTTTTTTCTGCGTGTGCAACACTTCTGTTTATATAGGCAAAGTCTGTGATGCTGTGCACAACTACCTGTCTTGAACGGTCTCTTATTCTTAGGTGGTGCTGCCTTTTTGGTCTGTGGCACCAAATTGCTTGCTTATGTTTGCAAACTTCACCAGTATCCCATCTATTTTCTAAGGATGCAAGGGGTTGTAAACAGGTTGGCTAAGCTACTGAAACCTGGAGGAATGTTGTTATTTCGAGACTACGGAAGATACGATACAGCTCAACTTCGTTTTAAAAAAGGTAATTTCTGAATGGTTTTGTTGTTCACTGTTCATTTTAGCTCTTTCTGGAAAAAAAAAGTGACATGTCCTTTTTCATTACTGCTCTAATTCCTTAGGTCATTGCTTGTCAGAAAATTTTTATGTAAGAGGAGATGGAACCAGAGTATATTTCTTTACCAAAGGTATGGAATGTTTTAGTTTCATAGAAAGAGTTGAATGTTTTTCAAGGTGATTTGGATTATGAAAACTCATCTTAAAACATAAATTTAAAGAAGGTTTATTGGCTTTTTAAAATTCTCTGCTTTTAAAAAGCCCAAAGCTAACTGTTGTAAGAAAATAATTTCCTTTGTGTGCACACTTGTTGCATTTGGGGTCCTGCAAGATTGCTTACAGACATCACTGGAAATTTTTCTGTAAAATTTCTCGGTGTCTAATTGTATGGTCAAATTTTATTATTTAAACATGCACATGATTTCTCTCTTACAATTGAGATAAACATGCTCGGAAGGAGAGTCTGTAGCTCTATATGGCATAAAAGTCTAGATTGTCATTTGTCAGGTGAAGGAGCTTTATCTCGATAACACGTGAACAGTGACCAAATGGCATGCATTTGTTTATTCAACTATGACATATTGAACCCTGCGAAGAAAGGGTATCTATGGATGCTGTGAGTAATAACTAATGTGGTTTGGGCCTCAACACAACAATTTTTACTGCAATATAAATCAAGAGCTGTGAAAATGAATTTCTAACAAAAGCCTTCTTACAGGCAGCGTCCTTTATCTTTCAAATTGCAAAACAGATTTACTTCCATCTTTGGTTGAACTACAGGTTGGTAGTTACTACATTCTACAAATGACTTTTTTTTTTTTTAATTGCAATAATTCTTCATGTGGACAAATAGATGAGGTATGGAACATGTTCAACTTGGCTGGATTAACTGAAGTACAGAATTTAGTTGATCGGCGATTACAAGTAAACAGAAAGAAAAAAGTGAAAATGCAGCGAGTTTGGATACAAAGCAAGTTCCAGAAGCCATTGCTATCTCTTCATAATCCTGAAGAAACCACCAAAAGGGACCCTTGTAAATAATTGTACTCCAGAAATGTGGTACAAACATGAACTCCAGAAACTGAAGCAAATTTAAGTATGTATATTTCCAGTAAATGTTGTGTTAGCCACTGAAAAGTATAAAAAAGCTCAATAAATATATTGAACTGAAAACCTTTCTCTGACTTTCTTTGTAAATATGTGTGAGAAAAATATCGGGGTGGGGAGAAAGGCCATTTCTGACTTCTGCTTTATTTTTAATAATCTTTTCGTAACCATGACCCGGCACTATTTTACTCCCTTGAATACGAATAGTCAGTAAGTACAAGTATGTACCTCATTCCTGTTGAAATGCACAGTATGTAAGAAGTTTTAGTCTGAAGCATAGTTGTTTCAGAGATTTAGAATATCTGTTCTCGCTATCACTACAGGCTGCACTGTGTTAATTTCTGAGTCACGTCCTTTTCAACCACTGTGTGTCTTGCAACTGTATTTCCTCTTTGGAGGGAAATTTCTTGGTATGTAAATTAGGAAGACAAAAATCTTTTTCTGATTTGCATGTAAGCTATCATTTCACACTAGCTGCATGCGATATGTATACATATCAGATTACTCAGTGATTGATGTCCTCCACTGTGACTGACTTATTATGCTGAAGTCTCCACTTTTCATCTGCATGCTCATAAGGAACATGCCAAATTCAAATGCAATACATTATATTTAAAGTGCTCTAGGTTGTAAACTGAACATGTTTCATGTAGAAAAGAATTACCAAAATGCCAAAACAGTGCTGAAACCAAATAGTTAATACTTGTCTGGATAAATACAAACATTGTTTTTACAGCATGTTAGGTATGCTAGAGGAAGGAGCAAAAGCAGTAGTCCAGAGTACATTTTATTAATATTGTTATGGGGTAATGTAATCACACTAGAAATGTTGTCTTTTTCGCAGCTGAGATATTTTTGTTGTTCACAGAAATAAATTGCTTTCTTAGGGATTGGGTATTAGAAAGAAAACACAATGTTTTTTATTGACTGGGTGGGGTTACAGTAAAGGACAGGACTACACTAATACTTCAAGTTCTTTTAAGAAGAAAACTGAAATGCAAACCCTGTTTTCAGATGTAGAACATGATCCTGACGCTGTTGAGCTAGTATTTAAAGATGCCACTATGCCGTTTTGCTATTTAAATGTAATTTTAAATCACTTAGCTACAAGGAGGAGAGAACAAGAAACAGGTGAATGAATAGAGTAAATCTCTTATTTCAACAGCGGTAGGGGATGCGTGTAATCTATAATATGTAGTTTTGAGTGCCATTAATACAGTGACACTCAAAGTCTCTTTTCTTGCTTTTGTTTTTGTCTGAAGGGTAAACGTGTCCCAGCTGACAGCCCAGCCCGTTGGTTTTTTTGCAAGCTGTTAGTTGCTAAGCTAACTAGCAGGAGTGATAGTCTTCTAGGAAGAAAACCCTAAATTATCTAAATGGGGATGCCAAGTAGCTTCATCCCCTTTAACTCAGATATGTTTCAAGAATGAGGTGCAGTAAGGGGTCTGATCCTGCATTCCTCTAACTCCCGTTAGAGGAAGATACTGTTTAATGAATTAAGAGGCTTAGGAAGCTTTGGTTAGCAATGGCATTATTGTAACCTGCAATAGAACTCTTGTGGTATAAATCAAAGGTTAAAACACAGCTGTGTTTCCTAAAGCCTTAAGAGATTGTAGCATCCTCATGGAAAATATAAAGAAATGTCTCCTTACATTTTAAATAGGTTGCTACTGTGTTTTATTAATTGTGACTTTTGAATATACATAGCTCTTAGCTAGCACAAATCATTTTCACTTGTAGAATTTTCCAGGGAAGTGATGATAAGTTCTGGAGCATCGTGCAGTCTTATTCATGTGTGTGACGTAAAATTTTCCGTATGCAGAGGCTAATGTAATGTTTGCTTTGGCACTCACAAGGATATATTGATTCTGGCAAGATATTAATATGCTATGTTGTTAGTTTAACAAAAGCGTGACATCACAAAAAAACAAACCCTGAATTTTGAATGGCCTTAAGCAAAATCGGCTGTTTCTCTTCCAGAATTTGCAGCATGAGTATTGGCTGCCTCTTTTAGAATAATGGGGCCTGATTTAGAAGTAATAAGATCAGCTACTATTTTAAGTGTAGAATATCCACTGTCTGAACAGTTGTAAGATTCAAAGAAGGGGATATGGAAAAAGGCATCATTCCCATGAAGAACTTTTGAATCTGAGTAGCACTTTCTGTATTTTGGCTTCATGACATTTCAGTTTTCAAAAAGCTTAATCAATGACGTATTTTTAAAATGCTTCCAAATTATCTGTATTAGGCAAGCAGGACTACTGAAATAAAAGAAGAAAAAGAGATGCAGACATCTATATAGGAAAGGCAGTTTAAAATGGCTTATTGTTAATTAATTTCTGGAGGAAAGAAAAATTAGTTTATTAATATAGAAAAAGGCATTTAAGTTTCACTTTTGACATATGAAGTTGATTCTTTAATCAGATGTGTACCTAAAATTAATTTATACACATTCTATAAGTACTAAACATTTTAATTTGTAGTTGCAAATTTTCTTTAATTTTTTGTGGAGTTTTTTTGTTGTTGTTGTTTCAGCATGGCTTCCTAATGGCAATTAGAGAAAGGTAGTCTTGTGAGAATTGAGCTTTGGCTTCATTGACTTTGGCTTGCTTTATGAGTACTGTGTATTTTTTGCCCAGCTGCACTGGCATTGCATTACGTTTATGTACAGGGACGCTTGAACATGGTACTTACTGGTTTAGACCTTGTTTAGTTTTTAAGCAAGTGTGAGACAGTTAAAAAGTAAAGAAAGTGACCAAGCTTTTTTCCTACACTGATTTTGGGGTATCTAGTCAATAACAATTGGCTCATATAAAAAAAAATGTTGTCTTTTTCCCAGCAGAACCAAGGCAGGTGCTTGTGTGGTATTCACAAATCCACCAAATCTGAAGAGGACAGCCAAAATGCGGGCCTGATGAGGAGACTCATCATGCTGAGTAGGAACTCTAACAACACTAGGGAAGAGTTTATTGTCTTGGAAACTGCGCAGCTAATCTCCTGATTCTGCTGGTTAATAATGAATAAAAATTTATAACAAGCAACGCCAGAGTTTGTGTTAAACACTGGTAGAAGTCACTTAACATAAATTTTGCTACTTCATTTTCATTTGTGGTGTGAACTTTATTCACTGTTCCAGTGTGCTCTTTGATCTGTTGACCTATGCTTTGCTTCCTCTGTTTCCTATGTGTAGTGGACAACTAAGCAGTTTCCCCAGGAGCTGTATACACAAACATTTGCAGTTAAAGTTTGCTGGCTGAGTTATTGTTAGGGCTGAAAAAAGAGCTTTATTTTCCTCTGTACAGATTGCTTTTTCTTTTTTTGTGAATGCAATGAATTATATAGATGCTAAATTGTATATAGTGGTATTGGCTTTATTTTTAAATTATTTTAAGTCAAGTGTCAGGGAATCATAGAATGGTTTGGGTTGGAAGGAACCTTAAAGATCATCTAGTTCCAAGCCATCTGCTGCAGGCAGGGACACCTTCCACTAGACCAGGTTGCTCAAAGCACCATTCAACCTGCCCTTGATCAAATATAGGTATGATGTCTATGATAATCGTTCATATATAAACCATTTCTTCTCCATAGAGCGTCGTCATAAGGAGTGCTTGAACAACCTTGGAAATAAAACGTGTATACATATTGCAAAAATATTAAACACTGCTGTTGTTAATAATACAGGTCACTTTGCCTTTCAGTATATGTAAACTTCTCTGCACATTTGGAACAAGGATTGGACGTGAGGGTTTTTTTACATCAGTTATGTGCCAGTTCCCCTTCTCCTAAGAATCATCCAGAATCTGGACAAGTGTAAGTCTCCTGTATGCAATTACACTTTTTATGTAGTCAGTAAGAAGTACATGGGTTGCCATGGGCGTCTTAGCAGGTTCTTTGTGCCTCCTGGCATACAGGTCATGCCTGGACTGGCCTTTGAGCTGAGGAGGAAACTTCTCTGTTGAGAGGCCATCCTTCACCCTTTGCTAGTGCCAAGCAACTAAAAGGAGAACTTGCCTGATTTGCAAGGAAGAGCCATACATGCAAGAGGGGAGAGAGATGAAGATGCAGCTCGAAGGCAGGCAAGAGAGGGAGTGACTGTTTCCTCTGGGAACTAGAGTAAGAAGGAAGCTTGGATAAACTGACCAAGAAAAATGAGATGCAGACAGGGAAATGAGGAACAGAACACTGTGGGCACGGTTTGTGGAGAAGATTTGTAACAGGATACAGTGTGGCAGGGTGAGGACCTTGGGCCTAGAAATGAATGAAATGAAGTAGTGGAGGTGAGTAGAGAAAGGGGACTATTCATCACAAAAATAGGGTGAAATCTAGGTAAACAAAGCCATCAGTATAAGGATTGGAGGTAGAAAGACCTATCTTGAAAGTTTTTATTCTCAAAAGTGGTAATGTATTTTCACATCTTAGTGGAATATTACAGGTTTTCTCTTTTATCCATATGTGCACAATGTATTTCAATATATTAAAAAGATGGAATGTTTAATTTGTTGTAGTTTGTATGTACTATGCACAGGTTTTCAACAGTGCAAGCAAGTGTATGATACACCTGCTTTTGCTTTCCCCTTAGGGAACAATGTTTTTACCTTCTTTCAAGTAGAACCCTATAGTGACAGAAGCTACATTCCTAACCTCCTGGGAAGCAAATACCAGAGAATAACAGAAGTGTCTGTATCCTGATTGTGTTCAGTCAAGGTAGAACAATTAAATTTACTCCATGTGTTCTGATGATGTCCCATTTAAATCACGACAATATCTGCAGATTATCACCGTGAAGAGCCTCCGAGTATCAGTTTCTGTTATACTTGCATCTGTTCAACAGAACTTCAAATGAATTTGTATAAACTAGAAATAAAACTTAAAGAAAAATAGCAGAATAGGCTTCATCTGGGATTACAGCAATTTAGAGATGGAATATGTTTTGTTATTTTAAAACACTTATAGTTGCAAAGGAGCTCTTATCCAAGAGGCTGAAAATTTAGCTTATTTGAGGGATAATGTATGTCAAGAATATTAAAGCTAATATCCGTGTTCTGAAGCTTTGTATACTTAATGTTAGCCAAAGATATCTTGTCAATTGTTGCTGTGAAAAAGGAGTTAGCAACAAGATAGTCTCATTTTCCGAGGATATTTTATTGATCAGGTTGCTACAGTTTTAAAGGGAGCTTGGAAGATTAAGAAAGCAAGTGAATTAGCTCAATAAGGCTAAAAGCCACAGGTGACATATACAATTTAATAAATAATTAGATTAAGAATACTCTAGGCATTCCTGTGTTTTGATACTAAATGAAATTTTAAGTTCATTAAAAAACCAGAGTTGGTGTATGCTGCTAGTTATAAAAACAACCAAAATGTTAAAATTTTTAAGTGTGATGTAAAAATAGAATGCTCTATAGCTACTGCATAAATCCAGTGTCTAGTCTTCTCTGTAGTGTGTCCTGTTCAGCTAGAAGAAAAAGATGCAGTAAAAATAGACAGTGAAGTTTTTTCATGTCTCTAGGAATTTTCATATGAAGACAGCTCAGGGAATTGAATGATAGACAATGTGAGAATGGCATATAATGTTATGTTTTAGTATTTAGAAGGTCTAATTTATACCTTTACATAATACAAAAAGCAAGATAAATTAGTCAAGTTGGCAGGCAACAAACCTTCATTGTATATATTTATCACCATGCCCTATAAAAGCAAGGAATCACAATGTTCACAAGGCTTAAAGGTTGGTGAGTTACCAAAAACTGGTTGTATTAGATTTTTCCATTTTCATTTTTATATGTGTGAAAGGGAAATTTTGCATATTTACTGTTCAAGATTTTTAAATGCTTCCAATTAAAAAAACCAAAGAAACAACAATCCTAAAGCCTCATCTCATTACCTTTTGTGAGATCCTAACATTGCTCAACATTCAGCTCAACAGCAGAGCTGAAGAATGTGCCTGAATACAAAATGGGTCTAGTAGACACAGTTACCAAATTAAGAAAAGATAGCGGGGGAAAAGGTAGAAAAATAGAGAACATACTAATTGGCATGACAACATGTAGTCCTGTAGCAATCATACAGCACTTTGTATTTTATATAGAATGATGAATTCAGCACAGTTCCTGAGAGAGCGGGAGAGAGACAAGAGTCTTGCCACGCTTCCCTGTCACTTACGACTGTAAACTGGCACATGGACAAGCTAAAAGCCAAAGAATGAAAGCAATTGGTTTGCTAGAAGAGTTACAATTGATTAATTATGCTTGGGTGAGACTGGCTGTTTTGGAGGGTTTCGTTGCAGAGCCAACCCTAGTTTTTTCTTTCTTTGGTGTCAGGCACACTCTAGCTTCCATTTCCTTCTGAGATCACAAGTGCTCTTTAAATGGAGGAGTGCATCTTTGAACTTGAATGAAAGGGTTGTTGTGCAGTGTAGGATTTAGCAGATGGGCTTAGAGAATCCAAAGCTACCACTAGACTTTTATTTTACATGAGGAAAAGCTTTGCCATTTTTAATGGCTCTGTTTGCTACCTTCCCTGCTAAGCACAGTAGTCAGGTGTTGTTCTGTGGAATCGGGCAGCTTAGCTTCCAGTGACATTGATTACACTCAACAGTGAGAGCATGAGAAAGAGTAGTGGGTGGAGAAGTGAAAAGGCAGTGTGAGGCATTTCAGGAAGGAGATCTGCACTCAAGCACTTGCATGTGGGTGACAATCCCTCAGAGAAACAGTTTTTACTCTGAAGTGGAGCAGAGTTGAATCTTCTGTGCTCACTTCAGGTTTAATCTCCATCCCTGCAGATGGAGAAACTACCAGTGCAGCCTGTAGTTAAACGTGCATTTACTTAAAATGAAAAGAAAATAGCAGTAGCGAGAAGCTGCATCTTTAGCATGGAGCTGTGATTTCACAGAGAGAGACACTGGCATGTTAATCCCTGGCATAAACGGGTGCAATCCTCAATGACAATGCTAAGCCTGTTTACACATGGGCTGAGCTAAACCCCAGGATGACACACAATGCTGTTCAAAATCATTCATTTAATCCTTTTTGAATTTTTGTGATCTAACAACCAGAGATGTTTGTGTTCAGAAAAGATGATATGAAAAAGCTGTCATTGTCACTGACCATGACTTTCTTTGACATACAAATTATGATAAACATAGTCATTATCTTATTTTAGAGAAACATTCCATCTTTTTATTCAAGAGTGAATATTAGTGAATTGAATAAATCCTCAGTGATAGTTACCAAACTCTGAAATAAGATCTGCTTTTAAAATCAGAAACAGTCTGAGCTAGCTTATACAAAGAAAGAAGAACAAAATCATCCTGGCAGTAAGTCTGCATTTTGTTTTACTGAAGTTTATGAGGAACCAATATAATCAACAAGAACCTTGGGTTTAGTTTCTTTTTTCTTTTACATGTACTTATTTTAATAGCAAAAGAAAGCAGATGGAAAAGGAGGCTGCATGGTACGCAGTCTACAAAACATGCAAGTATTATTATATCGCAAGATATTTAACAAGCTACTAAATCACACTCTTCTTCTGGCATCAGTTGACTTGAGGCAGAGTATCAGAAACAGTAAATATTTATTTTACTTTGAAACAATGTTAGTAAAAGGCCTCAGGGTTAAATCTGAAAGAAAAAAATATTTGAATCTTTTATCCAAATTTCCAACATCATTTATGTCAGTTTAATTCCAGAAGACTATAGAGCTTCTTCAAGGTATTGACTAGTTGCTCACAATTAGAATCCAAATTGATTGGTGCCTGTTTTGGTTTTGGTTGGGGTAGAGTTAATTTTCTTCACAGTGGCTGGCATGGTGCTGTTTTAGATTTGTGCTAAAGACAGTTTGGTAATACAGAGATGTTTTTGGTGTTGCTGAGCTGTGCTTTCACAGTGTCAAGGCCTTTTCTGCTTCTTGTACTGCTTTGCCAGTGAGAAGGCTGGGGTGGGGTTGCACAAGGATTTGGGAAGGGACACAGGACAGCTGACACCGACTGATCTAAGGGATGTTACAGACCATACGGTGTCATGCTCAGCATATCAATCTGGGCAAAAAAGGAGGAAGGAGGGGACATTTGGAGTTCTGGTGTTTGTCTTCCCAAGTCACCGTTACGTGTGGTGGAGCCCTGGCTGTCCTGGAGATGGCTGAGCACCTGCTGGGCCGTGGGAGGTGGTGAATGAATGAATTCTTTAGCTCTGCTTGAATGCACAGCTTTTGCTTTACCTCTTGAAATGTCTTTATTTCAACCCATGAGTTCTCTTGCTTTTACCCTTCTGATTCTCTCCCACGCCCCACCAGAGGGAAGTGAGTGAGCGGCTTGGTGGTACTTAGTTGCTGGCTGGGGTTAATCCAAGACAGGGCCTAATACTAGCTGTAAAGATAAAATTACAAACATTGAAGTACAAAAATACACTGTTCACTACTCTTACTTTGTTTAAGGGCTGAAGTTTGGTTTGCTCACATATGTGTTTATATTTTTGTGTAGGATATTCAGAATTTTTTGTCCTACAACATTTTGTAGTTGGTAATAAGTTTTATGAAACTTAATAACCAACCAGATAAACGTGATTGATTAAGATAAGTGATTTATAATAAAATCCTTAAGACATGTTTGTATTTGTTGTTTTTCTCTCAAATACTTGAGAAAGTTCCTGTAAGAAAGTATGGCTATTCTTAAACTTAAAAGACCTTTGAAATCCAAAATAACAAAGTTTGTGAAGATAGAAAAGAAAACCAATAAGGGAAAAAATGGCTTTTTTTAGTGCATTGTCAGAAAGTGAAAATGACAATGCATATTTATGTTTTCCTATTTTTTGCATTTCATGGACATGGTGTTATTTCATTGCCAAAAGACTTTGCACAATGGTATGTGTTTCTAAGGAAATACCAGTAAAGCCATGTAATCTAAACTTATATATGCTTTGGGCTTCCATTTTTTTTCCAATTGTTCATTCTCCTTTTTCTAAATTAGTCAATCAGATTAAGAAAGAAAGCAAACATGACACTCTTTGGAAGTCACAGATAGTTGAAGGTAATGCAGGTAAATATTAGCTAAGTGCTTTTTCCAGTGGATTTTCCTTTCTATGTGGGATCAAGAATATGGCAGACTTATCCAGTGTGTTACCAGCAATTTTTTTTAGTAGAGGTATGCTATATGTGTGCTTGTGATAATGCGTATAATTTTTATGTTCTCGTTTCCAGCTACACTAATTTCTGATTTATCTTAATAAAGCTTTTGGACATTCTCAAGTGGAGTGCAAGTAAGTATTACTTACATATTTTAAGCATATATTATATAAATATTACTGGTTGTATTCATAAAGTGAATAAATAAAAAGTTTGACATAAACATGCACGTGTAACCATGTGCCTAACTACATGAACAATGACAACTTCAGGCCTCCTGGTTTTCATGCCCAGCTTGTTTGGTGAGATCAGCAATGAACGTGCAAGCTTTCCCCCGGGTAGCCTAGAGCGACCTTTTCTATCTCTCCGAGAGTTTCAGCACTCCTTCTCCTAAAAGCAAAACAAAGCAAAACCACAACAAAACAGTTATTGCCAAAGATAAGCCTAATGGGCTTAGATTATATATATACATACATATGCATATGTGTATGTGTATATATAAAAATAAAGTGAGAGCATAGAGGACATCAGCAGGCTGGGAGGTAGAGAAATGGAAATTGGCTGGCATCCAATTAAAGAAAGGTCCAGGCATGAGAAAAAAAGAAATTCTTTAAATAGGCATTTAACATAAGGTAAGAGAGAAAGGTTGTTTGCTTAGAAGTTTTTCCTAAAACAAATGGTAGTGTGGAATGAGAAGTTAAAGAAAAGTTAATAAGGATCTTTCTATTCTTAATCCGCAAAAGTGTACAAGCCATGACTTTCATGTTTGGACTTTTTAAGCACTTTTATGCAAGGGGCCTGCTGGGGATCCACATTCTTCTGCAGTCAGTATGGATGCTGAGTCATCAGGAAAGCTGGCCATTTGGTTTTTGGTTTCTAAATATAGAGGTGAACATTTAAAGCCCTAATCTGGGAACAGTGGACACTCGTCTGCAGCTTTGGTGATATGAATGATTTCATTCTTAATAGGCTTGTATCCAAACCAAAGCTGTGCTTGTACTACACGTACTCCTGAAAAGCTACGGTTTCCATGACTAAAAACAATGAATTAAAATTGAAAAATGATTAAAAGAAATATAGAAGATCACAAGTTTCAGTCTTTGATAAGCATCAGAACACTCTCATGATAGCTTGTGTATCTTTGCTATGTGCAGAGGAGGTGGAGCAAGTAGACTTTTGGGGGAGGGAACATAAGAGCAACCTAAATTAAAGAAGGAAGCTTAGGTTAAGCCTTAGGAGGGGTGAATTTTGACTCTTGGATTGGGTTTTAGCTATTGTTCAGGGAATAAGGAGTGCGAGTTTGTGGGAGTCTGCCTGAAAATTGTCATGTCAATGAATAATATTTTCAGAGATTTATACTAACATCACCTTTGCAGTTGGTGTACTGTACTGACATTCAGTACATAGGTTGGTGTGGGTTTTTTTATTTCTGATGAAGTTCTGCACACTTGGTTTGTTTGTTTGTATGGAAACTTTGCTAAAGTAGGGCCTTTGACATTCAAAGTGCTGTGACAGAATCAGAATTAAACCAGGCATTTTCACTTTCACTTTAGACGAATTTGTATAATTCAGTATTATATAGTAGGAGCTCATTCTTATTAAAGCAAGGGTTTACATTGGTGGTTCAGTATTTTAGACAGCATTCTGTGCCTTCTGCATAGATCCTAGCTGAAGAGATGCTTGCTGAATGCTTTGCCACCTGAAAATGTGGGGCAGGGAGGGAGAAATCCTGCCAGGTCAGCAATGATGTCGGTTTGGCTAAGCACGTCCAGCGCCAGCAGTGGCGTCGTGCCTCTGGCAGGGCAGACCTCAGCCAGTGACTCACTCTGGCTCCCTCTGCACAAATCTCTGCTCTCTGCAGGGCGTGTGCAGCACAGGTGCCATCTCCCCATCCAGCTACCAAGGTCTTCCAGGAAAGTGAGTCCTCCAACAAGCTGTGAGGTCCCATGGGTATTGTTCTGGCAGGCCAAGTATGGCCCAGGGGCGCTCCAGTGCCTGGCTCTGCTTTGAGTGAAGCACATGCTTCATTATTTAGATTGCTCACAGTCCAAGTAGGCAAAACTCCTTGTAACTCTGAATTAAGGAAAGAATATCTAGTAAGTGGATGGCAGCAGAGGAAAGACTGTTTTGAGGAAAAATACGTTTTTTCTTTAAACCTTGTGTCAAACTTTCATCCTGAGTATGCACAGTATGTTTCAAGAGCTATTTTTTGTAGGTGAAATAGCTGGGAATGGAACTCTTTAACAGGATGTAAAAAAACCTGCAGCTGTGTTAAGTGACAAAGCTCTGGCCATTGCATCCAACATGCAGTGCTTTTGTACAGTGGCAGTTCATGTGCAGCTGATTCATCGGTCAAAAAAACAGCCGTTACCTTACTATAAGATGTGAGCTTCAAAATGAGGCTGTGCCCTCATTTTCTGTGAGAACTTAAAACATGCAAAGTTTGAGGTTTGAAAAGTTAGTCGGCCATGTGTGAGTTTTACAGCCACAACAAATTAGGAACTCGTTAAAAGTTGAAAATACTTGAATTTTAACAGTTTCCTTCCAGCTGGTGTAAGACTAAGACAGATAATTTTACAACAAAAGGGGGTTTCTTGACAATATTACAGCAGCATGATGAGAAGAATCTTTTTTTGGTTGAAGTAGGGCAGAGGAGTCTTCTAACACTTGTGCTAAAAGGTCTGGCCCTAGCTATAAACATCTTGTCTGTTGCTCTCATGGAGTTTCTCAGCAGCATGTAGGTGGAGTCCAGGTTTCTGGGCTCCAGAAGATAAATGCCCAATATGTGACCTACGAGTGTATTTCTGCTGCCTGTGGTAGATATAAAGAAAACAAGAAAGTCCTGCTTTATTCCACTAGTAGAAAAATCAGTAAATGTTTATTATCCAGCCCATTTCCTAACGTGTTCTTTGGAGAAGACTGAATCCTTCTTTCAGTTATGCATGGTATGCTGAAGGTATTCATTTGGGACTTTATTACTGGTTTTTATTGTAATTATTTTGGGTGCTGTCTTTCCACAGAGTGAAAACCATGATACATCTCTTTTTCTTAACTGAACTTTTTACTGTTATTTGGCTATTTCCTCCCTATGACATTCCAAATACTGGTTATTTCATGCATGCTACCATTAATATATAACAGATGAGGCCTTGATACAATTGAAAAAATACAGAATACAGCTGAGATGAGACAGAGATATGGAATGAATTACTGATTGTCTAAAATATAGCCACAATTCCAGCTGAAACTCTTAACATTGTGTGAGCAGTTATTATGTCTCGATTGAACCTTATGTGAAAAAAAACATGGAAAATGCAAAATATTTACTGTATTTACAAAACTGCTAGTGCTTCTTTCTCCAGTTTCACTCATCCCTGTTAATTCTGACAATGCTGCCATATGACTTGTGATGAAACTAAATTTCAAAAAAAAAGGAGCAAGTTTGGGGTATAAAATATTCTTGCGAATTTCTCTAATGAATGTGCCTTGCCACAAAGGGCCCACAGCAGCTTACTGGTCCATGACTATTATTATGCATAAACATAGTCCCTCTTGTGAGAACACCTCTAATATGACACTTATGGTATAATATGACATATTTTCTTTCATGTGATTCCTAGGATGACTCTGCCTCAAATTTGATGCAACAAATATTGTTCTGACCCTCAGGAACCAAGTAAAAGTTCTGCCACAGACTTCACTTAAGACAAGCTCTCATCATAAAGAAATTTCATAGTCAGATCTAGAATTACTGTGCATACCTACTCAGGGATCTGTTGACACTTTGATGAGTGTGATATCAAGAGCTGTTGGGCTAAGTTTTCTGGGACATTCTTGATATTTGTGGTTTTATGCTTCCAGATAGGAAAATGTAGAATCTTTTTCCAAAATGAAAAGGAAAGAAAAAATGCTGCAGTTCGAGTGTATCTGTACACAGCTGTTTTGTCAGACCTGTTTTTTAAATTAGTTTTTAAGTTTTTCAAAGAAGTGCTTTAAAAAAATACTAATATTGGTGTTCAGCAGTCACAAAACAGAAGCAGTCCGGAGTCTGTATCTGCTCCATACAGAAAAGGCCCATAACAGAAGCAGCAGAATGACTTAATATGAACAATTTTGAAAAAGGAAACTAAGCTATTCTGCATTCTCATTTATTAGACAGGGAGAGGGAACTGAAGAGTAACCTTTAAGGAACTCAAATTGCACCTGAATAATTTGCATTTAGAAAGGATGTTCCTTTCGTGTTCAATTGGTTTATTGAATCCCTGCTAGATTCCTGTAAATGCTGCACAGGTTTTGCATCTCCACTATTTTGCCTAAATGAAAGTCTAACCTTTGGAATCTGGCTTGGCTATATTACATTTATGTTTAGTCTAATAGAGGTGAAGAAAGCCATTGAACTGAATGGCACAAATTCTCTTGGTCCTTTAGAAGCAGCTTTGACAACAATCTCACTTGGATGTTCAGTGACAGGAATTAACATCATTCCTATACATAGGAACATCCTTCTGCTTGAAGCAGCCTTCACAAATTCATGTTTCGGTAATCTACAAGGGCAGAGCGTGGTGCTGGAGGAGGAAAAGCTGAATATACTTTTCATTCCTGTGAGAAATTAAAAAGAAGGCAAAAGAAGGCTTTGAGTGGTGAGCAAGTCTGCCTTCATTTTGATTCTACCGGTCTGCCATAAAGAAACTTGAAACAACACTTATTTTACTGAACAAAAATATTTTGAAAATGATTGTCTTGAGGAGCTGTGGGGTTGGTGTGAATGTGGACTGAGGTAATTTTGTTCCTTTAGTGTACAGTATATGTTGACAGTAAATTCTTCCTGCAGACAGTGGTTATAAGAAGTTTTGCCTTGGGGGTTACACAAAAAACTGTATTAGGAGTATAAGAGAAATCTTGCCTTGTATATGGGACTTCTTAATAATACACCTATTTCAGTCTCCTTCTGTTTCAGCATTTGTGTGTAGATCTCTTAGGTATCTTGTACAGTCTTTATGGACAAGGCAGTATATTTAACAAGGTGCTTGAGACTTGTAATGTTTTGAAATTTCTTTGTGATTTTTATGCAAAAGCAAAATCATATTGAAATCAGACAGGAATCTAATTTGTGAATTACACTCAGGAAGTGCTTTGTGGAAAAATACCCAAATCGGTAACAGGGATTAGGTATTTCATATTCTATTCAATATACCCAGCATTAGACACATCAGATTGTAAGTAGCATTTTTGAGTTTATTCCTAGCAATAAGTACTTGTTTTTATTAAGGCAGAGTGATAGTTTAGTTCTGATCCTAAAAAGCAGGAAAAGGCTCCTATCTTTGTGGTCTCTGCACTCACACTGTGTTTAGGGGAACTTAGCCATAACAGTGCAATTGCTCTTTCAGCTGGAGTCTGAGATGTCCTGAGTTATTCTGAGTGTGTGCTAGCCTCAGTTCTTGGCTCCCTGTTTCCCCATATGGAATTTTTTCTTCCACTTCTCTGCAGCATTCCTTGTCAAAAAGGCTACTCTTACCCTTTACCACATGAAGGCAGAAGGGCTAGAGTTCGGAATGAGAGTACTGAGAAATGAAAACTTCTATAAAAGAGGAATCGTAACTTTTTTCCAAAAAATCACTGTGTAATCTTTGCTTTCGTATTGTTGAATCCCATGACAAGAAACTATCCAGTAAACAGTTTGCCATCGCTAAATATCAGGACCAAATAACAAAAGCCATGGATAAGACAACTGCCATAATAAAGGTTGACTAAAGCTGTATATAAACAAAGGCCTCTCAGACAGCCTGGATATTTCGTACGTGTGGCATGGCTGCAATCCTCGAGTTCAGTACAGCTGCTAAACTGTAATTGGTCATGAAGCTGTGTAAAAAACTGTCCCATCCTGGTGAATAATCATCTCATCTCACTCATTGTTAACTCATTGCTTGCTCATTGTTGGGTTAGAGTGAGGGTGATACGGTAACATGCACGGCAGTAAGTTTGGCACCTAAGACTTGCAGCTAAGACAGAAGAATGCTGTGTATTCTCAGACATGGAGGATACAGCCCATCTGTCTTCTATTCTTTGCTCTACCTATTCAAAGATTAAAAAATTGGTGTCAGCATTCTGCTCTATTTTCTCTAGGCACTCCAAGAATGAGATTTGGTGTACCGAAGACATCTACTAAAGCTCAGAAATAGCAGAGGTCATCTAGAACAACGGATCTTTCCGCAGTAAGAGCAAACCTTGACCACGACAGTTTTCTTTGGAAACAGTTCAGCTCTGTCTCTGAAACTATGGATAAGGAACATAAGTATCCATATTTGTGTGCATGTTTGTGTAAACCAAAATAAAAATTCCAAAACAAAGCAAGTTAACTTGCTTCTTCCCATCGCCACATAGACAGAATCATAGAATCATAGATAGCAGTTGTGTTGCTTTATGCATGCCTGAGGTGTGATCAGGAAACAATATAGAAATACGTAAAAAATAGAATGGAAAAAAGAAACTAATGTGCAGAAATGTCTTGCTGCTTATTTTGTTTGACTCTAAGTGCTGTTGTAAATAAATAAGTATATGCAATTGACCACGGATTATCCTTTACCCATGAGGACCTAAAACTTCAATTTGGAACAAGTTTTACAGCATACTTCATAACTTCTTTGGATTTTTTAAAACTTTTTAATAACTTGGCATATGAATTTATGAGTGTACTGTGGTACCGTCATCAAAAAGAAGATCAAAATAGTGACTAGAATAAGTGAAAAGGAGATAGAACTGGCACAAAATCTGTATGGAACAAAGGAGTTACCTTTATTATTCAAAGTACAACTCCTGTTGGGAACTTGCGTAGGTATCATAAAAATCATGATGGAATAGGTCCTCTAATGAAGGACCATTATGATGGGAAGCAGGTAGTCTCCATTTGAAATAAAAAGCTAGGCACAATTATACTGGTTGTTAGCGTGCAAGCCGCTAAAAGAGCCCTGTGTGTTATTAGGCACTTACCCTTGCTATCTGAAGTGGAATTGTCTGATAGGAAAATCGGGTGGGACTTTCCGTGGAAAAAAATGCAAATTGTGTACAAAGTTGTCTGTATGAGTCTTATGACTGATTTTAGTGGTTTAAGGTTAAGTTTTCTTGGCAATGAAAGAAGTATTTTGGCTCTTCCTGAGGTCTGTAAGCTTCATTAAGCGCATGCATGACAAGTAATCTGATAGCAAACTGTTTTCTTTGCCTCCCTAGGACCCTTAAATGTTGCCTGAATCCCCTCATCTGAGCCAGGCATTGCTTTCACTGTTGTTTCTATGACAGATGAATGTGAATGGTGAATCTATCTTTGGAAGGCAGAAGATGAGATGCATTGTCTTTTAGTGGTCAAGTCTGATAGACGTCCTTATTTATGTGTCAGTATTGAGTCTTATAAAAGATTTTTCAAAAGTGAAAATAAGTTTTCCTGAGAGAGAAAGATAAGAAATAAAGGATTTGTATATCTCTCCATACAGTAACTCCTACTGTGAAATTCTAGCCCTATTTCTAATGCTAGGTTAATAGCTGGAATTTGTTAAAGGCCTATGATTCTAATGAGAGATTTGCTCCTGACTTCAGGATGATCACAGTTTTACTCCTAGGGTGCAGTTGGGCTTTCTAGGAAAGCTAATGTATAAAATACAGCCTCTGCCAGCACATCATCAATGCAACATGATGGGAAGAAGGTAACACTGAATGACATCCATAGCCAATAATAGCTGCTGTGAGCATCCTGTCAATCAGTGTATTAATGTTAGTCACCGGCTTGATTAATGACATGGAAACACTTGCTCTTTCTCTGAATAGTGCCTGAGTGCTTCCTGCCAGAGCAATGGAGATCACCTTCTGCTGAGCTTATGCATATATGCAGGAACAGAGCCATCATGGGTGTTTCAGTGCATTGTGTAATATCCTCTTCCAAATTAAGGAGGCTCTGAGACATTATTCAGTTTATCCCTGCCTGTATTTGTTTGCACACTTAAAATCAGCTGACTCTCAGACCAAGTGGTGCCTTGTAGCTTTAAACTCAGCAATGGCTGTAGTCTGTGTTAGGGAATTTTTCTGTCACTATAAAAGACAAAACAAGACTCACACTAAAGATGACCCCGGGATTTCTTTGCAATGATCTTCCCTGAGAAACTTCAAGTTTCTTGGTTGCAAATAGGAAACACTTGAAGAAATGTGTGTACATGGTAGAGAGAATTTGAGAAGGCAAGAAAAGGATTTCACTGAATAATTTCCATAAAATAAAGTGAAAAAGAATTATTTATATCAAACCAGAAGGAAACAGAACAGTAGCGTGAAGGGACGGAGTCCTTTTACTGTCTGAAAGTACTGGAAGTTTTACTCAAGACCGGGCAAAGTTCTGCATTGTGGTATTAGATGTCAACATCCTGAGATATTCAGCTTGGCACAGTGAGACCACTTCATTGCCTCATTTCATGTTAGTGTGTTTCAGGCTATGTGCTGAATATGTCCAGAACTTGGCTTTTTATTCTATGTGCAATAGATTAAATTTCCCTCTTCTGACAGGGAATATCTTTAGCAGTGTGCTCTGAAATGCCTTAGGGATTCAAGCTGTCCCTTAATCAATGCTGCAGACGATGCAGTTTTGATTTTTTTTCTCTAATATATGAACTATGACACTGGATTCATCCTGGCATACATCTGTCAGAGCAGAGTGAAAGCATTCAGTTAGAGCCACTTTATTACCAGCACAGGGCCAACAAATAAGAGACAATCTAAAAAAGGGGGATTGAAATATAACATAGATGGGAAATATGAGATATCTCAAAATAAGGTCATAATGGAGGATATAAATTGCACAGCAGTCCAGACAGCAACAGGACATCCTCAAAATATGCTACAGTATCTGCATACTGATACTGACTTTTACAAATATGCAACAAATATGGATTGTTTGTGAAATGAACAGCTATGGGTCAAGATGTAACGTAACAGAAAAAAACAACTTTGCAAATATAAATATTTATTATTAGTGGACAGTAACTGCTTCCTACTAAAATTGGCAAGAATTATGAACCCAACCCTCTCAGTACTTACTGGAGAATTAGAAGGCTAATGAGAGAGTGTAGCAAAAAAACCTCTTCTGCTTTCTAGAAAAATCAGCAAAGCTGGCATTGCCAGACCATAATGAAGAATACTTCAGTGTATTGAGAGCTACTGGGCTGCAGATCCACCACTACAAATCTCCAGTGCTTGATACTGAACCAAGAAAAGAAAAATACAAAATGAAAAATCCTGCATTGGCTGAAGGACATGCAGAATTCTTTCCCATCTGTATTTTTTGTGATTGTTAATACTTGTGTGAAACACTGCTGGCCTGCCATAGAGCAAATTACAAGCAAGAGATGAGTGTGTCTGGTTTGATCTTCGAGCTTCTCTGATAAGATGCAGGTAAGAGTTAATGTCATCTCTACATATTGTGGCATGTTTAACATCTGCTGTTCCTTTCTGGGTTTGTTTGCAGTTTCAATCCTTAACTTATGACCTTTTCTTTTTTTAATTTAGCCATTGATTACACCCCAGAACATGTGATTCATTTGAACTGCAAAATCCCTGTTTCTTATGGTACTAATAAGCATTGTGCCGACTGAAAGCTGTAGCAGAAGAGAAAGGGAGGAGGCCTAACAGGCTTGACACTGTCTTTTGTGTGTGTTGCAGCAAGGGGAGAAGGAAAGATGTATAGGAATTGTCTTATCATCGTGCACACATATACATGTACATAAGCATTTTTTATTTGTTTATCTAATCTCTTGGATGCTTTTTCAATGCCTGTCTTAACCCTTTGTTCTTGAAGTAAGCAAGGAAAAACTATATGACAGGCATTTAATTTCTTTCTTTCTCGAGAGCAGCTAGTGTCTCTTGTGCTGAGAAGAAAATGGGACTGTGTGGAAAGCTAAATTTCAATTAACACATCAAAGGGCAGTTTGTGGTGTTTTGCCTATAGCTAGGGTTTCACTGAGTTGCAGGACTCTAGGAATTTTGTGTTTTCCTATAGGCTCACTTATTGCATTCTTACTTCTCCTACTTTTCTGCTCTTCCTCTGCCTCTCTGAAGGGGACGAATGAAAGCAGTATAATCTTGTTGAATATGGTTCTTGCTGATGAATTAGATGAACAGCTGCTGGGAACAGTCTAGGAATACAATTTGGTGAAAAAAAGAGATGAGATACAAACAAATTCCCTTATGATGCCATTCATTCTATATGCAGTATTATACCAGATTGGTGGAAAAATGGGAAGGCCTAAAATTCAATTTCACTTCGAGCTGGTTTAAAAAGAAGCAATTCTACATACATTGCAGCCACAAAACCATATATTTATAAGCACAGGCTTTTACTTTGTAGGTAGAAACTGCACAGCTGTATACATTTGATTTTTTGCATGCATAAGAACTTACTTTTACAGGCACAACTATTGTACTTTCTTCTCAGTATTTCCTGAACAGTTATGCTAATTCTTACATTATGTAGTTCATATCTTTTCTTTGTGCTTTAAACCAGGTTGGGAACGGGGAGAAAACCCTACATTTTGGCATGCAGGACAATCAAAAATCCAATCCAGAAAATGGAAAAGTCATTGGTGTGTCAGTGTTCCTGCAATATCCTCCAGCGCACATTTTTGCATTGTAAAAATCCAGCATGCAGTTGTGTGTTGAGATTGGAAATTAAAGCTAATCTCCCCAGTTGCCTTATGAATGTTATACGCCAAGTGAAGCAATAGCATTTTGCTTTCTTGTCTTGCTACTTTAGTGAATTCTTTCACAGGTCTTTTTCACCTAGCAGAGTCTGGGAAACACACACAGAATTAAATACACCTGTCTACAGAAATGGGAGAGCCAAATGGAAGAGAATTACATTGATCTTGGATCAATTATCATTTAGTGTAGTTCAAATAATTCACATATTTTGGAAAGGTTGATGGGGGTCTTGGTAATCTAGGCCTGCTAAAGCCTTTGGACACACGTCCGTATTTTGAACCAGATGCCTGTGGTTTACCAACTTGTTTCCTTTCATCCCACTGCAGGCCAGTAGTAGGAGTTGGATTCTTTTCTTGATTGGTGGGTTTAAAACAAATGAAAACCTTCTCATGCTACGTACATTTTGTAAACGACAAGCTTGGTCTGAAAATATAACCGTTTTAGAGTTTTAGGCAAGTAATTTTAAATAATTAAAATGTTATTCTGAAACAGAATTTTTTTCATGCTTAGAAAATTGGAAGAGGCCTTCTTGGTAGTTATGAAAAATGGAAAAACAAATACATACTTTTAAAAATTAACTCTTAGAAATAATCTAAAAGTTTAATAGTAGTCATGAAGACTTCACCATAAATGATGTTTTGGTTTCTTTAAAAGGGATTGCATTGGTTCTCGGGATGGAAGTGTCATCAGATCAGCTGTAACTATAGCCTGGCACTCTGTGCCTCTGTGCATGTGCATAGCTTGATATTATCTAAGTGGTGGTAACAGTGATACCTAAAGCTACCGTGGATAAACACAGGTTTCTGATGACAGCATCTTAAGCACAGGAGAAAAGCTCTTGTGCAGTTATGTTTATAATACCATCATATCCCCGAGGTGCTGACAGAGCTTCATTCACAGGTTTTCTGTGAGTTGTGTTTCTGTATTTCATGTATCACTTCTCTCTCTTGATGAAAATCATTGATATTTCTTTGCTTTAAATAAAGACACTAAGAATTAACAGCATAATGACTTTTAATAGCCTGGTTATTTTAAAAGAATTCAAAATCTCAATTTGACTTCTTAATGGTTGTAAAAGGTATATTTTGGACAACAGAACTGTATTTTAACAAATAATGTAATTAATAAAGAATAACTCTTTGACACATAGGTATTTAAAAAATGCTAAAGCTAGTTTTCTGGGGGTTTTTTGTTTGTTTTCTGAATGATTTTTTATTTTATGTGGAGGTTTGTTATATTTTACTAAGGCCTTGGCTCCGCAGTTGTACTGCTTAATCTGTAGCAACCGAGTTAAATGAAACAGGTTCTCCAGTCATGAAATCATTACAGGGGGAAAAAAAAAAAGGAGGTCCAGTCCATCCCTGTTGTGGCAGGAAATGGGTAACTAGGTCATCCCTGACAGATGTTTGTGTAGGCTGCTGTTAAAAACCACGAATGAAGGGGATTCCACAACCTCATAAATCTATTCCATCTAATCTAGACTTTAGGTTGAAAGGATTTCTTTTCTGTTGTTTCATTTTTTACGTCTAGTCTACTCTTCTTGGATGCAAATTAAGCAATTACTTGTTATAATTCAGGTGCGTACAAAGATCTGTTGACCATGACTTTCTGTATGCAACCTTTTATGCATTTTCCACCCAGTCTTCCTTTTCTGAGAAAGCCAAGCCTCATTTCTTCAACCTTTCCTTGTAAGTCATATTCTCAAAATATCATTCTTGTTGATTTCATTTCAACTCCATCCAAATTGTTGAAATTGTTCTTGGAGTGCATTGCCCAAAATTGTGCAGAATGCTCCAGCTGAGACCTCAGCGGCACTGAAGATTGCAAAATAATTAGGTCCTGCATCTCACATACTGCACACTTCCTAATACATCTTGGAATGTGAAATGCCTTTCTGCAACATCATCATGTTGACTCATATTTAGTTTGAAATCCGCTTGAACCTTCCTATCCTTCTTTGCAATCCCGTTGCCTTGTTAAAGCATCATCAGGTTATATTAATATACTGTGTTTTATTTTTGTCAATTTCCCTCTGTCTACTGTGAGCTTATTGCAGTTGTACTGTTTCCCACGTTATCTAAATCTTTTGGATTCTGATCTGCTTTCCTGTGTTTGCAACCCCCTTCCAGATTTTTTTACAAAAAATTTTGAAATTTTACAAGTTTACTCCCTTTTCTATTTTCCAAACTGTTCAATGAAAAATTGAATAGAATAGGATGGATGAGAACTCCCTAGAGGATGTTATTGCAGTGCCATCCTACTCTGTCAGGAAACTGTTAAATAAATACTCTTTGGGAGAAATACTTAATAACTTGTGTGTCAACAGTTCCTTGACTTTGCCTACACCATTTTTTGTATTGCAGGCAAAATTAGAGAGGACCCAACTAAGGGCTTTGTTAAATTACAGATACCACATTTACTGTTTCCTTCTTATTCAATAGGCCTGCTGCCCTTTCTAGGAAGGAAATTGGAGAGGTTTGACACAATAATGATCCTGAGATTACATTTTAAAATCTTACTACCTAATTGTTTTCTATCATATTGTTATCTTCCTGCCTGTACACTAACTGCCTAATAACCTATGATGGTATCTCTCAGAGATGCACGGTTATTTATGAAAGTTAGGCCAATGGAATTTTGTTTCCTAAGACAGGCATTATTTTCATTATTTCTCATCTTCTAGGACCTCCCATGCACTTCATGAATTCTCAAAAAACCCAAACCAAAACAAAAAACCTCTCCACAACACCCTCCCCCTGCTCCCATCCCAGAATCATCATACAGAGATTATTTTGTCTTTTAAGTGCTCCAGGGTCATTTTTAGCACATTTTCCATTTCAAACACAGTTTATATGATCCCACATATGACCAGTCAGACCACACCATGAACTTTTGAACTTGTTGCTCACTCTCCAACTGAATGAGACCGAGTAGTTGTGGTCTCAGAGATACCACATTTCTACAGATTCTGTGAAAATAAGCAGGTAAATAGAGAGTCTTCCATGGCAACAAGGAATTCAGTGTAAATGAAACCCTGATATCAGGCACTGGAAAACTCACGGAAGAATGTTATGAATATTCCAGCCATAAATTTCAGTCATACTTTTTGCTCTGGGCTAATGCAAACAAGAGACACGAGGCTACAGGGACGCTGGCTTTCTCCACTGCTTTCTGAGCTACATGTTTAAGTCAGCAGGATTGGAAACTGGCATTTCTTAATATTGCTTAACACGTTCTTTTCCTTTTCTTTTCTGTGTGTCTTAGACATTTCTTAAAATTAATTGCTTTGCATGTCTGACACTGAGATATTTTGTAGACACGTTAGGCAAATAAGAGCATTGAATATATCAGTCTTCTCTGTGTCACATTATTTGCTAAGATACTGGATTTGAACTTTTCTTTGTCTCCCTTAGTTTGTGTGTGTGTGTGTGTAACCTTTCACTGGCTTTTAGGTCCTTTCCTAGATTAACTCGTTTAGCCTCTTAGCCTTCACCATTTGTTCCTTGTTGTGAGTTTACTATTCCTTTAAACTCATTCTTAGTGATTGGTTCTTGTTTTCTCTCTTTTGCGTGATTCCTTCCTGTTTTTCAGTTAACCAAATAGCTCCTGATGAAGCCTTGCTGCTCTCTTTCAGTGCTTACTTTACATCGGGGTAGTCTGCTCTTGTGCTGTGCCTTTAATACACTTCTTTCAGTAACTGTTGTCTCTCCTATGCTCCTATTTCCTTATTAATTTCTTCCAAAAGATCTACCCACCCATTCATTCTGTAAGCCAAGAAAAATCCACTTTTGGAAGCCCATACTCTTTCTGTCACTCTATGCTTTCTTTGGCATCATTAATTGTATTGTTTTGTGATCAGTTTCGTATTTATATCTTCCACCTTTGTCTCATTAGGAAGTATTAACTGATGAGCTAAATATGCAAAATAGCCTTTCCTCTCTTATCTCCTCAACTGTCTGAAATCCCAGTGCCCTGAAAGAAAGGTTGTTCCAAATCTGCCGGCTATGGGGCTGTTATCTTTTTTTAGGATGTGTGCTTGGACAGAACAAGGGATAGGACACTGAACTGAATGGGTGTCAGAACAGTTGGAGAAAAGCAGCTCCCCTATTCCCAGGACAGGAGGCATTGCAGAATGATGCAGCAGACCAGCTCACCTGGAGCTAGAAGGGAACAGAGGCAGAGAACTCGTAGTTAGAATACTGTTATTTTAGTATCTAATACTTAAACATCTGCCAGGCTTATTGTTGATGTTTTGTGGCCAAAATTTGAAGGCCTTATTCAACAGTTACAAAAAACCCCAAACCAACAACCCTAAACTGGTAAGACTTTGCCTGAAAAAAAGCATCAAGACATGCTCCATTGCTATTGGAAACCACATACAGACATGGCTCTGCAAACACCGTCTGCCTCTAATGGCTTAAAATCAAAGGCAACAAAATAAGCTCCAGGCAAGACAGATACTTCAGGAAAGAAGATAGAAGGTGTAAAGAGTGAGACAGAACTATGAAAGATGTGTGGAAAAGCATGAGCTTAAAAAAACATGGAGAGGAAGCCTGACAGATGAGAGGGGCCTGTTTACCTGAGAGCAGCATTGTAAAAGGAATAGTCTGACTGTAGGAAAAAACTGCAGGGAAGAGCAGACAAGTAGATTGCAAGGGACATGGGAAGAAAAGTAATATAATAAAATGAAAACAGACAGGTGGGGAAAAAGAAAGTGAATGTAGCATCCATCAAGATGATTTTTTTTTATTTCTTTACCACTGAACATTTAAAACCAAATTATTTTTTATTAAAATGACTTAAACAAGAAGATTGTAAAACTGTCCTTGATTCTGACTGGAATGTAGCTAATAATCAAAGTAGCTAGAGTTGAAGTCAAAAGGAACATTTCTATGGCAAACCCCCCCCCAATTCCATTTAATTTTTGTGTTTGGTTTGACAGGAAGCTGTTTGCAGGCTTCTTGGAGATTTGGAGCAAAAATCATTAGGATTAGAGGTGGATCACTGGATCTGACTAATGGTGATGATATTAGAGGTATAATAAATGCCGTTTATGACAATTACATAGATGATAAAAATAGATTTGTGTTTACATAGTGTTTGTGTCTATTTCTTAAATGTAGGCTTAATGTGATAACATTGTTTTCCTTTTAGCTTCTCTGCATCTTGATATGCTGGTAGGGAAGATATTCTTGCTAGTATACTATTTATATATGTTTTTGTTACCTTGCAACTCAGAGTTGCCAGCAAGTGCCATATTAAAAAAATTACAAAGCATGTAGTGCAGTATATGGCTCAAGGAGACAGCTCTAATTCGGTGAGCCTCAAAATTGATTTAATTGAGGTCAAAATCACTTTTTCCTATAAAAGTGTTATTGCTCCAAACCAGTTTTAGAAAGCTTTAACTAAACTTTAAAATTAATGTTAGTACAATTGCAACATTCCTATTTGCTCATAAATAGAAATGTTTTGTGAGAAACAGGTGCAGAAGCTGTTCCAATCTGAGATGGTATTCTATCACAGCAATGCACTTGCTGTCACAGTCACGTGGCATTTTACCTTGTAGTTGTGCCAAAACTGCATTCTGAATCTTGTGACCTACCGAACACAGACTGGAAGATACTAGTCACTATCCCAGCCCAGACTGGCCAGGAGCATGTTGGTCTGATACAGGGAGGGTCCGTACCTGTGCTCAGCTCTGTTAGGAGAAGGAAGGACAGTGTTTGAGCTACAAACTTCCAGCATTCACCAAGACAGAAGACAGTATTTTTTTTCTGTTATGTTTTCACAGGACATTACATTACATCTAACCTAGAAATGTCATAAATACATCATTTTGATGATGAAATAATCTAGGCATTTTCTACACAAGCTGCTGCACCAGTGTGTCTATTTAGTGGCAAGAATATTTTTCTACTATGCTAGTTAAATTGGATTGGCTGCTGGTGTTGGCATAGTTATAGGATGTGTGTAGGTCTTTCTATATATGGGGTAGGTGAGTGCATGTGTATACATATTTTTATATATAAAATTCATAAATATTGGCAAATATACAGTGAGGCATACTGTAGCAGCTTATGCTTTAAGAAAATACCAGTATGGGTCTATTATCCAGTGCCAGGCTGACAGGGAGCTAACAAAGAATTTGAAACCTCTGTTTCACTGGCATTACAAATAATTGAGGGGATAAATCAAAGGATACGAAGTCTTGGTGCCTCTACTATCTCGCACCAAGTCCAAGAAGATGGAAGAAAGCTACATACAAAATAGATGCCAAAAGCATCACAAGTAAAGACCCTAATGATCTCTGACTCCTGACATTTCCCTGATTTGTAGCTGATGGAGACTGATTTAAGTTTGGAAGCATATAGTTTACTACTTTTCCAAGGATATTGTCATTTCTCGTAATTCTTGACTTTCATTCCTAAAAGTACCAGCCTGCTAAATCAATTCTATCTCTGCTTCTTCCAATCATCTCATGAATTTGAGGCCTTCCTTCTAACTACTGACATAATTTTTAAATGGTCTTATTTGGAACCTATATGTAAACATACATTATTCACATAATCAGTTACCTGGCGTGGTCAGTCGCTGTGCCTTGGTATTGCAGTATCTGCTGCTTGCATGAAACCTAAGCCAGCTAATAGCAAAATGACTTTGGTGGGAAAAAGAGAAGTAAGATATATGCAGTTATTAAGAGCATGTATTATTTGATGTTATTAGATACATATCTTGCATGGAGACACCAAAATGTATTTGGTGCCTATGAACAATGAAGGTGAAGGTCTCAGAATAGGGAAGAAACTGCCATATTTCTGTAACTGGTCCCACAATCATAGCATATTCTTCCTTAAGAACATCTGGGATAAACTCTGGATTTTATGTGTAATGATTGAAATTACGTCTCTTTGTTCTCTAAAGGATGTATGTGAAAATTTTTTAATTGACATTTGACCTGAGTGCACAGCAATCTTTATAGATGAAATGTAGATGTCTCCAAAAACTCACTCCTGCTGTAGTCTTCCTTATTGTCACTATTCAGACCATTAATTCTTTTCTTTAAGCACCTTCCTTTGCTATCTGCCAGTTAACTTCTCTTACTTCCTAGAGATTGGGAACTTCCTGCGATAAAAGTTTCTTGCATAGATAATTCCAGTGACAAAATTGAAAGCTCTCACAAATTTCACGTTTTTCAGGATTTTTGTTGCTTACCTTTTTTATCTTTGGGAAGAAGGAAAATTCCTTATGCTTTTCTGTTCTTCAGCCATCCTCAATGAGAGGGTTACTACTGTGATAAACCTTGCTAACTTTCATTTGACACATGAGAAAAACAGCACACGGGCCTTTCACTCCTCTCTGTTCTGATCTGAATTTTGAGGTCCTCTTCCTTAGGAATTGGCAAAACTAAATGAGTTTTCTGGGGCTTCACCTGGAATCAAGTTTTCCCATGTGTAGGTAGGTGTGTGGCACCTTATTCATTGTTATCCAGTGCAATCCCACTGAAAGCTGATTTCCGTGTATCCGCTACCTCAAGTTACGCCTGATGTTGGTGGCATGCAGTGTTCACATAAGAAATCTTGATAGCAGACTATCCTGTTCCTAAAAACTTGAAGGCAAAGAGAAAGATTTAATATTTGTAATATTTTTTAAAAAGAGTGAGTAATACTTACTCAGTACTATTTGAGTTGGATTTAGTTTTTAACATTTTGGGCAGGTGATGCTGACTAAGTTCTCTCATACTGTGAGAGAAAGGCCATCTCTCTGGCCACTGGATCATAAAGTTTTATTGCAAAATAAAGACAGAGAATTCAAGGAAAAGCATTATGTACATTTACAATGCTGTTTGATAAGGGAAGTCTTTTGAAATTTGAAATTTCTGAAAGGTAGTAATGAAGGTGTTCTCTCCTGCCACGATACTTTTAAATTGGTAACACTGAAGCAATGTGGCTTTACAAATAAAGGGGTACATTAAAATCAGTGTCAGGTCTAACTCAGTAAGAAAGTAGGTTTTCTGTAAACTGAAAACGGGAAATAGAGCCGGCTCCATTTATTCTTGAAGTTATATACATTGTCTCATCTGGAGATGATCTATGTTATTCACTCTGCTTTCAATCTTTACATCAACAACTCATGAAACCAAGAGATACAGCTCTGCTATGTTACAAAACGCAGACCCAACCCATATTTTGCAGCAGCTACTGTGCTCTGCTGGGAAGTCCTGCAGTACGTGCCCGCTTACTCCTGGTCCCTCAATGAGGTGTTGTCACATTACGAGATGGCAAAGATCTGTTTATTTTTCATAGTGTTAATGTTTGAAAATATAAAAGACACTTCAGCATTTTTATAATATTTAAACTGCATGTCTGATAGAAGAAGTAATGAATGGGATCTTCTTCACGATGTCCTGTTCCCCTAATCAAAGCAAGTAATGCTTTATTTAAACAAGAAGTCTCAGCTATGTCAGTGGAATGATTTGTAGGCAACAGTTTCTAAGCAAAACTGGCAGAAAGAATGCTTGCTTATGTATTGTTTTGTAAGGATGGCAGGGGTTTGTATTAAGTGGATGCAAAGGGCTATAAACAAAGAGACAATTTCTTTCGCTGCTTTTTACTTGGCAGATTTTAAAAGCAGCATGCTCCAGCAGGATATACTCATCAGGAAACGAGGTGCATGTTCACTTATGCTATCATATGGATTGTGGAATTATGAATATGTTTTAGTCTTAACCTGACAAGAATATTCTATGCCAGCTGCTAAGTATTAATATTGCAGTGAGAGTGAACTAGCACTGTTTTACTTCATGCCCAAGTACTGGAAATTTCCTGATGTGATTTGCTTAGGTAAAGTCTGAGAAGTCTTTAGGATTAAGTCCTTAAAAGCAAGTCCTCGTTGAAAGATCAGATCACTTCTCTCTGGGGAGGGAGGGGAAAAAAATTATAACTGTTTCTAAATATATGTCCTGGAACAGACTTGTTTAGCAAGTAAACATACTAATTTTTACTTTAAGTTAATACCAAATTGCAAGGAAACCTGCAGCTATGCTGTATACTTGTGGGAGGTGAAGATCTTAGATAATTTGACAGATGTCACTTTAAAAGGAAGAGACAGAATTAGTAATATGTGTGTTGTGCACAGAGCTGCAATCCAACATTAGTAATCTATTCCTGTCATTCTCAAATAGAGGGGAAAGTAGGTTAGTAGATGGCCAGGATCTCTCCACACTGCAACCACAAAATAAGCGCCATGCCTGAGTGATGAATATATTCTTCACATACACAAAATGCAATATATCTGCAACCCGTGATTTTTTGTTAAGTAATCAAAGTCATTGTTATCCTTAAGTTGCACTGGTAAATTAAAAGGCTTTGAATGACTTTCCATAAATCTCACATTCTCAGTCGTGACTATGTTAATTTCAAGGAAGGAAAACCTGAAAAATTCGGCTAAGTTTGCACTTTGGTCTCTAAACTCAAGGCAGTTTTGAAATTTGCCAGGTCGGCGTTGATGCCCAGCTGGGAGCCCCAGCCTGGTGGTTGAAGCGGGTGAAGTGGTGGGCCTGGTACATGGCTCATGCTCGACTTCCAGTTCATGCGATGGGAGCTCCCGCTCCGCAGCGAAGCAGGTTGCGACTGGCGGCCAAAGCCTTCTCCCTCGGGACATCAGCTTCTCCCGAGTAGCCCCGAATCTCTGCTGCCACACCGTCCTGTCAGGGAAAAGAAGAACACTGAGAAGCGGCAGGCGCCCGAGAGCGCCCGGAGATGCTGCCAAAGCAACGTTCACCTGGACCGCGCCGGGAAGAGCCCGCTCA
>VZTA01022314.1:277891-305224 GCA_013398855.1 Mohoua ochrocephala
CCTCGTTGTTCCCCCCCGCGCCGGGCCGCGAAGGGGGACCCGCCGTGCTCCCTCCGTCCCCGGGCCGTCCGCCTGCCGCAGCCGCTCGCGTCTCCTCGGGCGGCCGCTCGCCGCGTCCTCCCCGAAATAGGCTCCCCTCCGCCAGCGGCTAAGTAGAAGTGCTGCGCCGGAGGATGCAGCCGCTGTTGCTGGAGGGAGTTGGGCACTTTTGGCATCATGGAGGTGGGAAGGAGAGGGGCCGACACCGGAGGTTCGTCCCCATGGGGAAAGCGCCCTCAGGGGCGGCCGGTTTTGCGGCCAGAAGTGACAGGGCGCCTTGCGGCCGCCACGGAATGACTGCAACTTTCTCCTGTCCTCCATCACGCCTTCGATGATAATATTTTTCTCCTCCCTCCCCTGCTCCTCCCCTCTTGTGTTACACCGACAGCGACAGCAGGGTGTTGTGGGTGTTTGCAGGGAATATCTGTATGAAGGTTATGAGCAAACAAGTCCCTTCGCTGTTCCCTTTCGGGTATTGTCTGCGTTTCCTCCTTGTGTTGAAATGTGTTGCCACAAGATGTAGCAGTTAGACAGCTAGTGAGTTGCTCGGCGCTTTTAGCTAAAATAACTACTTGCTGAACGCCGGTTAGTGGCGGAGGAGAACTTTTATGCACAGATCCTTGCATACTGAGCAGTTGTATAATTTTAATTGACTTGCCCCAGTTTAATGAATACTATGTAGCATTTCTTGTAGCATCTGCGAAACGTCATCGTCCGAGCAGGAAACTTGCTAACTTAAAATAGAAATAGTTGCGAAGATGGAGAGTCTTTGTTTTTTAGGTCTTCCTGTAGTTGCTTGCTTGCTTTTTGGGTTTTCTTGGGGTTTTTTTTTCTGGTCGATAAGCAACGTAGAGACTTGGTAACGGGGATTCGACATCCTGAAAATGTGTAACGCAGTCCGGTTTCTCCATTTTCCACACCAGTAGTTGTCAGACTTGTATCACTCCGTGTCACTTTTGCACACGCTCCTGCAGGTAGATTGACATGAAATGCTCTAGAAAATACCTGAGAAGGAATTATGGTATATGTTAAAGATGCTGAGTAAAGTGGCAGGCATTTTGTGCTCATCTTCTCTGGGAAACCAAAGCTATTAGAAAAACGACAACCACCGGCCAAATTCGTAGTTTTAAGTTTATTGAGAGTAGGTTTCTTCAGTGTTGCAACTCTTGTTATGAATATGCATGCATGTAATATGTATATGTAGGATATTTTTGGATGTATTTCAAATACCTGCTATACAAGCTTGAAAGGATTACTGCAGCATAAATTCCGTATCTTTATTTTAACAAAAAATGGTGGCCCTTGAGTACCTCTATTGAGACAAGAAAAATATTTTTGTGAAACTCGTTTTTAATGTGATGATGATGCTTTTTACATTTTTCGTTCTTATAACTCTTGCTGTTAGATTTCTCTGGATACTATAATTTGCATCCTCTAATACAGATTATGGGGTTAAAAGTAGTCAAAACCTTGGTGTTTGCTTGGTACTATAATGTGCTGTATTCGCGTGGTGTTCCTGGATTGCATTTAATTGTGTGTCCTCACTAGGTAGCTCTCTTTGAAAACGAGCATAAGCTGCCATGCTAGGGTTTATGTTTTGCATTCATGCTTGTGACATGTTATCAACACATCTTACTCTATGTATATACATTTAACAATGAAGTATCTTGCCGGAAATCAGTAGGCCCTGAAATAGAAATACATATATTATATTCATATAATAGATTCATAGACATTGGCTTATATATGTGAAAGATTGATGCCAGATCCAACTAATAAGCATGCCATATTTGCAGTGCAGTGTGTTTATAGGCGCCTGTGCCATCATCAATTCTAAACTTGTGATACCTTGTGACGTTAACGGAGGCTGGGAGTTTTGGAGCAGTGCACAAGGCTGCCGGCCCATACTGGATCACAGCTGCATTGCTGCTGATGCCAGTTTTGAGTGGGTCATATTTACCGATACAGCGCGTTTGGCACTTGTGCAGAGCTGCTTTCCCAGCCTGGCCTTCGTGTTTGTGGATTAAAATCCCTTTGGTCGGCTCCTGTGAGAGTTATGTCCCTGTTGCCTTTGGAAGTACAGGCCTTCACGGAGTGTACCACGTGTGCCATGGTTGATCTGACCTCATCTCTGAAGGTCTGCTATCAGCTCACACGTCTCACACGGGTGTTTGAAGATTCTGGTTTATTAAGACCAGAAACCCTCAACACCTTAATTTAGGAAGTTCTAAAAATATTTTCTGGATCTCTAATAGGAAAAAAGCAAAAAAGAAAAGCTCTGGCATATATAACTATTGCACAAACTCATTTTTAAAAAAATGGCAATACCTTGTCAGTATCAAGAGACTACTTGGAAAATACAGATGAAATTAGAGAAAATAATATTTTAAAAATATTTTGTTCTTTTAAAATGCGCTGAAACATTGCAGCAACATTTTCCATTGGATGCTATCTTCTATATCTTAATCTAGAGTGGCTTCGCTGTATTGATTTGAATTTATGTTTTGAGGTTTTGAAATGAAAAGACTGAGATGGACTTGAATACAGTTGCATCTGTACATTTCTACTGTATAAGAACTGTCTCTTGTTTGCATTTTAGTGTAGCTTGTAAACGTCTGTCATTCTGTCAGTTGTTTTATGTACCCATAACTTATGTGTGGTATATGTGGTCACTTAAGAGCCTTGCAGTAGATGTTATCAGGAGTTTAGGAGGACTGTTATGCGGTATTATTTTACATACTGTATGTGTGATTGTGTGACTAAATCTTGTGCCATTGCTCACATAATTGCAGTCACACAATTTCCTGTTTGAAGTTTCTTGACTTCTTGACAGCTGCTTTATGTGTGTGACTAAAAATATTAAAGCGCATACCTGCAGAGTGCTGTTTTGTAAATGGGGACTGTTCAGGCCAATGCTGACAAGGCAGAGAGTCAGAAGAGATTCCATAGATTGCCTTGGGTTGGAAGGGACTGGAAAGATCATCTAGTTCCATCCCCTTGCCATGGGCAAGGACACCTCCCATTAGACCAGGTTGCTCAAAGCCCCATTCAGCTTGGCCTTGAACACTTCCAGGGGTGCAGCAGGCACAACTCCTCAACTACCAGAGGGTCAACCTGTTCCAGAGTCCCACCACCCTCAAAGTAAATAATTTATTCCTAATATCTAATCTAAACTCTGTATCAGTTTAAAGCCATTGTCCCTTGTCCTGTCCCTTCATGCCCTTGTAAAAAGTCTCTGTCCAGCTTTCTTACAGGCCTCCTTTAGATACTGGAAGGTGCTGTATGGTCTGCCTGGAGCCTTCTCTTCTCCAGGCTGAGCAACCCCAACTCTCTCAGCCTGTCTCCATAGCAGAGATGCTCCAGCCCTCTGATCATCTTCGCGGCCTTTGTCTGGGTGCCTCCAGCAGGTCCATGTCCTTATGTTGAGGCCCCTGAGCTGAACGCTGCTCTCCAGGTGGGGTCTCAGCAGAGTGGAGGAGAGGGGCAGAATCTCCTCCCTTCACGTTCTAGACACGCTGCTTTTGGTGCAGCCCAGGATATGGTTGGCTCACTGGGCAGTGCTATAGCGTCTGGTAGTTAAGTATAATGCTTTTTAAGTTATTTTTTGTGTGTGCTGTTGGCTTTCAATACTCTGCTAAAAGCAAAAGAGAATGCCAAATAGAACTTTGAATTAACACAACAGGAATGCAAATTTCAGTTTTCAGATTTGAGCCCAAATTAATATATGATGGCAAAATGGTAAATAAACTTATGCCATGTATTTAACAGTCTTTGAAGAAGTTATGTTGTATGGGTAGCAAATTTCGTTGGTAACTTTTTTCCTAAAATTTGATAAATGTGTATTATTTGTATTTATTGTTACCTAAAATGTGATGGTAGTTGTTGTGTACCTTTGTAGCACAGAGGTACAGTTTATTCCCTCCTTGAGTTTCCAGTCTAGAAAATGCTACATACAGTATATTAGTCCATGAACACCAAAGCAACCTGAATCTTATTAAAACTTCCAGAGTTGTTGTTTTCTGTTGTTTGCTTGTAGTGTAAAACCTCAGCTGCTTTATTTGCTTGAACAGTAAGTTCTCAGTAAGTTTGTTGGTTTTTATCATTCAACTGTAGATTTAAAAATTTATGGATTTGGCCAGTGTATATGGGAGCAGAGAAGAACAGGAACACTTTTTGTATTTAAAAATGATGACATATTTTTACTCAGAATGAGCACAGCAATCATAAAAGGTTATTTAGGCTGGCTGTAGCGTGAGCAGGTGTTGTCTGAGATTAATGTTGTGCCAGTGATACACACAAATTCTAGCTTGTGATGTTATTGCTGGTTTTGTTGAAGATGTGATTCTCATAGTAAGCTGATGCTTATGCCAAATTCTTAGGAGATCTTGTAGCATGTCCAAAAGAGAAATGGAAGAGGAAACCTTTTTTTAATACAACTCCTTGTTTGAATCTGGTTTTCTAAAAGGCAAGTGCTGTAGCAAATAGAGTAAATTAGTCCTTGGCCAACTGTTTTGTTTTAATTCTGTTTTATTCTGCCTGGAATGGAATTTCCCATTAACCTATTCCATTTCAAATGGAGACAGAATTGATATAAGGACAGCATGCTTTTATTTATTATCTCCATTCAAATAAAAAACTTGTTATTTCTCTCAGTCTTTTTTTCCCCCTCTATGTTTTTTTCTTGTTTGCTTTTTCTTTCAGCAAATAATTTTTTTCTCCACCAAGCTGAAGTAAACTTGCTTGTTAGTAGTAACTGTGGTCTGCAGTTAGTCTTGACATTTCTTTGGGTTTTCTTAGAGCCTGATAATCCTAAATGATTGCAAAATACTGTTGTGACTGCTGGGAAACACTACCATATATATGTGCATCATGATCAAAGTTAGTTCTATAAAATTTTGCTACCTTAAGAATTGAGATTATGGAAATATGACAGGCTTAAATAATCCTTTATGCTTTTTGTATTCTTGGTATAAGGCTGTGTTTTGAAGTAGTACTTGCTCCCAATCCATTTACTCCCATACTAAATTTTTTGCTTCCATGCTGAGCTTTTTTACACAAGAAATAATGTTGAAGTTGGTAAATTGTGTTTATGCAGTAGAGTATTTCCTGAACTGTAGCTAAAAAGCATAAAAGCGCACAAGTGGGAGGAAGAAAAGCCTTATGAACTTCTTTCTGTTTGGCTTGGTGTGTTTCAGCTGTAGAAGAATAAAAGGGAAATTTGGTTTGCCAAATTGCTCTGAGTGGATATGAAGGTGGGTAGAGGAAGAAGGGTGGTCAGGGTTTCTGTTGAGAATGCCAGTACTTCAGTTGTGATCGTTGGAGAGCAGTTAAACAGAAGCTGGCCACCATAATATAACCCAGTTTTTCAGGTGTTGCAAGTGGAAAACTTGTAATAGTTGCTGAAAATAACAAGGAACAAGTACTGCACTTTATGTTCAGTACTTAAGGACAAAGTTCGCTAGCAGTAGGGAAGCGTTAGTGAGCATCAGAAGGTATTTTGGATCCTACAATTCCCATCATCCTGACTCCATCCTTAGTGAGATGCTTTGTTTGGGATAGGAAGTAAGGGTCTGCTTCCTTCCCAGGCGCCTTCTCTCTGGAGGTCTTACTCCTTTCTTTCATTCCTGAGCAGAGCGCTGGGATATACCAGCAGAAAAATCTTGGCGCCCAGGCTTTCCCTGGGGAGGATGTGGTAGGTGGCAGGAACATGACTGCTTGTAAGCTTTAATCCACCTCAAACTTAGTCCTGGAAGAAGGGAGCAGAAGGTCTTAAGTGAAGTTGGACATGCTGAAGATGATGGGGGAAGACTGGGACTGTGTGACCCTTCGGGATGGGTCCATGCTGGAGGGATTGACTGAAATCAGTGACTATATTATTAATTTTAATCATGACTTAAATCAGTGAACAGGAAACCCTGATTAAATAATTGTTTTTAATTTTATTTTGCATTTGTGCTTAATTATTTTTCCTAAAGAAAAGTTGATTCTAATTGGTCTAATTTGATCGTACCTCTTTCTAGGCAGGAGGGGACACATCTATATGCATTTATTTAAGGAGTTATGCAGCTTAGATTCTTAGTGTTTAAGAAACATAATTCCCCGTGCTTTAGACAGCTTTTATCTAACTTAGTTAGTTAAATAAAATGAATTCTAATTGTGCATGTACATAGTAAGAAACAAATATATACAAAGGTGCTTTGCATTTAAACCAGATAAAGGACAATTGTCTGTAGTTTGTGAAATGAATCAATTACTTCTGGTCACCGTGCCTTAGCACATTTGGAGTTAATAGATCAAATCCAGTCCCCACTCCTTCCTGTCCATCATTTGGAAGAGAAAGCCAGGCTTTCCTGCTTTCCGAGTTGTCGGTTGCTCTTTAGCAGTCCTGAGTGAACCAACTGTTGAAGTGGTTGAACAAATGAAAATGGCCGAAGCAGTTGCTGGTGAAAGCTGATCAAGTGCTTCAAAACTCCAATTCAGGCGGCTCACCCACAGCTTTCAGTGATGTGATGGTCTAGCTGCCAGCCGAGCATTAAAGTTTATAATGTTTGAATGTGTTTTTCTCTCTTATGAATTTAATAGATCATAAACTTTAAACCTCACCATAGATTCTTATTGCTCCAAGCTTCGATTAAACATTTGGTGCTGAAGCGTGTTTTTAAAATACACAAATAAGAAAAATTGCCTGCCTTGTGCTCAGTACCTTTATCTGGAGAGGCTCTGAAGCTGACGAATGTCCTCCAAGGATTTATAGGGAAAGCTAGGGATTGTTGAGTGACTACACAATTGTGATGGGAATCTGGTCACTTTAGAGTGGGAAAGTTAATTTACTGGAGCTTTTACGTGAAACTGGACATCACAGAGAAGGTTGGTATTCCCTAGGACCACCCCTGCTTGCTGAGAGGTGGCAGCAGGAGCATTAAGCAAAGTATCTCGCCTCATCATATCTGCAGTTTTAAGTAGGTAGAAACTTAAGGCTGCAGTGCTTTCTTTATAATGTCCTTAAGAACAGAGCACTCTGAACTTCAGATTTTAGGAGATGGGGATGGTGGTAAGAAACTCCAGAGTGCCTTTTAAAGGAAATGAAGCCTGACCATACTTATTTGGGGGATTGAGGAGTACTAGATTCCATTTCTATGGACTTCTAATAGATCTATACCTGTAAGAGAAAAATAACAATTTTTTTCGAGGAATAAAGGAAATCCTGAGGCTTTTAGAAAAATCTGCTGTATGATGTCACATACACCCAGCGTTTTAGCTATTTAATTTTGTAACTACCTTGAACTGAAAGCATACAGATACTTCAAACTCTGTCTTGCATCTGTAACTTTTTGTGAATTGCATTTTTTTTTTTTTAATAAGTAAACAAACTTCTGAACTATATGAAGGGCAAGAAATTGGAAAGTAATCTTCCAAATAAATACACGAGTTTCATAAGTCCTGCAAGTCTGAAACAGTATAATTTAAATCCTGGTCTTCCCTCTGTGGGCCTGTGATGCTCTTGGGATCATGTAGATTGAAGAGCAGAAGTATTTCCCATTTCCATTCTCCACCATGGAACTCTTTGGCCTCTCGGTTCTATGGAGACCAACTCAGATGATGCTACAAGTAGGATTTGTAATACTACTTTTTTTCACTCCTGTGGCTTAGACTAATGCAACCTGTACACTGCATAGCTGTATTTGGTAAATATTGGCTTTTTTCTAGTTAATGCTATGTTCTCATAGGTTCCACAGTTTTGTCCTAAATTTTGCGACAGTACTTTAGCCGAGTTTTTTAGTGTCTGTCCTAATACCCTCTTGCTAACTACTTTGCCTCTCAAGGATGTTATGGCCTTTGTTATTTCTTAGATTATTCTTAGTAAAAGTGATGAGAAAAGTAGTGTCCTTTAAGAAGTTGATATTTTCACTATAAAGCAATTGAAAATAAAATCCACACATTATTAATAATAATCACTTTAACATCAGTAGAACATTCAAGAGCGATGGTGGTCTAGGGGGTGTGATTGTCTTCGTAAAGTAAGTTTTTTTGTTTTAAGTGTGATAGCAGTGATTATAAAGAGTGGTTTTATTGGTACTACTAGGGTTTTTGTTTGGTTTTTTTCAGGGTTTTTTTGGCAATTCAGTTATTCCTTGAGCTGGTGGCTCTTTGGGAGTGGTTGCTGTGTCTTTGATACATGTTTTAGAAACTTCTTGGCTATTAAATTAATGTCATGGTTTAGTTTCAGTAGTTTTATTCACAGCACTAAGCTTTGGTAAGAGGCTCTTTTGTAAGCTTTCTACAAGCTTTAACTTTGAATAAAGTGGAGTAATTCTTGTTATAGTACCTGTGTTCTTAGCCTTATGAAGGGTCACTATGAGGAGTGGGATTTTAATATTTTAAAGCTGCTGTAGGATTCAAATAGAAGTAATTTCTGAAGATGCAGGTTTGAAATTTTTAAATGAGATTAAAAAAGCACTTTTTGCTGTTCATTTGAAGTTCATTGCTTATTTAATTTACTTATACAATCCGATTGCATATTGCCTCTTTGTAATTAAATTATATTATGAAATGATTGTGATACAAATAATGCTTAAGAGGAGTTACACCACTATTCAAACTGAAAAGCAAATATCATGGTGGTCTTCCTTGTTAGGTGGTACTTTGTATTCTGCATCCATACATGGTTTTTTTCAGTTGCTTGCTTGATACATGCTGCCATATCCAGAACATGCAAGTGGTTACTTTTAAGGAAGCAGCAGTTGTATATGTCCTGAATGTACACATTTTTATATATACACAAACCATTGTCTCAGTGAACTGTTTCATCATTAGGAATACTAATGTTGCTGTTGGGACCCTGCATTTCACAAAGCAGGCCTCATGAACAAGCTAAACTTACACAAAGATTTCAGCTGCTTTTTAGTAAAAATGTTCTAAATTCCTGTTCTTTATTATTACATACCTCTTAAAAACTTGTTTCCTTTTTTTCAGGTATGTAATTTCGTTAAACCTGATGACGATTGCAGATGGTACAAAGTTTGGCAGCTGGATTAATCATGCTAGTTTTGCCATCTCATGAGTTTTAGGTTTTGGTATTGCTGTTTGGTTTCAAACAGAAGAACAGAAACGTGTAAAGTTCACAAGAGCCTGGTTGTGCATTAGATGATACATTAATATTGTATTTCTTGTATTTTTTCCCTATTTGTTTTACTTGCAACATATATCATAATTTCGGTATGAAATACTGAAGCTATGACAATGAAATAATCTCCAGTAAATTACCTTAATAGTGATGGGGCTTGGGTTTTTTCCCCCCACGTTGTGTGATTGCTAGTTGACCTGATTTGTTCTCTTGGCTAAATCACAACATGCTGTTCTCTGAGCCTTTCACTTGTTTTTTTCTTCCAGAGAAGTGCAAACAACAGGCACTAGTCTCTGCCAGTGTCTGACACCACCTTCCTGCTGTTTCCCTTAAATCTTTCTCTTCAAGTTTGTTCAAACCAAAAAAAAAAAAAAGGGAAATTTTTACTGCTCTTTTTACTTTTTTTGTGTGTTGTTCTTGTGGCTTTGAAATCCCATCTTTCTAAGGGAAGCAAGCAATGAGGCAGCAATACCAGTGACTGTCAGAAGTTACAGAATTTGGCCGTGTGCCACCGTCCCTGCTGTCCCTGGGTGGGATGTGTGCTCTCTCCTACACCACCAGATCACTCAGCCTGCCTTCTCCCACTGCCAGTTTCCCTTCGTGACTGGTGCTGGGCTGCAAGAGTGACTTCCAGTACCAATCCTGCTTCTCTGCTTCCCCTGTGCTGCTCTAAGCAGCGGTCCTCCTGCTCGGTTTTCATTTGTGCCCACTGTTGATATTGCTGGCGGGAGGGCAATCTTTAGATGCAGGGAGTGGGTCAGTGCAGTAGGAGAGGAACCTTCCTCCTCTACCTCCCACGCTCAGCTGGAGATGAGCTCAGTGACACGGTGGTGCAAGGATGTACCCAGGAGTCTCCTCCCATGTCCCACAGCAGGTCACCATGCAGGAGCTCTCCTGCTCTAGCGCTGGCAGCAAGGGTGAATGTTTTATGCAGTTAGGATTTTGCAGCCACAGGCACCTGTGTTTAGAAAGACTGGAGAGGGAATGCTGGTTTATCTGAGGTGTCAAAGTTCTCACTGACCACCAGTTACCACTTGAGAAAAGATGAAATCCATTTTTAAGGTTGTTGTGGGTAACAGTTCAAATGAGAGATTTTTTGGGAAATAACAGATTTTGTTAGTATTTTTTCAGTCTTTAATGAAATTGCTAATGCTTTTTAAAGTTTAAGTTAAGACGAGTTGTTACAAATGCATTTTGTTACATCCATTGAGTCATGGAATTTATTGGGTTTGTTGTATCAATGATCCAAAGATAGTGAGTGGAAGAGCTTATTTCTGAAAAATAAGCCATTTTTAGTGGAGTTTTCTCATTTAGTGAATAATCTTCTTAGCATGTAGTACTCACAGAACAGTATTTTGTTGTGTGAAAGCAGTAGATGAAAGCAGTGAATTAATGTTTCAGGTAACTACCAAAATAGGTAGCATGACTAGCTATTAGGGATGGAAAGGCTTTCATTAGAGGCTAAAGTGATTTTATTTTAACAGTTAGACCCAAACCTGCCTGGTGTACTCAGTCATTTGTGTTGATATTTGCTACCTTGTATTTAGAAGTTTTCCCGTGGTTAGACTTTATCACATGTTCATATGTACTGTGGCAGTGCAGGAGCCGAAAGGGACGTGGCTGCCAGCTCTGGGGGCGTGTGGTGTGTGTTGGCCCTGCTGGGCACAGGCAGGGCGAGGAGGGCAGCCTCCAGCTCAGCCTGTTTGTTCTTCAGGAAACTGCTGTTGGTGAAACTTTCTCCTTACTGATGTGTTTTTATTCAGTTGGCTTTGACTAGTGCTTAAGTTTCAGTCGTGTTTTTGTCACTGAGATAGTGCTAAAGCAGCAGGCTGTGATCAGGAATGATGTGCATGTGGTGGATACCCCCATGCAGCTGGAGACGTGTCAGGGCCTTTGCCGTGTGTAACTGTAAGGCACTGGGCTCATTTGTTTGTGTTTTCTTACTGATGGAGGTAAGCCTCCTCTGGTTCTGGGTCCTCTCTTAAGTCCATCATACGTTTGGTGATAGATGTATTCAGTTTTAAAGCATTTTCCATGTGGTTGGCTGGTGCTTAGTTACCCCAAAGTGGATCAGTTGTGTTAAATGTGCGCCAGATAAAAGACATCCCGATTTGTCAGATGTTGCTAAGGTGTGCTGCTGCCTCCTGGTAGCGTGGTCTGTTCTATCTCTGCCAAGTCGGCTGCAGGAAGTGGGCTCCACAAAGCCCACTTTAACCATCCAAGGGATTTCATGGTACTCCCCTGCCTCTGGTGTGATTTATTTTAAAGAGAAATCCTGCTTTATCTCCTGTCAGATGGGGAGGAGAGGTTGGATCACACTTGTTATTGCATTGGAATTATACCTGCAGTGGTCCACAGAAGGCAGTGTAACGTCCTTAGCCCTTAAGAATAAAAGGGCAGTAGTACTATGAGTGTTCAGATGCTTCTACATGGTGTATGATGTTAATTACAGATAAGCATTTTTACTGGTGTCTTGAAGTATGTTTTGAACATATACCTGAAAATATTATTTTCTTTCTCAATTTGCAATATCAAAGACTTGTAACTCTCCTCTTTCCTAATTTTCAGTTGCCCCTAGGGCTTTAGCTGCATTTACATTTTGAAGTTTTATTCATGTCATTGCCGACTGTGTTCCACGAGGTTCGCTTAGCCAGCAAGATGGGCAGTTCTTAGGAAGGGACCGAGTTGAAAGGGATGAAAATCCCTTCTGTTTTTTTTCTTCTAAAACTTGAATGAAAGTGATAGTATAGCAGAAAAGAAAGCTGGTTTAAAATTAGACGATGAGCTTTGGATATGAGAAATGGCTGTAATGCAAATTTCTTTAATGATAATGCTGAGCAACACTAAAACTGAATTTTTGACAGATGATTACATAGGATGTTTCTTTGTGTGTGAACTGAGTGGGTTTTAAATTTTAAAAATGTTCAGTACTCAAAGTTGCAAGTGAATTCAGTGTATACTGTTGGTATCAACAGGCTTTGTAGCTGTCCTGTAAGAAGAATGAGTAAAAAGCTTGAAATATTTCTCCCCCATAGCCTTAAACTTAATTTTTTTACTGATCCATGTGTCATTTCATATAAGCATCTTTTTTTTCCCCTCTCTCTGTAGAATGGGAACAATGCTTCAAGGTCCCAGAAAAATGTAGGTGTAGTCATTAACATGTCAGCTCTGTGTGTGTGTAATTTGTCTAGCCATGTTCTGAGAGTCTCCTCCCTACAAGGGACTTTGAGGAAATGAATTTCTTCCCCTGTCCAGTGAAACTTGGATTGTTTGAGATGTAAATTTTTAAAAAAAAAACCAACCAAGGTTTGGTTCCAACCTGGAGGAACAGTAGCTAGTTGCCAGATTCTCTGAGCACCACCTAGACAGGGTGCTTCCAAGAGAAAAGAGTGAGCCATCTCACAGGTAGTATGGCCTGCTCAGCAGAGGGGACAGGATCCCTGTTGCGTGAGCTGTCTGGTGGTGTGGTGGTTTGTGTTGAATCTTGTGATTCTGCTGTCTAAATATCTTAATATATGTTATTTTTGTTTCAGGTTTTTTTGTAGTTTCTATGCTGTGTGGGCCACACAGGTATTTTGAAAAAGGAGGAAATTGATGGTGTTACTGGAGGTTAATACCTTTTTCTTAAAATGGTGTAGTACAAAAGCCAAAATATTTCATGTATCTTGTAATTATAGTTAGTGGTGAATTTCCTGTCCTAGTTTAATCTTAGAGGTGTAATGAACTTTTTTTCATGTTGGATGTTAAAACTGTATGGAGGCTGATGTTCTAGTTGATCACAATGTAATAAGTGAAATAGATGAATATATTTGGAAAGACTTATGATTTTCTTTTTTTTAGTTTCTTACTTATAACGTGTTCCTCGCCATGTAACAGCAAGAACAATATAGATTAATATACATACTGTGGTCAGCAGTTTGTCCTGTGTGCTCCGGGGAGCAGAGCACTTGCCTCGAGGGTCAGTGGGCTGTCTGTACTTGGGAGATTTTGAAGATCATGAGGGTGGAAATGGCAGTAGGAGCTACGGAAGTAAGGAGATTAGGAAGTTCAGGGAATTAACAACTGAAATACACGTCTATTGACACAAATGCAGCTTTCAAATGCTAAATGACTGGTATTGTACCTCAGAAAAATAAATTTATTCTGTTAAATTATTGAGGGGTTTTGACCTGCCTCTCTACCTTATGGGTAACTTCAAAAAGATGTATTTGTGGAAAAGCTGCACATCTTGTATTTCTTCCTTCGTAGTTTACTTTTTCTGAGGAGGGTGAGAACCAAAAGCCCAATAGGAAAGACACATTTCTTGCTCTGTTCCTGCTTGATAGGTGACCTCTGCTTTTAGCTTCCTTTCCACTCCTTCTTCAGATAGCAGAAGCTACTGTTTATTTTTGATATGTGCAAAAGGCCTGTGCCATTTTAAATTCTTGCAGAACAGCCATTTCGTGGAGTAGAGTGTTTAGAGCTCTCGGTTTGCTTCCTTGTAACTGAATGCTGCAAATAAAATTTGCTGTACTTTCTGGTATTTCTCTAGGTAGATGTTTCTTCTTCAGGACTGCTCCTGGCTTTTAGTCCTTCTCAGCATAGAAATAAATGCGGGGATGGAATGTAGTGAGCCTTTTGTTCAGAGTGGGATGCATTTGAGAGTATCACAAAACTGGTGTTATCTTGTGACCTGTTAGTCTGCATCGCCAACAAGTGACCCATGAACTTGCAGTGTGCTTCTCCCTGCTTGCTGCCTCTTCCCCAAGGGGACAGGGAGCGTCTGGTTTTGCAGCAAATGAAGCTGAAATGGGCAAATTCTGCTGCTCTCTTTCTGTTTGGATACCTTTTACAGAGTTGCCTGGAAGCAAGAGTAATTGCTGCGCATTTCTCTACATAGATGAAGAGGGAGATGGAGAGATAGGCAGGCAGCACGTCACCTGCATATGTGCAGCCCAGGCTGTTAGTTTTTATCTCTCTTGACATAATGTTGTGTTCGAGGCAGATGTTTGCTACATAGACAGGCAGTCTTTTAGTGTTCTGCCACAGATGTCTTGTATAACTTTGGCCAAGGCAATTGGTACTTTCTGTAAAATATAAATAGGTTTTTCTTACCTTATAGGCGGATTGTATATCTGTTTATTGTAGTGTGAGTAGTACAGTGTAATACGTCAACATTGATACTGCTCCATAGGACACTAGCAAGGACTTGTTTTACTTTTGATTGACAAGGGCAACCCAAAGGGGTGCCATCATATTTTCTTTTAACTTTTCTTCTAACTTTGTAGCATACAGTCGTAAAGCAATGTATTTAGTGCCAGAACACTGATTTTTTTTTTCTTTCTGAAGAAAGAAAAGTTACTGCTTTTGACCTTATAACTGTGTAATAAATCTTCCCTTTCCAGGAGGAAGCTGCGTAGAACCTAGATAGGATTGTTTAAGGGTTTTTGGGAGATTTTAGAGAGGTTAGGATCATATTTGTGCATGCACAGACTATCGTGGTCAGAGATGGCAAGAAACATGAGGTGGATGTGCTAGTTGGCTATCCAGTTGCTGCCAGAACTGACAGTTGTCTGGAACAAAACTTTATTAAAAGCACTTTAAAAGAGGGCTTTGTATCTCTGATTATGCCGTCACTGTAGCAGATGTTCAAATCAGATGCTGTCATTAAAAGCGAGTTTTACTGAAGATGCATTTGTTTTTCAGTATCTGTATATTTGTTCTAAATGGACTAAATGCTTAGAGCAGTACTTTAGACAGTGAGAGTCAACTAGTCAATAAACCTGGTCTCTGGTATCACTTTCTTTAGCAGTGAAGAGTGCAAAATGGTCAGCGAGGACTGCAAAATGGTCAGTGAGGACTGCATGAACAAACCTGTTTGTTTCTTTGGAACATTCTGGCTCTGGCAGTTTGCTATTAAGTGGTAGAAGTTGGTGTTGTTGAAAAACCACCAAAATCCTTCTGCCAAATCAGAACTTGCTCCTTGCTTACTCTTGGCAGTTCAGAATAATGTAGAGAACAGTTGCGAGTGAGGAACCCAGACCTTTTAAAAGAGCAAGTAGATGTGACACTTGGGATTATATAGCTTCAAAGGAATGGGTACCATTCCTTGTAATGAACATGTTCAGGATATCACCTGTGTAGTTTGTATATGTTCAGAGTGTTGACTTGTCAGGCTTGTTCTGCATTTGGTATTGTTGCCAACAACTTGAAATACCCAGTTTTAGCAATTTTTTATCATTTAAACTCCTAATTGTATGAGTTCAGAGTATGTCTTATAAATTAGGGCATTTCCAGAAGGGATATTATTCACTGTTGTTACTTTCCCTTGGTGTATTTTTTATAGTGGCTTTTCTGTTTTATTGATATAGGAGGGCTTTCACGATGGGGAAGGATATTGCAGATTGGGAATTTTGACATAGGAAGTACACACTGATGTTGCCTAACTCCATACTGTTTATAAGAGCCTAGAAGGGATTACTGGACATGGAGAGGGATTTTGTATGTGGGGAATTATTCTTCCAAGTGAGCTGTTCTTCGGTGGGGCACAGCATGTGTTTCTGTTACAGTGCCCATGAACTGATCTATTGAATTCAGTAGTTAAGGTGTGCAAAGGAGAGGAGAGAATACAGTGATACCAGTCTTCAAAATGGAGCTTCCAAAGTGTCGTTGAGGGGTGTCAATTCCAGATAAACAGCTTTCAATCTATTAGTAATACAGAGATATAGAATCGTCACGGTTGGAAGAGACCTTCAAGGTCATCCAGTCCAGCCATTAGCCTAGCACTATCATTGAAACCATTATATATCACCCAGATTCAGACACCTCTTACACACCTCCAGGACTGGTATGTCCACCACCTCCTTGGGCAAGTTATTCCAGTGCCTGACCACCCTAACAGTGAAAAAAATTTTTCTAATATTTAATCTAAATTACGCCTGTCTCAGCTTAAGGCCATTTCCTTGGGTCCTCTCCCTGCAGGTACCGTAGAAGAGACCAGCCCCCACCTCACTACAGCCTCCCTTGACGGGGTTGTAGAGAGCGATGAGGTCCCTCCTGAGCTTCCTCGAGACTTAAACAACTCGCTCAGCCATTCCGCATAGCACATGTTTTTTACACCTTTCACAAGCCTTGGTGCCCTTCACTGGACGTGCTCCAGCACCTCAATGTCCTTTTTAAAGTGAGGGGCCCAGAACTGAACACGATATTCAAGGTGTGGCCTCACAATTGCTGAGTACAGGAGGAAGTACACTGCATGTTCTTTCAGTTGTTCTTTTTCCCTTCATTCCCTTCATTCATCACAACAGGCATTATTCAACAGACTCAGGAAGGACCTTGCCGTGGTTCTGTTGCTCATAGCAGTATTTGCTATGCTAACGCTTCCTGTACACAATGCGCATGGAGTTACAGAGAAAGTCTGGGAAATGGATAGGTAGATACCATGTTGAATGTTCTGTGCTATATCTTATCTTCTCTTTATTAATGATTTCATACTTGCCAACTCCTATCACTAATACAAAAAACCCCCACACTGCAAAAATAATGGCATAATTATTTCTGGGGCAAGATGAGAAAAGTTTGATTGGTGAAGAATTCCTTCAGGAAAAGCTAGCAAAAAGAAAAATCTGTCTGAAAACGGACCTATTATATGGTTTTACATGCCAAATAAAACTAAATGTTGATTCATTTTCTGAATAATGAACAAAATTGAAATGAGACAGCATGCCATTGTTTCAATGAGTATTGCGAAAAAACTTAAGTAGCTTTCAGACCATCAGCATCATTAATTTAGACTTCAGTCTTGAAAGCTGTTGTAGACATACAGGTTACCATTTTTTATGTTTGGATGTAATTTTTAAAGGTGCTCAGTCAGTTGTGGCTTTTTTTTCCTTTTCAGGTCTCTCTATTACTTACGTTACTGTTGGTCTTTCTTGGGTACCGCACTGTACCTCAAACAGGTTGTATTTACACCTGCGCAGTTGGTGTCTGTGGAACCGAAGGAAAGTGCAATTTCTTATATGCAATACATAGAGGAAGTACTGTCACTCAGAAATTTCTGAGAGTTCTTCATTGCTTCAGGAAACCCAGGCATTACTCTTGAGCCAGGTGTGGCTTTCAGGCAATTCAGTTGTGCTTTCAGGGGGTAGGATTGGTAGAAGGACCCGTCAGAAATGAGGCATTGCTGGATTGCCTAGGACAGAGTTGCATGCCCAGTTACAATAGACTGGACCCTGGGGATCTATTGTCCTCTCTGTTGTATGAATCACTTGCCCCCTGAGCTCTGAATGACCCGTTCTGAGCTACCATCCTTGTGGCATATACCCACTTGCATGAGTATATGATGCTGGTCTGTTGCCAAATTCGAGCATTGGTAGGCAACTCATAAATTCATCTCTGCCTCTGCTGCCCACAGCCATCTGATGAGACACACAATCCTCAAGAGATCCCTAGAATACAGTGCCTAGCTGAAGGCAGGGAGAATTAAACGTTCTTAAATTGTTACCCACAAATGTCTCCTAGCTGGTCTGGAGTTGGCCCAAGTGCTTTATTCATAAGTCTTTCTTCAAGGTGTTGGCAGGGGTTCCCTCAGGAACAAATTTCTCTGTAATTCACTTCTCTTTTCCAGGTTGTTGGCCACAAAATTGGAATCCAAAAACTGGCAGCACAGACATGAAGTCTAAAGATCATTATGATTTTTTTTTAACGTTAAAGAATTGATTTCTGTTGTAGAATGATTTGCAGAAAATTACTTATCTATCCAGCAGCCAAAGTTTTCTTTATTTTAGATCAAATTTCTGGACTGTTGAACTGTTGGGAAAAGTGAAATAAACAACATTCAAGAGCTACAGTAATTTAAAAAAAAATAGACTTAAATAGACTTCCTATTTAAAGGAAATAGACTGCTGCATCTTGGGGAGAGAAGGGACATGGAATATTTTCCTGGTTTTTGGGCACCAGAAAAATTAATTTTGATTAACTCAGCAATCTATCCAAAATGCATTTCCTTGTCAAGTTTTTAGTTCATGGGAAATTGGTTAGAAGTTACCGTGTTTGGGTTGGTTTTTTTTCTCCACATCAGAAAAACCTTTAATTCTCTGCTTAGTATTTTAATAAGTTTCCATCCAGCAATTATGAAACTGTAATCAGCAGATATAAATTTGTAATGTTTGTCAAAAACTGCTGTCTTTTTAGGTTCATAGTAAAGATTTTTTTTTCTTATACTTTTAGTTTTACCACAGTTGTGCCTTTTTAAGCCAAAATTTGGCAGTTAGATTATTTCCCTCCCACAGGTTTTATGCAGACCAAAGCCTGATCTGTCTGCTAATGATCTGTCTTTACCCCTCAGCCTCCTGTCAGCAGTAGTTGCCTCTCGCATGCCCACATTCCTCTGCCTGTTCTTTTGGACAGTCTTTCTCATTTGAAGAGGATCAGTTTGGGAAATAAAAACTCTCTTTAGATTAATAAGAAAAGCCTGTTAAGTTCACCTAGGCACCTTAGCAGTGGTGGGGGGGTGTCTGCTCTGTTATGTGCTTCGGTGTTCTCAGGTGCTGCATTTTCACTGTGCTTTAAAATGACTCCTGATTAATTAAATGGATTCTGTTTTTTCCTTACCCTGGGCTTAGATATGTCTCTCTGTCATTAGGATTTTCTTATCTTTTATGATCTTTTCAAACAGCTGGTTTCACTTGAATGTCAGGATGTATTTTTATCCTTTCCTGTTTCATCTGCTGCCACTGTTAGCTTCAGATAGAGCTAAGGTTTTCAACCTGAATATAGTACCCCAAACTTTTTGATGTTACCTGTTGTTTGGAGGTTATAGTCGCTACATAGTCTTCTGTAAAAGAAGTTAATCCTGTTCATTGGGAAGTCAGTGATTTTAAGCATTTCTAAACTCCCAGGTTAAATTTTGTCACGAATAATCTGTAGCCATTTGTTAAGTATTTTGGATGAGCTGTAACCCTGGGGCATTGGTAAGTAGTGTCCTCTAGGCTTTGGTTATGTCACTATTGTCTGGACATAAATGCAGTTCTGGGATTTTATTTTATTTGCTTTGCTTTAAATCTCAGAGATTGTCTCTTGCTCTCTGCCCTACTGACTGCTGATTTAGATTGAGTGGGACCTTCTTGACTTCAGGACTGTGATTCACTTTGAATGGTGATGTACTTCAAAGCCTTCTGCTAAGAATGGGCTGTATTTTTGTTGTTACCTTGAAATGGAACTCTTCTCAAATTAAAACCCCTTGGCTTTATGCCATTGTACTAGCATCTCAACTTGATTTCTTAGCACATTAAGTGATTTTCAAGGCTGTTTTCAATTCTGTTCTCTGTGATTCCCAAAACACAGAGTGGAAGAGAGACTATTCAAGACATGGTTTTGCAATACAGGTCAACTTTGTGACTTTTTGGTTTTTTGTTGATTAATTTCTCAACCTCACTGCCCAAATGTTCTGTTTCAAGTTGAACAGGTGTCATTTTTTCCAATTTAGAAATCAAGTGGTCTGGGCACTCCATACAGTTTGATGTTGTAATGTATTTTGGTTTGCTGTGCTTTTTCCCTTGGTCAGACTCGTATTTTAGTGCTCCCTCTGTTCCTTGACTGACAGCTTGTTCTGGGTCACTTTATTCTCCATTGGCATTTATAAGGTACTCAAAGTATAATCTGGAAGAGACCTGGATCAATGTTTACCTAAAACTACATAATAGTTTATTACCAAATAGTTTGTTTTCTTAGAGGCAGAAATATTAACTTCATTACCATATTTTCCTGGAAATGAAAAAGTCCTTTCTGCTTGGTTCTGCAATAAGGAAAGCCCAGAATTTCGGAAAGGTAGGGAAGAAGAAAGAAGTTGAGTGCATAGTTCGGTTGGTTTGGTTTTGGTTTTGGTCTGGGTTGTTTTTTTTTTTTCCCAAATGAAACAAGAGAAGAACTCAATTAAAAGGAAATACATGTGGATGCAGAGATGTATCTTCATGTTGGTGAATGAAGTAGTTGTGTGGCCTCATTTTTAAGAGACTGCTTAAGGGTTTAAAAATCTGGGTTTAGTAATTTTCTGTAGTCTGTTTTGCATTTGATATTTTAAAGCTTTCCTTTTACCTGCTGGTAAGTGTGTATTCTAGAATGGCAACAGCTATCATGCTCAATTGTTACGAAGTTAAGTTATTGGAGCATCAACGTGATGGGATAAATACATATTTAGGATATTCCAAATTGAAATAAACAGTTACTTAAGGACTTCAAGGATTGCATTGCAGTGCTGTTAAATAGTGCTTTCTATACTTGGAATGGTTACCATGCTTAAAAGTCTGGTTTGATAACTTTAAAGGAATCTCGATGAAAAAACAGAAAAGGTAGTGAGGGCAAAAAAACCCCTGCTTTCCAGGCTGCTTTTCCTGCTAGTGGAAATGTGTATACTGCCCTCCCTGTCTCCTATTTTGCCCCTCACCCTTTTAGCTGGATATTAATTAGAATTACTGTTCTGAAGGATGCTACTGCCACTGAGGAAGATGACATGGTGCCAATATTGTCAATGTTAATGTGAAGTTTTCCTAAAAATATGTTGGACATAACTCTCATACTGAGTATGTTACCATAAAATCTGAGTGCCTACTAGGAACACATCAGGAAATTCAATTTACATTTGGGCTATTGTTGAACTGTCTTTTTCTATTCAACAGATAGGTCTCTGTGTTGAAGTATTTTGCTTTGGCATTAAAAGCTATATGCATATAAATGCATTAAAGAAACCAGACCAAACCAGTTTGGCTTTTACTTAAGTGAAAGGTGGTTTGTGCTGGCCTTGAATTCAGGAGAAGGGGGCCTCAATCTAATCTGGAGAGTTGTTCTAAGAAGAATCTGGCTTCTGCATAATGAACTTTATCTTCATTGTAGAAAGCTGACAATGTGTGAAGCTGTTGATCTTTCTTCATTTCAAAGCTGTAATTGATTGCCAGATAACAAGAGTCAATTCAGGGTAATAAGAGAGTCAAAGATAAATACTGAGTTGTGGAGCTTGATTCCATATTTAGTGGAAAAGAAAAGTAGTCTGATCTGTCAACCCTTTGTGTTTGGATCTGCAATGCTGCTCTGTGTAGTCTACCAGCGTTCAAGATAGAGGTTGTATTACACGAGTATTGCAAAAGATGCAGTTTTAAAAGGTGAAGAATAATTGCAGCTGCAATTCTCTGCTAAACTTTTTCTCCTAAAATATCAATTTTATTGAGGCCTGAGCAAGTATTTGGTTAAATAAGTCGATCATTTGCAAGTATTTGTGTGTTTGGGGGTGCGGAGCCTTGGGGTAGAGGTATAGTTGCACTTCATTGTTTTTTGGTCACTGGTTCTGAAGTGTTCTAACTACCGTGGAGAATCCTTTGAATCTTTACATCTCTGTTTTGCTAAGGTAGACTACGGTATAATTGATTATACCAAATGCCATGAAAAAGCTTGCAGATTGCTTCTCTGACTTAGAACTTTGGCTTTTGACATACCCCATTGCTAAAGAAATTCTCAGAGGAATTTGGAGTTCTTTTCAAAAAAATTCCTGCTAAAACTGTCCCTTTCAGGACAAGATATCTGTATATTTCATATTAGTTTTTAGAGAAGAGGCTCTCTATGAGTCTGATAAATTAATGTGGAGGATACTACCTCTCCTCAAAAATGCAAAAGCGAGAAAGTGTTCCTAATTAAAAAAACCCCAGAAAACTATCAGAAGAAGCATTCTGAATCTGTAGTGGTTACAGGAAATAAAGAAGCATAGTTTTTTAGTAATCTTCTGTGAATTTCAGGTAACCTTCCAGGTGTTCTTTGGAAGGTAGTAGAAGTTAGAATGGCAGTGGGTGGTAGCAGTGCCAGTCTTTCCTTTAGCATCCTGGTAAATATGCTACAAGTACTTGCGTAATGTGATTGAATGTCCCTTGAATTAGTGAGTTGGCTTTCAGGTGTCGGAATGACATTAGTTCAAATAAGAAGTCTGGGTATATTTTCAAGTCTGTAAGTTATGTCAGTCTTGTTGGTAGTAAGGCATTCTGTGAGCAGGAGAATTTATAAAGTCTAATGTTTAAAAAAAAATTTTATGTCCCCTACATTTAATACGTAATTTCTATAATTTAAAAAAAAAGAATTGTCCCTCACATGAAATGCTTTAAAGCTGACAGTACCTTTAAAAGTAGGTAGCTTGTGCTGAGAACTGAAGGATTGTACAGAGCTGTGTGTTTTTGATAAAACAGCTGTGTGTTTGGATGTGAATGGTGTATTTTAAATTACGACACGAATGAGGAAGGCAGTTCTTGGGATCCTTCCTGGGATTTCTCTCTGTTGAAAGAAGGTTTGGATCCAGCTTTTCTGTCTTGTCCTTCAAATCACAAAGATAGCAGAGTGCGTGTTGCTTTTTGGTTTTGAATATTTAACAATAACAAAAACCAAACCAAAATAAAACCCCCTAACATAACAGCAAAAAACCACTTCAGCAGAAATAGTGAAGAGAATGCAGTGCATTCATTAATGTGTGTAGGCTCCAAACTCTGAGCAGGAGAGAAAAGGGCTGTATTTTATCTGTGCTGTGGATTGCCCCTTTACCTACTACGTCAACATTCTGAGCAGTGACTTAACCCGGGGTGCTGATCTTTTTTAGTGCTTTAGTATCTAGACACAGTGCATGAGACCTGCAGTACTTCAGATGAGCCTTCGCTATATCCACAGTGATTATTGCTTTCCCACATTTAAAAAAATAAGCACTGTAAGGTATGGTAGTATCTACTTCTGTAATGTACATGTAGTTTTGTAATTGCTGAAGTTATATCAGTAATTTTAAGTGTTCACTGAACTTTTTGTGGGCAGTGACTATCAAATAGGCCAATAAATCAAAATACTGCTAGACCTGCTTCATGAAATGGTTTATTTGGTAAACCGAAATGCTTTTTTTCAGACTGGCATACTCTTAGAAACTTCTACTGTTATATAGCAAAATAATAATCATTTAAACGTTCCTGAAAAATCTGTTGTGATTAATTTCTTATGCTTTTTCAGAGCAATACTTTCCCATTAAGATATAGATTGCATACATCATTCATACTAGGAAAGATATGCTGAACATATCTGCTTTTAAAAAAATGCATATATATCTCCTTACTACACAGTCCATAAATGTAAGAAATATTTTTTGTGCATATGAGAAAGGTTCAGTTTATTATAGAAACCCTTGAAAGCAGTATACAAGCACAATTTAGGAAGCAAGAATTTAAAGAGGACTCCTGCACAGCATACAGTACCTACACAAACAGTTTTTAACCCAGAGAGTTTGCAGTCTAAAGGATGTAGAAATTGGAGAAATTTTTACTAGGCAAGTTCAGGAGCAGCATTACAACTGCAGAGAAGCCAGCTGCAGTTTCAAACGGTGTAATTCCCCAGCGTTGTTGGAAAAGAGCCCTCCAGCTGTATAAATGGCTGCGTTTGGGTGGAGTAACAAAATGTGGTATCTCCAACCTGCCACTCGCCGTTTGATTTTTCAGAAGAAGACTCTGCCACAAACACATTTCCTGAATGTTTCCTTACCAGCTGTTTATGTCTTGGTGTGATTTTCTTCCATCAGAGGAGGTCTGTTACCAGTTCCCATGGTAAAGGAGCACTGACACCACGCTTGCCATCATCTGCCTTCCTACAGGAACAAGGGCAACTCGAATTAGCCAAATAGCAGAACTAGTACTTTCCCTACCAGAGGGGCTAGCTCCATGGCCAGGAGTGGCCAAAGTGTCAGGAAGAGAAAGATCTGTCTAGGGCTTGAATACTGAAGATTTTGAGATACCCAAGAGTCCTATAAGAAAGTGTCTTTTGTCTTATTAATAGCGAGGGAAAAGCTATGTTGGTGCGTTGGTTAGGCTGTTTAGCTGATGGGTAAAGGTTTATAGCAGCAGTTAAACTTGGCAAACTAGTTTTCACAAAAACAGCATTTCAAAAGCTTTTTTTCATGGCACCATTCCTTTCTGAACTGCTGTGTCGTCCTGTGGGACTGAAAAGCACCAACTTGTTGTGTCTTAGTCAGAAAAAATTGAGGTTATTTTACTGTGTGGTGTTTGAAGGATGTGCTATTACAATAGTGCATAAAGACTTCGACATGAAATATCTTATTTAAAATAAAGCAACTGAAATGTTTCCAATTGAAGATAAACCGAATGTTCAAGTAGTTGAAGAGATAAAAACACAGAATGCAGTTTGTGTAAATACGGAAGACTTATTTGTCTACATCATCTTTCAGACTCATTAAACAGCCATAAGTGATTCAAATACAAATTAGGAAGCTGCACATCATGTTGCAGCCTACTCATGTAGGCTGAGCTCATCAGAAACTCCTTTTGTTCCTCCGTTTCCTTCCACCTTACTTTCCCTGCCGATGCCAGCAGCGCTGCTTTACCCCAATTACAGGGCTCTGTCAAAGCCATCACCTCTGCAAGGGTCTCTGTTATTCTTGGTTCTCTTTTTAGTGCTCATCCTGCTCCTTCTTTCTCTGACCTTTGGACCTCCATATAACACTGCATTCCTTCACATGTGTTGAGGACTGCAATCTACCTTCTGATTTTCCTTTTTTATCCCCCTATAATTCCTGCTTGTTGGTCTTTGACATTGATGGTCTAACATTTAAATAATACAGAAAACAAGAGCATTGCAGAATACATTGCAGAATTGGGAGGTTTTATGCTGGAAAATACTTTGTTCCCGTCAGCTAGTTTTTAATCTATAAATAATTGCCTGGTTGGCGTATTGCATACTGCAGACTCTGTGTCTTACATGCCTCTAACAGGTTCTAGTTTTCAACCAGAACTGACAAGGCTATTCTGATGTGCAGAACTTACCACAAAATTTTTGTAATTCCTTGAGTGCTTTGGTTATTAGGTAACAGAGGGTGAGTCATTGTCAAGTTGAGGGTACTAATCCTCCCTTTGCATAGGCCAGCGGTATGTTTGGCTTGTTTGTAAAATATTCCACTGCAAATATTAGGAAGTGTAATGAACTTATATATATGTTTTTTAGGAGCAATGGATGAACTTCATAGCCTGGACCCAAGAAGACAAGAATTGTTAGAGGCAAGGTTCACGGGAGTAGTAAGTGGCAGCACTGGGAGTACTGGAAGTTGCAGTGTTGGAGCTAAAGTAAGTCCTAAGAGCAGTCATTCAGATCTGCCGTCTTTGAAATACTAATTTATCTCACACCATCTCATTTTCATATTGTCCATGTGATTTACTTATGAAAGCATTGGGTTGAAAGAGGCTCTCAGAAAAATCCTTGTTAGTCTGTTATTTTGCTTTGAGATAGGATTGTTTATCCTGAACCTTTCTGTGACGTGGACATTGAATTGTTCTTAAAAACACCGAAGAATGAGCTTATACAGGCTCTTTTGTGGTTTTGCTGTAGTGCACATGTGATCAGAGATGGAAGATTTTCACAGTATTTAGGTGGAGTTGTCCCTGCTGCAGATGAGCATCTACTTACGGTTCAGCTTGAAATAGACACAGGGAGTCTGGTGTGACCTCTGTTTTTAAGGTTAAACTTTTTGAAGATTAATAAATATAGATAAACAAATTATTTTAACATTTCCAGACATTTATATCAATTTCTCTTACTTTCATTGTAGACTTCCTGTCCTTTAGTATCTAAGCCAGGATGCAACACTTGGGGAAGAGCCCTGAATAATTACCTTCCATGGGTTGTATATTACCCTTCAGTTAATACATCTGCAAAATAAATTTGTCTTTGTTGCATATTCTGTGTTGCATAGCTTCAGCTTCCGAGACTGATTTCTGCAATGCTATTGCCTAGCTAGAAGTACTCCATTTTGTATTTGTGTGTTTGAATGTTCTCCCATCAAGTATAGTACTTAATAAACTGATACTAAAAAGGTGTCATACTAATTTTTTTAGGTGCATTTCCCTCATGACTAAATTACTTCTGAATTCTGTTTCCAGAGTGTTTGCAGTGTCCTCATATTTTGAGTGCTTTACACAAACTTGTAGTATTTTTAGCTTCCTATGCTGTATTTTAGTTACCGGTATAGATTACAGAACAAAATGCTTCCTGAGAGCAGACATTGATGAAATTTCTGAAGACATATGATGTATTGATGACTATTAACAAGCTACACAGAACTGAAATTATTGTACAGTGATCTCGTGTCATATCTTAATTTGCTTTGGAAAGTGACATCAAGGTGTAACTGTCGCAAAGCTGTAAAAAGGTGACGTACTTGCTACTACCATTTAAACCAAGAAGTGAATTAAACAGGGGAAGAAATGAGGTTGGACTGACACAGTGATGTTGATGCACTGTTTAATTATCTTCTCATTATGATTGCAAAATTGTATATTTGCCATCTCTTCTGCTTAAAATGAAACACAATAATTCTGGCCCATCTTCGTTTATTTATTCCTTGGGTTCTCTAGTACTGCTTACTCCCCTAATTAATTAACACATTTTAATAGCTCAGGTAGTTGCTCGTAATTCAAATTACTATTTATCCTTTTTCATTACTAGATCTGTACTTTTAGCTTCATTTAACTTTTAGCTTTTGATACAGCTGTTTTGATCCCTTGCTTTATTGCAAATTTTCCCTCCTCATAATCTGTCTACTGCTTTGTGTGTGTAATAAATTTTTTTTAAAAGCATTATCAAGTTTCTTGAGGTTCCTCTTCTTTAAACTTTGATCCCCTGTGAGTCACTGCTTACTATTTCCATAAATCTGTTCAAGTCTTTTTCTTGTTGTCTGTTGTTCAGCTGATTTCAGCTGTTAGCCAAATTACATTCCACTTTCACATTCTCAGTTTGTTCATCCAAGTTAGCCAGAAAAAGAAATTTAAAATAACTAATTTCCTTTTTCACTCTGCCATGGAAAAAATACATTTCTTGTCCCTGATGCATTCCAAGATCTGTATCCATCCAGTTGGTTTCCAAATGGATATCTAGATGAAGTGGGGTTTTTTTAATCCTATCGAACACTTTGATAAATATTTGCAGAAGATACTATTACCACTGTTTTCTGATAGATGCAGATCCTCCTCTAAGACACTGTTGTTCTTACCTTCTAGTCCTGTGATTTGTTACACCATCAGTAAAATGACATTTATATCAGTTTTGTTTGTATTTCTTTTATTTGTGACCATTCAGTGTATCGATGCAGATAACATGAAGTGTAGTAGCTGATCTGGGCT
>VZTA01022314.1:312997-346399 GCA_013398855.1 Mohoua ochrocephala
CGATGGGTAATGATCTCCTAAGGTATTGCAAAAATTTCTTCCTATAAAGTAAAAAGTTTTGAACAGTAGTCCATTTCCAAGATGTCTCCCAACAGGTAGTCTGATTTATACAGGAGAAAAACAGTCTTAAGATTTATCGGTCATCCTAGGGCCAAACAGAAGAAAGCATTTGTGCCTTGGATAAGGTAGAGGTGCAATCTCTGGAATGCCACGTGGGTCAGGTCCTCGTGTTGAAGCAATACAATTCACGTTAGTTCTCCTCAAGTCTCAATGCATTTAAGATGAATTCTAATCTCGTTCTCTGGTGTTTTGTTTCCCTAGTTAACACTGCGAGTTACCCAATTCATAATCAGGTTAAGAGGACTGGAAGTACTTGTCATCCTCTTTGCCCTCACTGTTACTGGCACTTAGGAAAATCCTTGGGCAGAACATTTGGGCATAATAACTCACCTGGAGTATATAATGTTAGTAGACTTGGTTAATTTGATACTTCAGCAGTGGGTAAACTTCGAGATAGTGCTTGAAAAGGGGAGGGACTTAGAGCTAAAGGTTTGATCTGTAGGATGAGAGATGAGTTTCCTGTTATCTAGAAGAGGTCTAGGGTTTCTTCTGAGTCTACTCTAAACTGGTTTAGGAATTGAGGGTGACTTAATATCTGATTTCTCAATGAATGGAATATGAAAATCCCTTTGTTTTGGCCAATTCCTTAATTACCTACATAGGGACATCACGTATTGCCACATCAAAGAAAACCAATTAACAAGTGGTAAGATTTTGCTATAATTACTTTTCAGGTAAAAATGTAAGACACCTCTACAAGTAATTTATTTAACCAGTTCTAATGTATTACTGTGTTTATTGCAGGAAAGAATATTGGGGGACGTGGTCACAAGATTAGTGACTATTTTGAGGTAAGAATTTTGTAAAATTTACTTCGGTTTTAAAATTTCCTTTTAAAAGATCCTTTTAGCTTTTTTTGGATGCTATAGCATTTTTGGTTGTAATGGACAGGCCTCTTGAAAGATTACTTCTTTTTTCTTTACGTAAGCTTCTGACTATTAAACCTTGAAGTAGAGAGATGCAGTCATCTCTTGGCGGAGCCTGAACTAAAATACGACACCCATTATCTTTCACACTTTTCTTTAAATAGCTAAAGGCTGCACTAATAAAAGTAATACAATCTGGTTTGCAAATTCTGTGTACAGATGAGCTGTATCATTCAGTAGATGTAGAATGTATTTTGAGAAGATTGACTAATTGGAGGGCCATATCTGCTCTACAGTACCAAGGTGGAAACGGCTCGAGTCCAGTGCGAGGTGTACCTCCTGCAATCCGCTCTCCTCAGAATTCACATTCCGCTCCTTCTTCTGTAAGTCTGTCAACTTCAGAACTGTTGGAGATAGTTTTATAGTCTAAAAATAGCAAAATTAAAAATAATCTGTGTTCAAGGGGAGAGTTTTGAAAGGAACAAGTCCTGGGAAAGAGTTCATTCTTCCAACAGGAAAAAAAAATCAAATTAAGTATTAAAACTAATTTTTTCTATTAACACTGGGTCATTTTTTCTTAAACATCTTTTAAAATACAAAGTGGTTATATAAAATGTTGAAGAAATGTTAAAATGTTGTAATGAAGTCTATTCATAGGTCTCACACAAAAAAGGAGAGGTTTTTTGTTACTTATGAGGAGACTTGAACTCCTGACTTAGGACTTTAAAAGCTCAGTTTTTGATAAATCTTTTTTTTTTTTTTTAATAATTGATACCTAGTCTGCCTTTAAAATTCTCTTTGTTGGTCATGCTAATTCATTTTTTTCCTTCTCATAAGCACAATTTCGGTGCTCAGCATACCAACATGTTATTCTAAATGGCCAAACAAATTTTGCCAGTTACAGAAAAGATTTGTTTTCTCTGATGGTAGACCTCAGCTTTTATTCCATGTACATTCAACTTCAGGCATCCTCTTGGTCTTGCCAGCAATATGGAGTGTAATACAGATTGTGGAATTTGGCTTGAAAAAGGTCTCATTCACACAAGCTAGGTTCATTAACAGGATTTGTGTTCTGATCTTCACTAGCTTCCCCTCTCTGGTTCTCCCACGAGAACTAAACACTCCAAAAATAACTCACATTATTCTTGAGCTGTGAAAGCTCAGAATCAGAAAAATAAGTCTATATAAGACTGACATCACCTTGTGTCAGTCTTGTATTGTCTTAAATCTTTCAATCTGTTTCCCAGAAGTGACAATCTTACTTTTCTTAGAGAATATATTGCATCCTTCCTGAACTGCTAGTGATATGTAACTAAGTGATAGCTCTCAATGCAGTGCTCCAAGTAGTAGCTTGTGAAAGAAAAATACCTTGTTTCTCTGTTCTTTGTGATGTTCCTGCCAAGAGTTGTAGCAAGGCTATGCTCATAATAAAATATTACAGCTGTATCTAAAATACTTTGCTCTCATGCCTTTCAGGTTCGACAGAATAGTCCTTCTCCTACTTCATTAGCTTTCGGGGACCACCCTCTCACACAACCAAAGCAGTTATCTATTAAGATTACTCAGGTAACTTTTTGAGTAGAGCTATCCTATATCACTTCAGACTGCAGGAAAAAAAGGTAGTTATGTTTATTTCTTTCTCTTTTAACTTTTAAAGGCTTTCTAAAGCTTTGCTTTTTAAAATTGCCAAAGCATTTTTCTGTTAAGTTCAGCAGCTCATCATTTAAATATCTCTGGTGAGTTTTGTATTCTGCAGTTGCTCAGCTCCCAGCATCGCACTTCATGATTACATAGATGACCATGTCATTGGTAGGTTTTTGCTCAAGATTTTAGCTGTTGTGTGATTTTAGAAGTAGAGGCTGCTCTTTCAGGCAGTATTTGAATTGACAGCTGCCATTGTCATAGTGCATTTAAAATCCGACATTGAAGAAGAAAAATGAGATGGCAATCAAAATGATCAACACACAGTTCTGACGTGACTTTTAAAAGCTGAAAGCAATTGTTTCATTCTCTCCGCCATTTCTGACGTGATCTGTTCTATCTTGTACATGTTAGTCAGAAAAGGTTGCTGCACCTGTTGACCAATACAGAGAAATTAATTAGTTGACATTTACATTCCTGCCCTGTTTTTTATGCTTTTTTTATGAACAATAACTTCTCAGTTGGTGATGAAATCTTTTAATACTGTTAATGGTTTGTCCCAACTGTCCACAGTTGTCCTCATGAAGAGGGAAAGCAGTTTTACATTAGAACCTGTCGTGACATTTCCAAAACACCTGAAAATAAGATTTGCTGATCTTGTTGAATGTTTTAAAGTAGTTTATTTCTCTTCCTAACAAACATAAGAAGAATCATGCTGTAGTTGTTAAAGGAAAGGATAAATATTTCAAAATATTCCTTTTAGACTGATCTCACAATGCTGAAATTAGCTGCACTAGAAAGTAATAAAAATCAAGACTTGGAAAAGAAAGAAGGTCGTATAGATGACTTACTCAGGGTAAGTGTTGGACTTGGGGTAAAGGTATTTATTCAGAACAACAGACTGAATATGAGGCAAATGTTTTAGATTTTTTTAAAATTACCTAAATTAAAAGGTATAACAAGTTTTTTTTAAATTTTGTAATTTTTTCCTTAAATCTAAGAAGTCTATATCATGAAGTGTATAAGATGTTTTTTTCAGCTTCTGTGCTACAACTTGTTAATGATTAAATATGTTTATAGACTTCTGAAGGTGCAAAGAAAGCTAATGCAGTTTGCAGGCAGTTGATTAATTCCTTAAATTCATGTTATAATTCACCTAATGGCTGGTTTTGGGGTGGGTTTTTTTGTTCTAATTGTGACTAGCCCTTATCAGTGGAACAACTGTTGGCATTTTCAGAATGGAGGCGATTGTGACAGAAATAATTGCAGGCAATGAATAACTAGTTTTAATAAGTAAACTATGCTGTACTGTGCTCTAAGACCTGTTTTCAGAAAAAAAATCTTACTGCTTATGCTCTTGAAGGAAGCATTGGAAAGGTGATATATAGAAATATGAAACAAACCTGTATTCACAAGTTGTAGTATGTTTAGTGTTTGTATGTGTACATACATATGTACAATATATAAAAATATTGACCCATGCAATCATATACTATGAAGTTGTATATGTGGACTGTTTTAACACATGTTCAACAATATGGGATAGACAACCCTAAACTTTTTTTAAAAAATTTTGTTTTAATCAAGATAATATTGTTGTGGGATTTTTAAAGTAATAAGTTAAATATAATTGGAACACAGGAAATTTGTTAAACTTCCTGCTCAGATAATTGAAATTTTTATCATTGTGAAATTTTTCCTTTCTTTTAAATTGAGGATGTTAGGATTCACATGACTTCAGAAATCCTATATAAAGATCTGATGCTAAAATTTAAACTTTTTGTTTAAATGGAGTTAGAGCCCTCAGTGGAGAGCTGAACAAGAGATTGGTACAGAGCTTTTCTATATTCTCTGTGTGTTGAATGCTCTGTAATACACAATGCAGGACAATGTAAGGGAAATAAAAGAGAAGCAAGGCATCCTTCTGCAGATTGGGATAAATTTGTGGAATGAAATCTTTGTTTGGATAAATAGATGTGTTTATGTGTGTTCCTTACTTCAGTCGCGTGAAAGTAGATATGTTTATTTTTTGTGACAGCTGATTTAAAAAATAGTGTTTCAATATTGCTCTTCATATTTTGTGTGTATTTATTAGGCTAATTGTGATCTTAGAAGACAAATAGATGAACAACAAAAACTACTTGAAAAATACAAAGAAAGGTTAAACAAATGTATTTCAATGAGCAAGAAGCTTCTAATTGAAAAGGTAAGTTTACTGCTCTTAAAATCTTTGTGATCAAAGCTGAGAGATTGCAGTAAAATTCCATTCTGATTCCTCATTTTCACGTCAACTTTTTCACATTAGTTGCTTGAGACTGAAACTTCATATCCATGCTCTCTATCTGGCAGTATTTTTATAGACCTGAATAAGCTACATAAAATGTTTAGCCTTTTTCAGATTGTGGAAAATGTACCCTTTTTAATTAAAGGATTTGCCCAATGTAAGTAATTCAAGATATAGCAAAGCATAAAAGTTAAGAATTTAGTATGTGGCATATTTTCTGGACAAATTGTAAGATCACAGTGGATAGAAGAATTTTTGAACATAATCTGTTGTGGAGAGGAGATGGATCATATCTCTTTGTGAGACACTTAAGTGGCTGAGGTAATTTTTGNNNATGATAAAATGCCATGTTAGCTCAGAATTAATGGAAAAAAGGAAAGGAAGATGACTGCCTTCATACTACTACTAATGAAAGATTTTTTTAAAAAAATTTCATGCCCATTGTATATAAACTAGCAGCAATTTATTAGAAGACAAGGATGCCCAGTTTCTCTCCCTCTTCTTTAAAATAGCCTCATCTAAAAAAAAAAAAAATTAAAAAGTTAATAGAAAATCATGTTATTACAAATCAGGTTACAAAAAATTTTAAGATAAACAGCCGAAGTGCCTTCCCTAGTGCTAGCTGCTGGATGCTGCTGTAATATACAATAGTGAGCCATTGGAGGATTAGGGAGAGTTTCCTCACTAGCATGTCATAAATAAATTATTGCAGATCTTTTTAAGTTCCAGCATGAGGGGAATGCAGGGAAAAGATGCATTAGATCTGTTTGGCATGATAGTAGATGGGTACCTTCAGACTGAGAATACCACAAGGGATGTTTCTTGTGAAAGGCCCTTCTTCAGTCTGTAAGTCTGTTTGCAAATAGATCTTTAATTCTGACAACTCCTCACCTTTTATGTGTGTGTGTGTGATTTTGGACCATAGGCATGTCTTATGAAGCAAGCATTTGTAAGGATTAAAGAGGTTTCCTTTCGTTAGGTGTTCACAGTGCTCTTTCCTCTCTGAAGGAGACTAGGCAGACTCGGTTGTCACATCCCAAGGATGCTTGTGGTAGCAGTGCTGGTTCTAAGAAGGGCATCTGCTTCTGTCACTGCAAGTGAATATCTGATTGCAGTTAAGCCTGCCCACAGTGCGTTCCCACATAAAGGTCCCTGCCCCAAGTCACTTTGGTACAAGTAGTAACATAGATGCTCTGTTTCCAGGAAGTAAGTTTCCAGGCTAAGTATAGTAGGTGCATTCTTCATGATATCTAAGTCAGCTCATGTGTTGTAGTAGACATGTACAGATAGAATCTTAATTATATCCTCTATGATGCTGATACTCTTATCAGTTTTTCTGTATTTACAAATAAAGTGGTTTTTTAATGACGAAGAGCAGCAAACTTTATAGGAAAACTGAGACAAACTCAGGTTATTTTTTTGTGCATAAATCATCCTCTAGTACTGATTCTGACAACTTCTGATGCTTGAGTTCTGTAGAAATTAAAATAAATAGAGTAAATACTACAAGATATTTTCATTTACTCTCCTCTTATCCTTGCCTTAAAAGGCTGTTGGAGGAAAAAAACCCCTGAGTGTTTTATTGACTTTTTGAACACTTTATTGTTACTAAATACGAATTTTTTTTGTTGTTTTCTTAGAGCACGCAGGAGAAGCTGGCAAGCAGAGAGAAGAGCATGCAAGACAGATTACGCCTGGGGCATTTTACAACAGTTCGTCATGGTGCTTCATTTACTGAACAGTGGACAGATGGCTTTGCATTTCAAAATCTTGTGAAGTTAGTCAATGCTATGTTCTTAAAATTCTCACTAATTGTTACTTCCCTCTAGTGGATTTTTTTATTACTAATGTTCTAGGGTTGAAGCAGCTTTTCTTGTGTTGTAGTTTGCTTTGCCTTTTGAAGACTGAGAATAGAGTATAGAACTCTATTAATCAGCTGAGGGAATGCTAAGGTTTTGTGTCTTTAAAAAACAGTTTGGTTTCACTTTGTTTTAACCATCTTTGGAAAAGCATGAATGTAGTAAATAAGCAGCCCCTAATTATTCAACTCAGCTGATAGAGAGAGCTATAAAACTAAAGCAGTGATTTTTCAGGAAGCTAATCATGTGGTTAGCTTCATCACCAGTGGTCATTGGGACAGATGAGGTCTGTGAAATTCTCACTGGTCACATAGGTGCTACCTGCACGTCCTCATGGCAGCAGCTTTTTCAGGCATCCTGCTCCTTAGTGCTGTGAAGGAGCAGTGACAAATCTGGCAGCCTCAGATGGGGTCTAGTGCAAGTGGATGGGGGAGAACAACCACCTGGGAAAGAACTGCTGTAGCAGGTGTTTCAGCAGAGATGAGGCCAAGGAAAAGGACTCTGCAAGACTGTCAGAGATGGTGGTGAAATAATTATGCAGTGCTTCCAAAGGTGTTCTTTGGTAATGAGTCTGATTCATTGGAGATACAGATAGATATATAGCTAGAAGGATACATATATTTTTAAGAGTAATTCACCAAGATTCTAGTTTTTGAAGGGCAGTAGTTAGTCTTAGCATTGTGGGATTGCCTAGGGCACTGTTTTTCTCAACAGTCTTAAAAACAGTCTGTAGATGTGTTCTGCATAAAAGCTGTAATCCTTTGCCATGTAACCAAACTGATGATTTATTTGGGAATGGCCAGATCAAATTATGTATTTGGCCTATAAAAATCAGGTACTCTCTATTGATGCTGTCAGGGGGCGTTTTTTATGGTATAAAAGAAGGTATCCACCAGCTCAGATAGATATTTATTTTTCTTTTTCTAGTGCAAAAGTCATGCATAACACTTTCAAAAACAAAACAAAAAAACCCAAAACAAACATGCACAAAACCCCAAAACAACAAAAACCAAAAAAACCCAACCAAACAAAAAACCCTGAAACCATCCTGTGTTTAAAAAGTAAATTGTGCCATAACTTGAGCAAAATTTTTCCACCTCATGAAGAACACTGGTATTCTTTCTCCTAGGAAACATTTTCATATGTACAGTGTAAGTTTCCTAAAATTTCTAAATGCCTTATCAGTTAAAAAGATATTTCTTTAAAAAATGCAAATTGATGAAACTTTAATAAAGCTTTTTTTGGGGTTTACAGGCAGCAAGAGTGGGTGAATCAACAAAGGGAAGACATTGAAAGGCAAAGAAAGCTCCTGGCCAAGCGAAAGCCTCCAACTACAAATAATTCTCAGGCACCATCTGCCAATTCTGAACCCAAGCAGAGGAAAAATAAAGCTGTGAATGGGGCAGAAAACGATCCCTTTGTTAGACCCAATTTACCACAGCTGTAAGTTTAACATTTCAATCAGTCTTTTACATAAATTCTCAGATATTGTCTCTGTGTGTTCTATTCAAATAACAGCATAAAAAGACACTCGGTATATTCAGCAGCTATATTCTCACTAAGGACTTGCTGATGTTAGGGAAATTTGCACCACTGTCTATGAAGTTGTTGTACAATTGCACAATTTATTTTTGGTAAAGTCACCAGGGAAGGGCCCATTCTGGGGTTAGGCAACGTTCTTTATGTTATCCTGATCTAGAAGTGTCCTCATCCTGGCTTCTTAGTCTTGTAATGTTGCTGATACCGATTGAACTTTTCTTTATCCACATTGGTTTAAGAGCTCCTCCTTTAGTTAGAGATTTTTTTTTCCATATAACAGTATTTAGTTGACAAAAAAAGCTTTTTTCAGCCTTTAGTATTTGAAGACATGTCTTAAAACAAATGGAAAGAATATCTTTTTCCCCCTTCTGAATGCTATGTCCTGAGACCAACTGTCAGAATTACTGATCTCATTTCACATATTGACAGTGTTGGAATTTTTTGTCATTGAAACATAAAAATTGAGAGTTGTTATAGAACTCTCTTTTTTTCTGGGGACATTTTTTTCCTGCAGGCAGAAAGGGTATAATTCAAGGCACACAAAGATGTGTTCTTGACATTTAATTTGAATATTTTATGAAATTGCTGCTTCAAGATATTAGTTACTGCCCTTGATGCTAAGAGGCTGCAGCTGATAGTGTATCTGTTCCTAGTTTATTTTTAAGTAAAAAGTAAATAGTTAGGGTTAAAAAGACTAGCAAATTAATCTGTGTTACTGTGCAGAAGTAAGCTACCTGTGTTGAGCATGGTCACCTGGCACCTCTCACGTGTGGAGGCAGTAATTTATACCTCCGAGGATGGAGGGTATATAAATTGCTCTGGTTAGATCTGCAAAATACGTACATTTGGACCATCCCTTTGAAGACAGCTGCATGTGTTTTGCATAATGCATCATTCTTAAAATTCACATTGTGAAGTTGTTTTGCTGTGACAAAAATATCATGAAAATACAGTAGTAAGGCAATGTAAGCAGATCTTGGTTAGCATTACTCGTGTTTTGGTAGAGAGCTGAAGAGTCATTGCTCATTGTGACTTTTTAGTAATGCTTAGTGCCTGTGTTTCTTCTCAGACCATAATTAATACTTCTGAACAGTACAGTAAATATTGCTGTCGTGTTAAAAATACCTGTGTGTTTGAATGTAATCCCTCTTGTTATTAAAAGTAACATTTAGGTAATGGAAAATACCTGAAAATTTACAGAAATTTTTATTTGCTAGCTTTTGGCTGGTTATATTCCCATAATCTTATTGCTGCTTTGAGAGATGACAAAATATAAATTTCGGGAAAAATACAGACAATGTTCTAATTTTTAAGTAGGACAAGATGAATTCCTGGTAATAAACTTGGGAATATTTTCTGGTGTTACATGGTGTAAAATAATTTCTAATTTACTAAAGACTTTGCAAATTTTCATTTCATCTGGCTTAATCAGTTACATGTTAAATGACACATGAAAATGCTTGCTTGTTATGGAATCACCAGGAGAACAATCAAAATTGTACTTTTGTATCTAGTGCTAGCAGGAATGTAAGCAGTTATTGAATCAAAACTGTTTTGCCTTTAAGTATCATAGTTTGATCATTATATACTCTAGGTATGAGATTACTTGCCAATATCATAAGCTTATAAATTTTGTTTCAGATCTTTGAGAAGATCCGTAATGCATCCTGAGATCGCAGAATCATTTAGCCACATTATGCTCTTAGGCCTTTACTTGAAAGGGTTTTTTTGTATTTAGGATTTGCTAAAACTTTGTATAGTAGCAGTATGTGTTGACTCCTTTCTGCTTCTCAGTAGAGAGTTAAATGTTTTGTGTATCTTGGGAAAACGTTAATTGTGCTCTTCTATTTTAGAGTAAATTTGTCATGTGCTCTATGTGATTCTCTCCTGTTACATTGTGCTTATCACTGTTTCTGCATTACTTTGGCAGTAATGATCTTAATTAGTATAGTCAAATGGAAAAGGTTCTGTTTGTATGAGGCATGAGGAAATGCAGAGCTGCTTGAGATTAATGAACTAAACCAGCAGTGAATTAGTACAACATATATGCAAGTGATCAGGCAGGTCTATTTTAAACATACAAACAACTTGCTAGGGGTTATTACCAGCAGGTGTCTTTACCACTTCATTGTTTGCTTTAAAAAATATCTCCAGCTTCTGGTATGGACAAGACAAGATGATCTATAGCTTTGTAACAATCAGTAGCATTGAAGCTTTTTCTGCAAACAGGTGTCAACTATTTTGAAACAGACTGAAGGTGTTACCTGAGGCATTCTTAATAAGGGCATTGTTTTAGTTTAGCTGAATATACTGTGGTCTCTGATAGGAATGTAAAAGCAGAATTTTTGCTCTGAAGTTATTGCTATAAAAGTGACCAGCTTGCCAGTGTCTTGTGAGTGAATGGTGCCTTGGTGTTTCAAGTAACATGGAACAGATGAGTCTAAACGTTCTTCTGGTTTTCCATCATTCTTTCCTTTTTTGTGGCCTAAGCCAAAACTAAAAAGTAGTTTCAATTTTGAGAGTTCTCTTTTGTACTGAGCAAAGTAATTTTATTAGTCTTGTGTGAAACAAATAAATTGAAATGTATTTAAAGAAAAAATATTTATTTGAAGTAGAGGTTGCCTTCTTAGCCCTGGAAAAAAATCTGTTTGAAAACTCTAAATTCTTTGGAGGCATGAGAGAGGATTCTGTAAGATTATAATGCTAGTCCCCACTTTTTGGAAGCAGCTCTTATTTCACAAGACAGTTACTTCTAGGAGCAATGTTTTATTTGGTTTAGATGGTGAAATCCTTCCTCTGCAGCTTCAGCCATTTCAGTTGTGTTCACTTCCCAGTCACCTCTTCAAGTGCTTCCCAGTTCCTCCATGGTAGCCTGTATGCGTCCTTGTCCCTGCGTGCAGTTTGGACTAGGATAACAGAGAGAGCTGGCAGGGTTTGTTACTGTGGCTGAACAAATGCATCATTTAGCAGGAGCATTCTGTTCTGTATGGAACAAATAAAAATATTTTCAAGAACTTTTTCAGGCTGAAGTGCCAACAATGCGTCCAGGCATTACTGAACTAGTAAAGACAGCTCCTTTCCTGAGGCAGTCTCTTTCTAAGGCAAACGTGGAAACAATGGGTGAAAAGACGTCATGAAAGTTTCTGACTTGGTTGAAGTTTGTTCATCCTTGTAGAAATTTGGGGAACTGGAGTGAGAATAAGCATGGACCACAAGAGAAGAACTTCAGAAATTGTAGCCGGAAAACTCGTATTGGATGTGTATGTGACTGTTGGGGAGCATGGCTGCATTCTGTTGTGCCTATGTATCCAGGATGATTTTCCAGCTGGGAAGAGGTGGGAAGAGAGATGCTTGTAAGTGTACCAGGTGTGATCATGGTGAAAACCAAGGAACACATGGCTAGTTTGGGTTTTTTGTCTTGTCTGTACCCACTAGTAAAAGAATTTTGATCGTAGAAATAGGTTTTGTCTGAACTTGTGAGGAAGAAGTGAAAAGAAGACTGGTTATGTCTACCCATGCATATTGTGTCAAAACCTTTGAAATTTGGTTGTGAAAACATAGGAGTCTGAAAGGCCAATTTTTGCTAATTTTAAAAAAAAATGTTTGAATTGGTGGTAGTCAAGCCTTTCAGGCCAGGAAAGCTATCCAGCAATAAGTCACAGTGGCACATCATGGCCCTACATGTCACAGGAGAATTATGCTACATGCACAGAATACGTCCAGTGCATTTTGGGGAATTTCAGGACTTCATTGCATGTGTTTCAGAGTTTATTTGGCTGCAGACAGTTAAAATACAGCATTCATTGTAGAGTAATTTTATGCAGAAGAGATCATAGTCGGGAGTGGACTGTTGCCACATTAATTCATTCAACCTGTTCCCAGCTGCCCTTCTTCCCCAGTGCTCCTCAGATTAGCCCCAGGCCCAACTATCCAGCTTAAGATGGCAGCAGCCTTGTTTCTGTTTGATGTCCCTACCCTGTGCTCTTCAACCTTTCTCCCTCCACGTCTGATGAGACCAGTGTGTCTCAGGTGATGGAGGAGCAACCCCTTTTGCAGGAAACTGTGGTGTCTTTTAGGTGCCTTGGATGGTGCTCTGAGCAACCAGATCTAGTGGGTGGCATCCCTGCCCATGACAGGAGGGTTGGAACTATATGATCTTTAAGGTCCCTTCCAGCCCAGACATTGTGTGATGCTGTAATTCTGTTTTCAAAGGGTGCCTCCGGCATGCCACTGCCCTGCAAAGGGTGTGGTGGGCGGATGCAGGTGGAAAGGGGTGGGTTGATGGGGAGCAGTCTCTAGGCTGGTAGGATGCTTCCAGACTCTGCAGTGAACTGGTGGCCTCCAGCCAGAAAACAGACAGTATGCACACTGTTATTGGCTTACTGCTGTTTGTTGTGTGCTATTTTAATACAAAGGACACTCTATTTTTAGAAAATAAAAACTAAAAAACTGCTAAAAAAAGTGTTTCCGAGTGTGAGAGAATAAAGTTTTGTTTTTCAGAAGTAAATGAGCAAAATCCAAAGTGACTATATCTGCGTACAGCTCTGTGTTTTTATATGCCTTCCTCCAAAATGTGGTGGTCAGTAATGACAGTTTTAGATTGCTGTGAAACATGCTGTGCTTCTAATAGAGTTAGATTTGTAAGGAAATAGAAAAATGGAAAACAATCATTTATTGGGTTATAGCGTAGAAACATGGAAAGAGTGACTTTGAATCTTAATGTTTTCAATATGACGCCCGAGTTGTGCTCTGTGCCCAAGAGGGCTATTTCAGGACTTTTTGAAAGGCGATACTTGCTAGAGCTGCCTAGGCACTTTGCTACAACTGCTTGTGGACACCTCAGGTTTTAGAAAAAGGACCAGATTTTCTATATTATGTTAGTTTTTAAGGAGATCTGTGGTTTTAGAACTCTCAGTGTTCACTGAAAGTTCTGGCAGGTCATGTCATAAACTTCATGTTTTGAGTGTGTTTTACTGGTGGTTCAGCTTTGCAAAGCCACCTAAATACTTACTTTTCTTCCCGAGAAAGACATTTACCGTATTTCTGGAAATGCGCAAACCTGTAATTTGTACTGTAGACAAGAATCTGGAAACAACAATAGTCAACCTTGCACACATTGGCATTGATCCTTTGTCTCTTTTTAACTGAGAACTCAATCCACATTAGAGTAGTTCGCTGTTTTAATAGAAGTATTGAAAAAGTGTCAGGCATATTGTTGTGAGTTGTCTAGCATGGTCTTGTTGATCTCTTTGATAGTAGTAGCAGGTGTATTACAGCAGGAATTGGAGCATTTGTTTCTTATGTTTCTTGCTGTTGCTTGGACTGTACAAAGTCCAAGTGCATTGCTGGCTTTCCTAGCTATCGAGACACCCCATTTCACATTTGCTTAATGCCTCTTCTTTGAAGATGTAGCATACATTGTCTAAACCCAGAGGAGATTCTGCTAGGGAAGGAATATAAAGGTTAGGTCCCAAAATCTGGTGGTAAGAGACCTTTTGCCTTTCTTGGAGAGGCAGATTTCCTCCCTCCATTGCCTTCAGAGTGTTTGGGGATGTCTATTGACTGTAATACAAGACTGCTCTGAATTCCAGTAAGAAAAAAAGATGCAGGGTAACTGTATGACATGTCTTAAAAGAAACTATTGCTTCCCTCTCAGATTCTGACAGGATGTGATGATGGGTGCTTTTGTCGCCTGATCTGAGTCTTCTATATGTTACAGACCCAGAAGGCTGATAAAGTAACTACAGTCTTGTGAGGCTGTTTCCAATTTCTTGAAAATTTAGATGCTGTGGTCAAAAAAACCCTCGGTAATGTCGCTGAGATTTGGTTGAATCAGTTTTCTGTCCTGATCAAATCAGAAAATAGGTGGCAAAATTCAGTATTTACAATAATGGGAATGGAAAGGGCTCTATGAAAGCTTCAGAACCACCAGATTTTATCTGAAAAATATGCCCTCCTTTATCAACAACTTTTGAGACAATGAAAATACAGGTGTTAGAATTCTGAAAACCGTGGTGAGCTTGAAGTTTAAAAGGGAGGAAGAAGTCTTACAGTCTGTTAGATTTCTGCAAATTTTATTGAAGTTGGTTGGTATTTGCCATAAGATAAATCTGAATTAGTGTCCCTCACTTCTGGGAAAACTACTGGTGATTCTCAAGACATTCTAGTCCTCAGACCTGCAATATAAACAGCATGTATAGCCTTCTGACCACCTTGGGTAACTATCTTCCCAGCTGATAGTTGAACCCACAGAAATATGGACTTTGTGAGAATGTATGAGTTTTAGCTTTGTATCATGCAAGAAGTATTAGGTCTAGGCAAAACAATAAAAAGTGTAATTTTAATTTCTTTTGTAGGGATTTGTGTGAACCCTTTCAAGGAGGCCATACCTCTTTCTCCTTCCCCATCCCCTGTTTCTCTTCCTCATATGTGCGTGATTTCTTATCTGGAACTTAAGTGTCTTGGGTTTATTTTTTGGGTGGTTTGTCTTTTTTGTTCATCGGGTGGATACTGCATACAGTCAGTTCGCAGGTTTCTTAGTTACTAATCTGTGCAAACAGTCTAAATTCTCTGCCTGATAACTGACTTTATGTTCAAGCAAGTCTATAGACAGTGAGGGACCACTGAATTATTTGTAGCCAGAAATTGTTGAGAAAAGGAAGATGAAAAGAGAACAAGCAAGAGAGTCACGTGTGAATTCAAAGCTGAATTTGTGGTTTCATGCAAAATGTAGTGCTAATGAACTTGAAATGTATGGTTTTGCTCTACCTTCTGTAAATCACAGCTCAGAAATCCCATGTTATCACTCTTGTCTAATTTCTGAATGCGTTAGAGTTGAGAACCAAGCAGTGGAGTAGCATCAGCTAAAAACTGGGATGGTGATATGATTCAAGATGCACCTAGGTAATTAACAGGCTATCTGGAAGAACAGAAATGGCTCTGTGGGAGAGGCAGTTAATATTGCAGAATACCAGACACAGGCATTCTGTAAGTATGTTTTGACCCTGAAGTGACAAATCCAGAATGTTCAGATGGTTCAAAAATGTACTTCTAGTGGCAGTAAATAACAAGATACAGGATGTACTGTAGTTTTTAAGTAAAAACGCTATTATTTTGTTTGCCACCATAAATGCTATAATTACATGATTGTTTCATTTTTCAGTTTGACTCTAGCAGAGTACCATGAACAGGAAGAAATTTTCAAACTTCGATTAGGACATCTCAAAAAGGTATGTTTTTTAAATCACAACCAAACCCATAAAAATGAGTACTATCAAAATAAAGAGAAAGCTTGTTGAGAGCTGTCTGATTAAAAAACCTAATACTAAAATTGCTGTACTATTTTATGCCTAATAGTGGCCTTCCTTTTGTTTTCTTTGTGCAACTTTTCACAAGCACTGGGATTACAGGGGAGCAGTAGTGAGTCCATCCAGTGTAACACTGTACTGGTTCCTTAAATCCTTCTAAGAGTGCTAACAGCGATGATGCCGTCAATCCTGCCCTTCCCCTTCCAGTTTCTGAGCTCTCGTTTCAGAGCTCAGTGAGCCAGCCAAGTTTGATGTATGGGCTTTTTATGTTTGTTTTTTGGCCTTTAAAAAGGTCCAATTCACAAGCATTGTATTTCTGAATTAATATAACATTTTCATCATCTGCAGTATTCACTTCAGTTGTTATCAGTTAGCATATTACCTATCACAAGAGAATATAATTTTCCTACTTTTATGGAAAATCTTTTCTCTGTGTCCTAAATTATTTTTGCAGTCAGATCTCTTACTCTAGTCTTTGACTTTTGAAAAAAACCTTTTTGCTTGAAGCCCATCATTCTAATAAATCTGTGTAGTGAGATAATTATTATATGAAGAAACTATTGCTTATTCAAGCAAAGATTTTGAGGAATAATGTGTAAAAAGGAATGGCAGTTGATGCAGACAGAAATAAAGAAAAGTACTTCTGTCCGCTGAGTAGTAGCTCCTGAGTTGTTGAGTCAAAACAGGTCATAGTGTTTTTCCCCTTGAAATGTTGCAAGTGTCTGTTTCAGGCCTGTTTTCTTCAAATGTACAAGCCACCTGTTATAAATCCTACTATGATAAACTGAACTGGGCCCCGTGAGAAAGCTGCAGCTGTTTCTAAAGAATATGACAGGAAAGTACTTGAATCTGTAGTAGGAAATCTGCATATAATTTGCTGGCACTAGTGAAGTAGACTGCCCACATAGTTCTTCATTGTTAGTGGTTTAGAAGCTCCAGCTTCACATGAAATTCTATTAGGAAATTCTGTAGGGTTTTTTCCATGCTTTAACTTTATGGAAGTCTAATGGGAATTTCAAATGATAGATGAAACAAGCTGTTACATGGTTATTTAATACTGGAATTTTGGTTTCACCTTGAGCATCAATGCTGGAGTACTTTGCAAAAGAAGGAAATTCCTTGACTAAGTGCCAGAGAGGAAGCAAATGTTATTCTTAGCAAATCATGTTTGAGTATGTATCAAAAAAAATAGTAAAAATACATTCTTACATTATAATTCTTATGTGTGATACAGATTTTGTCATTAACTAAGAAAACCAATTTTGCTACCTTCATTTTACATGGCTGTATTTCTTCCCTGTGCTACTTTGCTATTTACATTTTTTTTTCTTCCTTCCTTCAGCATATGCTGTTTTGCTGACTGCTCCTCTTCCTTTTCACTCTTGAGATGCTTTCCTGGTGTTCTTATTTTTGGTGCCCTGTACATGCTGCCACCACCAGTTTTCTTTTCCTACTGCTACCCAGGAAATTCTTTTCCAGCTAGTTGCTTTGGTCCTGGAGAGAGGCTCTTGTTTTCTCACTTCCTTTTATATAGCAGTGACCTGAGGCAGCTAAGCTGGTTCATTCTTGCTTAAAGGTATTCACAGCCTGAGTGTCCTAAATAACAGCTGGAAACAATGCAACCAGCCAGTTCTTTTTGGACTAACATTGGCCTATGAACCACATTTTGAGAACCACTGAATTGCATAATATATGAACAAAAAGGTCCAAAAGAGGCATAACTGATGGATTTTTTTTTGTTAGCCTTTGGGAAGAACATGGACAATTGTGTGTATAAGTGTGTGGCCTTTTGTGAGGGGAGAAGGACTAAAATTCTTTATAAAGGACTACTGGGTTATGAGGAACTGCCTATCATTTCAGGGTATTTAACAGAAAACTACAGGGAGGCATTTAAATATAGAAAAAAGCGTTTAACAATATATAAACAGGAAAAAACCCAACTCTTGACATTGTATCTTAGGAAGAATAAATGGTCCACCCAGATCTGCTTGCAGATTAGTGCTACTTAGTCCAGCTTTTAAATTATTAGGAATTTGATTTTCATTTTCTCAATGGAGGTTCATCTCATGTCTCGTTTTGGGATGAGAAGTTTTTTCCATAGCTTATGGGGATGGTTTCAGAATATCCACTGAAATCATCTAGTCCAGACTCCTCAATGCATTGGATATGTAGTCATTTAACCTGTGTTTTAGATCATAAAAATGCAGGTGTTGCTTCGGGATACGGGTTTATGAAAATACTAACTTTATGGCATTTTCTCTCTACCTTGCTGACTTCTGCCTCCGTCCCCTTGTGCCATGGCTTGTTGCCTTGTTGCTTTTACCAGCACCACTAGGTTGTACAGTCAGAGAATAAATTGGAGAACTGATCTAGCTTCTTTCAAAAAACAAATATGTATTTTTTTGTGATGCTAGTTTCTTTTTTCCTTTTCTTTCTTCTGTTTGGGTTTTTTTTTCTCTTCAAGTAAAGATTGATTAGTATTCCAGTTTGATATACCATGTGGCTGTGCAAAAGGCTGTGCCAAAATAACAAGAGATGATGAGGGGTGCTGCTACTAAAAAAAAATATGTATCAGATGCCAGGCCTTCTTTTTCCTTTTCAGCTAAAATAATTCCATAATTATGAGCTTTCTGATGTGGACTAATCTTGTCTCCCCTTTCTTCAAATTTTCAAGTTCTACAGGCACTACCTCTGAAATCAGTATAACCCTGTCTACAATATCTTTCAATGAGTATGTGTTTCAGTTTGAGTATAGATACAGAGGTTTCCACAAATTAGGCATCGTGAATTCTTTATGATTTTAGAGGACCTGAATAAATAATTATTTCATTGTTTCCTAATGCATAGCATAAAGATGAGATAAAATGAAATGCTGAAATTAGTTAAGGAATGTGCTCCTACCTGACATGCTTCTTTTGAAGTTGCACTTAAAATCTTATGCAATACACATTCTTCGTTTGTAATTTTAATAAGATACAAATGGAAAAATCTATTCAAATTAGATTGGTTTTGGTGTCTTGTATCAGCACCTTAAGAATGTTTCTGCTGTAATGACGTGCTCTTTTATTCTTTTACTTGATTTGCACTTCAGCCTTAAAATATTTTAAATGTCTTTTCTTAATCTGTCAGTTTGTACAGAATCTATAATTGCCCATATCTCAGTTTTTTCTTTTTTTTGTACATCAATTTCAGACCGCTTCCCAGATAATTTATCTCCTTGGCTGAGGTACAAAACCCAGCTGCCTCTCATTTCAGATAGCATCCCTACAGTGCAGAACAAAACCATGAACATCCCATTACCTGTGGGTTCATGAACAGAAAAATTTCTTGAAGCAGGCTTTTGCCTTATCTTTCTGAATTTTTCTGGCTTTAACAGAAAAGCAGGGCTTTCTTCTAGTTCAGCAGGGTTTTGTAATGTAATGTTCCTCCATCACCACTAGTACTGATGCGGGGTAAAAATACCCTTTTCAAATGGGAAGTAAATGAGCTTTTATATTTCCTTCTTTTCATTTGCAGGAGGAGGCTGAAATACAAGCAGAACTTGAACGTTTGGAAAGAGTTAGGAATCTTCACATAAGAGAACTGAAAAGAATAAATAATGAAGATAATTCACAGTAAGAGTCTTTACTGTCTTAATTTTGCATGTCTGTTTTTAAAGTAATTCTCTAATACCACGTTTTACCTATAGAAGAGAGACTTGTTCATAATTTCTTTTTGGTTCTCTATGTTTATGTATGTATTTTAAACACCAATTTATTTAAACTTAACTAAAATTTCTTACAATTTGGTGAATTTATTAATGTTTTTGTTGAATATGCAGGAAATAACATACCTACGCAGCTTATAGTGAAGAGCTGAAACTTGCTAGACCATATTACTAAGCTAAAAAAAATACTTGTGAGACAACTTTAAGCAATTCACTTAGCTGACAATAATGCAAAAAAATGGCAGGGAGGTTTGATGCACCAGCAGCAATTTTGTGCTGCACTTAAAATTAGTTTTGTGTTTACAGCACTGTGATTTCATTCCTACTAGATATAGGTACCTAGCAGGAAAAAGCCAAATTATGTTGCTACTTTGTATTTCACCTTGAATGGCGGTGTATCACAATGTTAAATTGCTACATAATATGAACTGTTACTGTGTAGTTTTGAAAGTAATAATTACGTAACTTAAAAAGTTAAGTCTGTTTTCCGTGATGACAAATACAGACACTACAGTTTCACCAACGCTTCTGGCTGGCACTGTTGCTTGAAAGGAACTGGTTCTGCCTCTCCCTGGCTGCTTAGCCGTGTTTTCTTTCACACGCTTGCGTTTCTTTCCTGTACTGATGCTGGAAATTGATCCAAATTAAAAACAGCTCCTGTGGTTTATTTTTCAGTATTAATTTTAATCCGGGATCAATTTCCTGGTCTAGTTCTTTGCCCCAGTTGCAAAAATATTAATGCTGCCATGAGGAGAGAGGGCAGTGCAAGGGTGGAATGAGCCAGGGGGAAGGACGTGGTGGGACTGGACTTCTCGCTTTCTGCTAGGAAATGTTTATGAAACAGTAGCCTTAAGCCTTCAGGATTTTATTTTATTTGTTACTTTTCAGACACAATGGAATTATGCATACACTAAGGCTTTTAAACATTAAAAGAAAAAGATGTGAGATTGTGCCGAACTGTTCTGATGGTACCACCTACCATGCAGTAATACAGAAATTTTTTGTTACCATGTGGCTTTAGTGCTAATTGATAGTTAAATTGGTGTCATGGTTTAGATATGAAGAATAATGGGTGTTGATACTTACATATCGATGGCAGAGTATTTTCTTTTTAAAAATATATATAATATATTTTAAAATAAAAATATGTAATATTATTTTAAAATAAATGTCCTACAATAAATAAACAAGCAGGTTAAATGACAATCATTTTTAATCTTCAGTGTTTGCATTAGAACAGGTTTAGGATTTTTTAAAAAAAAGATCCTTCAACAATAAGGAATAAATGGCACAGAAAAACGACAGGCTTTGACTGTGAAAATACTTCATATGTGGGGCAAAGAGTGTCCAAATTACAGTCGCAGTTGAAAACAGTTAAAGGACGTGAACAAGCAGAACAGTGCAGCTTCACTACTCATTGTCTGCAGTTAATGCTAACACATTTTATGGTACAGAATGAAAAGCTTTAATCTGTGTATTCATGTTTTTGTGGGAGTTTAGACAAGTATTTACCAAGTGGTCAAGCCACAGCTTATAGTCATCATGTAGAAGAGAGAAGCAATGGAGAAGTAATTTAGGTCTGTAGGCCCTGCTGTCTTTCCTATCGTGTCCTGGCAATGGGGCTGTTTGGTAAGGGAGGGGATTCTCAGGCAAAGCAGCTGTTGCATTCTGACTCAAATCCTGTTGGGATTTCTGCTTCCAGCTGTGGCGTAAAGCTAAGCCCATTTTCTTGTTCTAGCAACAAGTCCATCTACCCATGGGTAAACTTGTATGTCTCCAACTGCACTGGAATAGTGGGACAAGTTGAGAGTGTGGGTTAGGCCTTCCCTGTCTGGCTTTGGAGCCCACAAGATGTTGGGGTGCAGGTTCTGAGCCGTGGAGAGCCACACAGAGTAGCAAAACCAGTGGAGAGGGAAGGTGGTGAGATTCATAAGATTGGCCCTACTAGAGGTACACATGTAATAGAAGGACCAAAAAGAAAAAAAGAATTGGGCTACTGGTCACATGACATTAAGTGCCTAATGATGCTCCCTCTAAATTTATTTTTCTTCTATACTGAATGCATTAATTACTGTTTATGGTTTCTTTTAAAAAAACTATTTAGCATTGAAATATGTATCTTCATAGTGAATGAAAAGGAAAGTTTTATTTCTAAAAGGGGCACAGTAAGCAAGAATATGCATCTTCTCTCAAATACTTGACTACCTATGACCATACTTCCAAAACTAGAGAATATGGAAGGATGGGATGAGCTATTGGCAGACTAGCCCTAAACTCTTCTTTAAAGTTTTCTATGGAATATAACTGGCAGCTTGCCTTAGATTCTTGAGTATAATTGGCTCATCGTTGTACTAAAAATGTGATGAATATTCAGATCCCTTCCCTCTGATTGGATGGAAATGTGTATTTTGTCTTCTGTATTTCAGGAGAGAAAGTATGGTGCTTTTTCTTGGTCTGGCAGCATAATTTTGTATTTGGAAGAAGTATTTTCTTTTCGCTTTTGCTTAGAGTATGAGCAGATAGTCAGTTCTTTTGTGTGTTTTCCCCATATTACTCTTTCTGATTTGTTTCAACTACTTAGTGTTGTATAAAATCCATTTGTTAAAAAAGAGGCAGTAATATACAACATATCTGGTCATGTTTTGTGTGAAATTGGAAGAATGTCCTTGTTGTCTGTTCCAGAAAGATGAAGTGTGAGACGTGTATAAAATTTGGCGCAACAAAGAAAGACCCATGTGTCACATGTTTAAATTTAAGCATGCTTTTCTTATCCTTAGAAAAAATAGAGAAAAATAGCAAAATGTTTGCCAGGATTGACTGTTTTGATGACAGTGTTGTGATAGTATTTGTAAACTAAATAGTCAAAAGGTACTGAAATTGGTCATGTTGTACAGTTGTGCCATAAGATTTCTTGGGGTGTAATGTTGCCCAGCATATTATATGTTGTTTCTGAAAAGAAAACTCGATTTGATAAGTAATACTAAGAGATTTACATTTTGATTGCTATTTGTATACCTTAAACAGAATAAAACAATTTTTTTTCCTTTCAAGATTTAAAGATCACCCCACATTGAATGAACGGTATTTGTTACTTCATTTACTTGGCCGAGGTGGCTTCAGTGAAGTATACAAGGTAGAGTTTGTTGAGTCTGATAAATCCAGTTTTTGAGCCATGTACATTTAATTTTGGGGGGACAAAAGGGGATCTAATTAAGTAGAAGGATTGCAGTGGGTTGACCAAACTTCGATTAACCTGTGGAGGGGAGGTAGCATGACAGTAGCCTTGTCAGTAGACTTGTGAATTACATGCCAGCTTTTTTCCTCACTTTATTGGGTGTTATTTTTATCACCTTTGCTTATAACTTTCCCATATTCATGCATTTCTTTTTTAGGCTTTTGATCTTTATGAACAAAGATATGCTGCTGTGAAGATTCACCAGCTTAACAAAAGCTGGAGGGATGAAAAGAAAGAAAACTACCACAAGTAAGTATTAATGACTTACACATCCTATGTTAAGCTTAATAGCATGTTGTTGATTGTAGAAGGTTAATGTATCCATCTTCTTTTAGACATGCCTGCAGAGAGTATAGAATACACAAAGAACTGGATCACCCCCGAATAGTTAAACTATATGACTACTTCTCCCTGGATACAGATACGTAAGTAGAACTTGGCAAGGATCTTAGTGCTGTACATTAGATAAACAGAAAAGAAAAGTATCTGAACAAAAATAACGTATGTTCTTGCTTTCAGCCAAAACATCTTTAAAAAACCCACACTAGTTGAAGAATTTTGTCTGCTAAATATTACAGGCCTTCTATAAGGTGATGAAAAGAGTGTTTTGCAACACCTGGCTAGCTTCGAAAGGCTGCCATACCTTAGAAAAGTTTCTAAGCCTAAATGACATCAGGAGCATTACTAGCCTGGGTGCAGTCCCTGGTGACTGGGCTGCACCTCTTTGCATGAAATTGTGTCACATCTTGAGGGATAGTTAAGGTATTTTGATTTTGAGAAATGGGTCTACTACAAATAAAGAGGCTTTTTAAAATTTCTCATCAATACGGATGCAGTCTCTCTTTTAGTGAGTATGAATGTTTTAATTTATGTCAGTTTTCATAAGCTAATAGTTACACCATGTGTTCTATTAACAATTTCATTCATATATTTTGATATTCAAGCAGCCATTCTTAAACTTGTCAGAATGAAACTAGGTTGTCATGTCTATTTCTGATTGTGCAGTATGAGACATTCTTTAATTTTGTCTCTCTAAATTCTACCCTAGGTTTTGCACGGTGTTAGAATACTGTGAAGGCAATGACTTGGATTTCTATCTCAAGCAACATAAATTGATGTCAGAGAAAGAAGCTAGGTCCATTGTAATGCAAATAGTAAATGCACTACGGTATCTCAATGAGATCAAGCCCCCTATTATACACTATGATCTTAAACCAGGTAAGTGAGAAATGTTACGATTGAAAATGTAATTTATTTTTTTATCCTTTATTTTGTTTGTAATTCATGCCTGAAAATGCCAAAGTTATCTTCTGTGTGTTAGGATTACTGTAAACAACTGGGAAAAGTATGTACTTTCCTTTGGAATTTCATTGCCAGAATCATCTGCCTTTTCTGTGGAAAATGTTTGTTACAACTTTTCTACTTTGCATTATTTTGATTTGAATTCATAGGAAAAAATCATATAGCTAATAGATACATGCATTGGTAGTTAGCAGTATGAACAGATAAGACCATTAGTAGGCTCAGTCTTGTCCGGTAATTGTGGAATGCTGATGTCTAAATAATTTTTCCCATATGTTTTTTTTTAACCTGTAAGTATGTAATCAATCACTTTCAGCATCCCAGCATAAGCACTCCAAAACAGGACTTTACAGAGAGTTTTCTTTACAATGAATAATAAATATTTTTATAAACGATATTTGTCTTTATTCCATGGCCTTTGTTTTACCACCTTGCATGAATGATGCTTGTATTCTTCATGTGCTTTGATCTGCTGCACTTCCAAGTGTGGGGTTTGTAAAGTAATTCTTGGTGCCGGGCTCTTTGCTTTCTGCTCTGTAATAAACTGTTCATATAGGTTTCTCTTGTCTTATGAAATTGTACAGAATGTATTCTCAGTCTCATTAGTTTTTGTTCTCAGAGGAACTTCATCAAATCATTTTTATATCAAGAAATGATTGTACAACTTTAACACATGGAGTAAGATTTGTAGGATTGCAGCAATTTCTTGGCACAATTTTGTGGCATATGCAAACCGTGAAAACTGTAGTGTAGGATTTGTTCTGCCAGAAAAATAATGAAACTTCATTCTAACTAGTATACTGCTGCATTCTGGTGCTTCCTCTCTCCATTTTGGTGTTTCTTTGCTGACCAGCCAGCTCCCAGCTGAGAGAGCCATTTCAGATCATGATGGTAACCTAGAGAGTTCCTGAAACTGCACAGAAGCTTGTCATAGTGAAGTTACTCTAGATGCGAGAACATAAAGATTATGTAAATGTATCTCAGTTGGTTCAAGGATGGTGCTCATAACACCAAGGTCATGGTTTTGGTCATGGGTCCCTTTTAACCCAGACTATTTTATGGTGTTGATTCTGTAAAATTGTCACTTACCCCCGTGAAGTTAGATGTTCTTGAAAATTGAACCTGGTTTTGAAAATAAAGCATTCTATTAGCTTTTTTGAAGTAATATTTTTTTTTTTGCCCCCCGAATAGGTAATATCCTTCTTGTAGATGGAACAGCATGTGGAGAAATAAAAATTACTGATTTTGGTCTGTCCAAAATAATGGATGATGATAGCTATGGGGTGGATGGAATGGATTTAACTTCACAGGGAGCAGGAACTTACTGGTAAGGCCTGGTTTGATTTTGCTGTTTAGACTTTGGATCATTGTTCAAATTTTATAAATGCTGTCTTATAAAGCCACTTTGGAGAGACAACTAGGACTAAAAATATTAACATGGATGACAAACAAAGGATTTTGTGCAGTACTGTGATGTTGATATTCCCACATGTTAGAAGAATAACATAACAAGTAAAGTAAGAGTGGGTGTGTTATTTATTTCTTTATGTGTGTATATAAATAAATGTGGAGGTGATCACTGTGATTTAGAAACATGGTTTCCTCTGAAGAAGCAGGTATTTAATCTTTGGCTGCTGGTGGTTGAAGACATTTGACAGAGCTGTGATGATTAAGTGTGGGTGCTTAGTACTTGGAAATTGTAGAACAGGGATTACCAACAGGTAACGTCCTTAGGACAAAAGAGTATTCACTCTTCCTTCCTAAAGGTTAATGACAGCTCAGCTCAGCAGCTGTGATTTATTTTTTGTGTGCACTTGCATGCTCGTCCAAAACAGTGGAGTTTCAGAGCTGCCGAAGCATAGGAATGACAATAAGCATTTCGTTGCTTACAGAAAATCTGTTTTCAGAATTTGGTCTCTAAAGATGCAGGTTCTTCATGGCACAGTAACTCTTTGAGCCTGGGTATGTGCTGGCTGTGTCAGGGCGGGTGGATTAGAAATCCTGTATTGGCCAGGTTGTTACAAGTCATTTCCTCTACAGAGAAGCCAGTGTCATTCCCATTTGCTTTGCACCTCTTCTCATATTCAGGAGTTGCATGTAATAAAGTTTTTGCCTTTTCCTTCAGAGTTTTTAGAAAAGGAAACACATATTCTTCCACAAATGCCACTGTGCACATGCTGTGAAAAATGATTGCTCAAGTTGAAGCATTTTAGAAGTGTTAGGCTTCTGCTACTCTTTTTAATGCTTTACCTACTTAAATGTTTTCTTTTAGGAATATACAACAGAAAAATTTTGGCCTTTGGATTTCATCTAGAATGCCTCAGGCACTAGTGGTGCTGCGAACTTAAGAGTAAAAAAAGATCTGTAATCATTATAGATTCATGATGAATCTCTGCATTTCTAATTCATGCTTTCTCTGAGCCCAAAATCTTCATTAGGGAGGGAAGTACTTAGAGTTCTGAGTTAGAGGTTGGGACTGAGTCTGTTCAGAGTACATTGCACAAACTGTCAGCAGCATAGCCCTGGAAGGGATTTCCTCAGTGGCTGGGTCCAGTTACCTGCCTTTCCAGGCAGTTAGGTTATATAATCTCTTTTATAAACTTCTAGATGTTTATATTAAATTTAGTTAGTGTTTTGGCCCCAGTAATCTGATTTGAAGTGTCTTCTGTAACCTCAGTTCACTGATCATTAGAAACTTAATCCTCTAATTTACAGACTATGTTTATTTGTGGCCAGTTTATACTTGTTTGTTCCTGTGCCAACTTTGTCCTCCCTCAAGTAAGTTGTGGCCCCTTCCTAGTACTTGCTCCTTGGTGTTTTTATAGCCTTCACCTTTTTTTTCCCCCCTGAACTGTAGGCTCTCCATTCTTCAGATCATTTTAGGAACCTTCTTTGAGTTTGTATCACTTTAAGATCACTTGTCTTGATTGTTGTAATCAGAATTGTAGGCAAGTGTTCCAGAAGAGAGTTTGTGATACTGTTTAAAATTGTTGCATTTTCATCTCATTTTTCTTCCTATTTCCATTTCTACAAATACTTCTTCAAGGTTTCTATTTAAATCTTACACATTGTTGACGAAAGAGTGCCTGTTCTATAGTTGCCCTAATAGGTTTTTTGCCTTTTTCAATTTTAAATATTACAGTCAATAATACTTGACTGCACTTAAATTAATACATTTGGAAGGTTTTGTTTGCTTTGTAAAGGAAGTTCCATTTCACCAGTTATTCTGTAATTCAGGAATGGCATGGGAACTTCCTCAACTTCCATTAAGTAAAGTTCTCTTTCTGCAGCATATGGGGACGGAAATAACAATCACCTTTGTCTGTCATATACCCCTCTGGGTAATGTTTCCATTTTTACTAAAAATTTGGGTAAAGGGTCTTTAAGCCATATCTGCTTTTTTTTTTTTTTGATTCCTAACCAGGCCTTGCTGTAAAATGCCCTATTTGACTTTCATCTTTTCTTTGCTTTGATAGATGGCTAAGGTTCATATTTAACCTGGGGTCCCAATTTTTAAAAAAAAAGTGATAATTGGCGGTTTAGGTAAAAAATGTTTGTATTTGTGCTTGTGTGAAATAGACCCCTCTATTTGACTAACTGCACAAAAGCTGCAGTGTCAGTTTTGATGGGTTGCAAGGTGTTGGAAGGCAGATCGCAGGGCAGCTGTGCAGTTGGCAAAGCTCAGAGGTGTGTAGCTGAAGTGTTTGTACAGTTTGATGATTGACCACGTGCTAGTGATGCCGTACTTACAGACTGAAATATATGTTTTGTTTTCCAGGTACTTGCCTCCAGAGTGTTTTGTAGTTGGCAAAGAGCCACCAAAGATTTCTAATAAGGTTGACGTGTGGTCAGTTGGAGTAATCTTTTTCCAATGCCTTTATGGTAGAAAGGTAAGGAAAAGATTTGAAAATCTTAAAGAGTTTTAGTGTAGGTAGCTGTTCTCAGCAGACTGTGAATTACATTCGTAAAGACATGAATCTACATGGAAAATTACTTCTGTTACTTTTTGGTGATGTGCATTGATTTTGCAAAAAATCAGAAAATCTTGCCTGTAACTTTTTTATTTGCAGAATGGTTGGCAGTTTGTATTAACACTGCAACAACATACTATAGTATAAATATTTATGAAATCAAAGTAGTTGGATAAATCTCCTGAAAAAAATCATGTGCTTATTTTGCAGCCATTTGGCCACAATCAATCACAGCAAGATATCTTACAAGAAAATACGATATTAAAAGCCACAGAAGTTCAGTTCCCCGTCAAACCTGTTGTAAGCAATGAAGCCAAGGTAACTTTTAATATAACCTCTGAGTAAAAAATTCATCTTAAAGGATTCAGCTGTAAAATTGTTGTTATCCCAAGAATGCTGTGGGACATAACTAAGTATGTAGAAAAACATAATTGAGAACTAGTATTCGGATGTTTTTATTTAAGCAACCTTATTCTGGGACTTCTCAAAATCATCTACTTCAAAGCAAAACTATATGTATATATTCCAGAAATTTGCAAGTGGTTTTAAAGTAGGCCACCTCAAAAATTGTCTGCTTTGCTTTTTCCCAGAGGACCTTATGTGTCTCATTCAGGCTGTCTCACTAGAAGTTCTTGTGAAATGCTGCTGCTAACAGTAACAAGCCCTTTCTGAAAATAGTGAATGTTCTTCTCTGCAGCCTTACTGGCTGGAAGAACTATTTGACTACCAGGTACCTGAAGGATATGACTGGTAATACTCTTCTCCTTGAAAGGTCATACATAGTCTGTGTGTATGAACTTAAAGCTGAGTTTAGAAACATGAATTTTTAAGATTAAGAATCTAGAAGATATTTTGAAGCTGATTCAGGAAATAAAACTGCCAAAATAGTTGATCTGCCACAAAGGTGTTGATGGCCATGTGTCCTGTATTTAAAAATCTTAGTAGTATCAAATTCTTCTACACAGACTGGCTATTCAGAAACAGATTAAGGTGGTTTCCCAAATGATTACTACTGTGAGTATCTGTAACACAAATCCAATTCTGTGAAAGTGGGAGAAAATGTTTTGTTACTTGCTTGTAAAAACTCTCCAAATTTTTGAAAAATATATTTATGACCAGATGCAATAGATGTCCTCTTTGAAAAAAAATGCCAAGATAGTAGAATGCTTATTCAAGTTTCAGCAACTAATTAGACATATTTAGATTTGGGACACAAGATGCCAAAAATTTAGGAATGTTAAGATTCAGCTTCTAAAGATTAAAAGGAAAGGAAACCTATTTCTAGAGGCAGTAACTTCCCAAGAAAATAAGTCTTTTGGGTACATAAACCTGCTGTTACAAGTGGTGCTATATTTCTGTTCAGTATATTTTCTAAAAGTAGTGTTAGTGAGAGGGTTGCAGTTATGAAAAGGTTGTGGAAAAACTGGTTGGAGAATTGTAGTTAGTGTTGGGTTTTTATTTTTGGTTGAGGTTTTTGTTTCCTGTTCTTTGTTTTTTTCACCCGCATTTGAAAAAACTGTCCCTTGAATGCAGTTGACAAATATGCATCATGTAACTGATAACATTACATACTAAGAGTTTATAGCTGTGTCTTTTAACTTTGCATTTCTTTGTCATTAGTAGTTCTTATATAGAGGATGTTAGGAAAGAGTACACAGTTCAGCAGGGAGAATTGGCAACTTCTTGCATTCTCTGTGTATTTGCACGCTCTGTTTGTTTGAAAGACTAAAATAAACTTCCAGTATTCTCCACTCATATTAACCATTGTCATGATAGCTTTAAGAGAGAGGGAGAAATTGTCCTCTGGTGGAAATGCTATAAAACAATTTTAGACTAACTTCTTAATGCAGACCATTTACAATGACTGTGTAGAATCCAAATTGTTTTTCAGATTTATAGGCCTGGCAGTTGGAAAAGAACAGCTTGTAAACTGAAATTCTGATTTGGAAAACACAGAGATTAAATAAATATGGAACCTCAAATGACATTGTTAGTTAGTTTTCAGACTGTAACTGTCCTTTGATCCTCCTCACTGTTTCCTATTTTGTGCACTGGTCTCCTTTGTTTCACACCAGTGTGGCTACAGTGCCACAAAACTGTGAAGTATTTTAAAAACATTTTAGACGCAAACTGTTACTCTGAGGATCTTACAAATAACTGTTTACAGTTCATTTGTTTTGAAGGCTTTGTTGTGAAGAATTTGATTAAAATCTGTGATATCCAAGAACATGTGAATATATATTAACACATGGCATGATTATGATATTGTACCTTGTTCATGCTGGATATGTAAATGATAGAAGTAAATTCTAGCATGATTCTTCGGAACTTGTATCACAGATTTTCTCCTCTAATCTCCAGTTTTTAATTGGAGCAAAGAACAAACAGCTGAACAGATTTATCAAAGAAGATATATGTAATTCTTTTAAATTAAGTTCTAAATTAAGTAATGATGTGCTAGTCAGTTCTGTAGCAATAATAAGGATTTTTTATCATTAAATGTTGAAGCTCAGGCTCTCAGGAGACCAAATGTTCTGTGTGTGCTAGACAAAAGACTCGGCAGAAACTTTCAGCACAAAATGATTGGCATACACGGTATGGACCTAAACGTAGGGATGACACAGTGACTCAGGAACAGTTGTGAATTTAGCTACAGAGTTTTTCAATTGATTAGATAATTTTAAGCAGGTGTGATTGAGTTTTTCATGGGAAGAGAGTTTCAGCAAGGTAGTGGTTTCCTAAATATTCTTTATATAATGCCTACTGAGCATGGCAACCATCATTGTCAAATGCATGTTTTGCTGTACCCTGTCATGGCACGTGTGGAAATGCCTGTTCTCAGAAGTCAGCTAAAGCATTGAAATTCTGTCCCTACATCATCCACCTATTCTTCCCCACTCAACCCAATGGTTTTAGAAGCTCATTGGAGAAAGTAGAAAGGTCTCCTTTTTCAATCCTCTGACACTTGCTGCTGGCTTTTATTAGTCTGTTCAGGCATAACACATGCAGAAATCTCATTGGTTGAGGTGCTAATGTTTTACTTGTAAATATAGTTCCTAAACATGGAAGTTCATATTTGAAGTATGATTATTTGAAGTCAATTAATTTGCTGATTTCTTCTTTCTGCCATGATGTTACATTTTTTCAGTGGGCTCAGCAGTAAAATGTTACATTGTCATTTGAACTGCATTATTTAAGAACAAGAATTTGTTTAAAAGCTAATTTATTCAAGAGGCCTGGCCTATTTGCCTGAAAGCAGATGTTAGTATTTGGAATGTTGTCGTAACTTCCTGCATTTCTTTTCTAGGCCTTTATCAGACGCTGTTTAGCATACCGAAAAGAGGATAGGTTTGATGTCCACCAGCTGGCTAATGATCCTTATCTTCTCCCTCATATGAGGAGATCAAATTCTTCAGGAAACTTGCATATGACTGGCCTAGCAGCATCCCCTACACCGCCTACTTCAAGCATTATTTCGTACTGAAATTTCTCCAGCTGAGGAACGGGATGATACCTTTGTTTAGTTTCCAGATGCAGACTTGAGCTTGAAAGCGTTTGAGTGTTTTTACACAGGACAAGTTTGATAACTGTGTTTTCAGACTGAAGTCCTCCTACATAGTGTCATTTGTATGATTGGAATGGATCATGGACTGTGAACAAATGTACCCTTCTGAGAAACATCGTTAAACATTGAAGGATGAAGGATGACACTTCCTGTTGCAAACTAACAGGTATACTGTGTTTAAGACTGAAGAAAAGGTTTTTAGTTTTTTTCTGGGGAACATTGTAAATAATCTTTTTAATACTTTAAAGTACATTTGGTGGATACTGGAAAGTTCTAACATGAAGGGTAGTTTTTCATTATTTAAATAAAAAAGGGTAGTGAGCAAATTTGAAAACACAGGAAAAATTTTGTGCCTGGTTATAAACTAAATGAACTGCCATCTTTCCAAGACATTGATCTTTTGAAACCAAAGTAAGGAGTGTGAGACGGTGAAAGATAATGTTCAGCATCAGATTTCTCAAATAAAATTGGAGTATTTTATTTGGCTACTCAGGCTTGTACCTCCAAAAATGTGGTGGTGTTTCACTGAATTTAGATTGGAAGGGTGATATGGAATTCCTGGTACTTATTTCTCAAATAGATTGCTAATTTTGAAATCCATTCAGTTTTTTTAAAATACTATACTTGCTGTGGTATTGAAACTTGTGAAACCTTCCAGGCTTCTCATAAAAGCAAGCAACAGTTTGAAACCAAATGCAAACAGGTCATGTATAATGTTCTATGCAGGAATAATGATAAATTCCCTTCTAGCTCTATTGTAAATTGTTGTACAGATGTCACATTTTCAGTTAAATTTCAGCAATTTATTCCTGTACAAATGTTTAAAGTATGGCTTTTTCTAATTGGATATTGTATTTTTTTTAAGTCTCCCTCAAGGCGCTTTTAATTGCTGCTAAATGATGTTGCTTTTACTTTTACAAGAGTCAAATGACCTCCTTAAGGTGCGAGTCAACTGTACGAGAGATTGAGAATAGGCAATTCGTTAACAATCAAGGCATGTAAAGCAGATCTGTGTTGGCAATATTCAGTACAGTTCTTTAAGTCAGTTTCTTGCGTTCTCATCCTGCAGAGCGCATTGATAATAGATGTAGAAGTTGCTCATGGTTATTCTCTATTTCTGGAAGTTCCTATCAACAAGGAAATGTTTCTTGTGGCTTGTACAGATATTTTAAAATGTGAAACATTTTCTAACTGCCTTGTATGGTAGAAACTTATTTTTCAGAACAGTGTATCTCTCTCCTGTTCACTATTCTTTTTACTATCCCATTCTTGATGCTGAATACCTATATGTAATTTTGTCCATGTTGCAGAAAGAGGAGGCTGTATTACGACAGGTTTTCATTTAGTATTGTACAGTTAAACTGTTGCTCTTGTTTCTGATGTTGCAAGCCATTTTGTTTTCATTGTATATAAAGAAATGTTAACTGTCTCTTTAAGATGCTGCTGAAATTGTAGAGAATGTAGCCAAAACAGTAATAAACAACGGCAGTTGAAATTTCAAGGTTTTCATCGTGTGTTTTTACATTTCAGCAAAGGGCAAATCACACAACCACATCGCTGATTAACATGAAAATATTTAAAGCAAACTCTTCTTCATTACAAACCAAAGGCCAATAATACAGTAATTAATTAAAGTAACATTGGAGGTGAAAGGGGAAGATTCCATGAAACTTAAAACATCTGTCGTGATGAGGTAACCAAAACTTCATTTCATTGAATAGACCTCACAGAAAGAACTCATAAGCATTTCAGTGGTCCTTCTTTAAATACTGAGCTGTGGAATAAGATTAGCTCATAGAATTACTAGAAAATTAGACTCAAACAGAATACTGGGACTCCATCCTTTCCACTCTCTACAGCACAAGACTGAGTGCAGAGTTCCAGGAGAATGTGCTGTAGCTGTAAGTTCACATTAGATTTCATTCCTCCTCGTTCTGCATTTTGATAACGGAAATTGGATTGACGGTTTTACCACACGGAAATACATAGGATGGTGTTAACTATATT
>VZTA01022316.1:0-32110 GCA_013398855.1 Mohoua ochrocephala
AGCATATTCTGTCATTCTGTGATTCCATACTTCATTTTTGATCCCTGAATTAATGTCTGGTTTAGTAGTAGTTATGTTAATTTCTTCCATTTATATAACACCTATGAATATATTTACTGTCTTTTAAAATCCAAACTCCATTTTCATAGCTTCACGTGCAAATATTAACTCTACAAATAACACGCAAAAATATCTTATTCTGTTTCAGTGTTGTAGTAGAGAAGGTACAAGATGTGTCACCGTCTATTTCAAGAACAAGCAGTAGAGAAAAAACAAGGTATGGTTTTCAGATTTACTAGACTTCGATGTTCTGTTGCTCTAACACTAGAAATAGAATTCTGACTGAAAATAGTGACAGACAGTTTCTGAATGGAGTACAAATACCTAAACACAATGTTAAATATGTTTTTGGAGTCTTTCTTTCACCTCCTATTTGCAGTAATATTCCTTTGTCTATCTTAGTGATTATTTGTCCTCTCTTCCCATGCTGTATTTGAACAGCTCATGCTTATTTGCTCTTTTTTTCATTCATTATCCCTTGGAGCAGTGAAAAGCTGTTATTTTACAACTTGACAACCAAGACATGGGGAAATTACAGTAGAAGTTCTTTCTTAGTTTAGAACCTAGACCCATGAAATGTTCCTACACTGCCTACATGCCTCCTTATTGCTAGATTAAATCTCTTCCAGTGCAGTTCCATAGATGACTAAAAGCTGAGAAGGGTGTGCTCAAAGATGTCCTGATTTTTAGGCAAATAACCTAAAAATGCTTCGCTCTTGCAGCGCTTGTCCTGATCCATACGATACCCTATGTACGGTGCCGCAGTCTGTCTCTTCATACCAAGTAGATCAGAACCTCTACTCTTGTAGTGGAAAATTAAGTTCCTTCTTTCACAGAAAGAGGATTTGAATCTGTCCCTCACACCTGCAGATAGCTGACCACAAGATATTTGGGGTTTAGCAGTCTCCTTGTGGTTTGTTGTAGCTGATCACTAACGATTAGGTGTAATGAATAGGGCTTTCTACTTGAGCTGTTCAGGTACTTAACTCTTTTTACTCTTGCCAAGACCAGGCTTCTAGTCCTTGTCTAATATAAAATACTTAACCCATAGTTTGTTCCTGTGGAAGAAAACTGAGCCATGGTCTCCCAAATGTCCTTCCTGTAAAACAGCAGCACAATCATGACCACAACAGTGCCTTTGGAGAAGGCAGGTGTACATGCCTAATTCCAGGGGAATCCAAAACCAGTCCAAATAGAGCATCCTTGCCATCAATGGAATGCTAAGTGCGGCAGGGTTGGAAAAAAAGGAGAAATGGTGTGTCTGTTATAGGAGCTGATGTCCTGTGTTTCCAATTTTTATTTTGGAGCTCATTTATGAACTGTGCTACCCTACTGTCTGTACAGGTGTTTTATTGACAGAGATAATGGCTGATTTCTTACACTGCTTGTATATTTCTGTGTATGTTTGTATCTGCACTTGAGAGACTAAATGTGCAGTAAGAAAATCAAGACATAACTGAAATGTGCTTTTGATCTCAATAGTTCAGTGGTATCTCCAATAGAGGAAAAGCAGGAGTTATCTGGACAAGGGAGTTCGCTCAGCAAAAGCAGCTCTAGAGGAAAAGGCTTAAGGTATTATACTTTGAGTAATATTTGAATATGTTTGAATTAAATCAACTTGTTTAGAACAGACATGCAAATTATTGACAGATAATAGCTACTGACTGTGAATGTTTTGAGGTTTTGACTTAAATCACAACCCAAGATAGACTAGACTGTCAGACTAGTCTATCCAGAACTTACTGACTTACAAGGCAGACATTCCCATTTGACTAGTCATTTGGACTGCAAGCCCTTCTGGAACTCAGTTTAAATCATTTTATAGTATGGATCACATGAACTGCATCATGGAAGGTCCCTGTGTCAGGATGCACCAGAGCAGATATGGCAGATCGAGTGTCTTAGGAGGCCTGTCCCAGCTTCTGCTGCCTTGCAGGTCCTCCTGCTGCCTCGTGTGCTCTGCTCATGACCCACAGTGCATATGCCAGTTCACTCAACGGGAGCAGAGGCAAGGGGAGGTACTGAGCCCCAGTTGTGTTTTCTCTGCTCCAGTGGGGGGTTCCTTCACCTCGGCTCTAGAGTCATAGGCCATTTTGTATAGTCTCAGGAGCTGAGAGACCTCTTCTGACAAGATAATATATTTGTTTATTACAATGTGTGATGAGGATACACTTGGATAGTTGCTTTTTAATGTAATTTATGTCAATTACAGAGTAAATGACTGTTCTGTTTGCAACCATAACTCTTCAGAAAGCAAAATATTTTCTCTAGGAAAAAATAAATACTTGCCTCAATTTCCCATAATAAACCTTGCAGGGGGACAAGGACTCCTTTCTTCAACTATGAAATAATTGCTTTTGAATGTCATGATCAAGTTGTATGATTTATAACCCCATTGTCATTCATTTTGAATCCATAATTCATACATCATTATTATTATTATTAATTTGTGAGATGTATGGGAGTTACTTGAAGGTCAGTAGCTGACTCCAAGTCTCAAACATGCTTAGACTTTTTCCTACATATTTTTTCCTTTGATCATATGTTTCTGTTCATCACCATTTTGCAAAATCCTACTGAACACTGTTTAAAGCCATTGTTTTGAAAAAGTGATACTACTTTATATAAACCATAGTTGAAAGCCAAGAGAAAGGGCAGTTGTAATTGTCTGCTGGAAATGTCTGAATTAGATGTAGAGGAAGTGCCTAGTTGATAGTTTGACATATATTTGCATTGACAGCAACATTTTTAATCAGGCTGTTTCATATCTGATATACACATTGACTAGGCTAAAAAACTGTATTTAATGTAGACTAATAAATGTGCATTCATTCCATCCTATGTTTCAGTACTGCATCTAAGAAAATACTTCCCAATGCTCATTTATTCCTTTCCAAAAGAGAACCAGGGCATTTAAGCTATGCAAAATGGAAAGAAAATAGGTGTCATGGCTGCCTTTTGATGGTAGAATATTGTATTGGCTGCCTTCTTCCTCCAGCTGATGCTCTGGTGACCTGTTGGATCTTGTACTAAAGTTGCAAAGAATCAGAAACAGCTTGGAGACTGTTAATTATCATGAGCTCTCCTTTGCAATATTCCTCTGCTTTCACAGCAAGTCGTCTCATGACTAGGAAGACAGGTCTGAGTGTGATTTTTTTCTGATGTCACAATTCCCACTGGTAAGAAGATGGGGATTTTAAAAAGTGGGCAGGAAAAAAGACAGTAAAAGTCTCCTGTAGTGGTTACCAGTTATTTTATAGCACCGAGCTGTAAGTGAGCAGCTCCACAGATCCTTACGAGGTAAGGTTTAGACAGGTATGATGAACTGAAGAGTTGAAGAGTAAGGTAGAGACAAGTGTGGACGACAATCTTGAATCAGCTATTCCACCAAGGAACAGAACATATTCATACCTGAGAGAAATAAGCAGCAGCGAAAAACCCAAACAAATCGCTGTTCAAACCCATCTCTCTCAGGTGTTTTGTTCCTGAAAATTGGAAAGGAGGAGAATAAGTGTGATTCTAGAGTCATTTGAATAGATAGGTATAGGGAACAAATTCTCCTATAGCACTGTAATTTAATGGTGCACTTCTCATAGAGAAACAAAAGTACTGGGAGGATAAAAGGGAAGAAGGTGGGAAATGGCAAATGGTGAAGAAACAAGAATTACAGCATTTGTAAAAGTTGTTCTTTTGTAAACCTCCTAAACTGGACACCAGAGAGTTGGGAATAATTCAGGATTTTTTAAACACTGTATTTTTAACAATAATGCATAAATGGTTAAATGGGTAAGTAGATAGCTATTTAATCTAGCATTATAAGGTTCTCTGGCTACAGTTAGATAGAGTCAAATTAGATAAAGAAAACTGTTTGTCTGCTTTTTTCCAAGTGTAAGTGTAATTAATAACCAGAACAGTTTATTTAAGAGGGTGGTGGATTTTCTATAATTTTAAGATTAAATCTTAATTGGTTATCCTTCTAAAATAATGTGCTTTGTGACACCTATTAAAAGGGCTTTTTGTGAATATGGTAAATCTCAATAGGTTAAAGAAAAGTTTGCAAAGTATTCTGAAGACAAATTGCTTGACTTCAACTACTGATAATGGTGTATGCCCTTTTGCTTTGTTCAATGCCTTCCATCTTAAGAGTGCTATTCATAGTAAAAAATTTAAGAATAATTTGAAGAGCATGCAATAATGATAGTGTGTCCTGGAGCCATGTACTCTAGTGGTCCTTTATTTCCTTTTTTCTTTTTCTTTCCAAGATCACCAGAAGCACTATAGATTTTTTAAAAATAAGCCGGAACTGTTAAATGAAGGAAACAAGTTTTGTTGTGTTTCACAGTAGAATTGTTGAGGATCTATGCCAAAAAAAAAGACATAATGCTTACAAAACACTAGTTTCATGTGTTCTCACAAATGAAAGATCCTAAACTGTCTGATTGTATAGACCTTAATAATACCTCTGGTAAGATACTGATTTTATAGTTGCTGCATAACTTATGACATGCACAGTATTTAATTTAAGCAGAACAATCGTTTCATTTGTACTTCTGCTGGGTGCTTAAGATGCCTGTTTAGGATCATAGTCATTTTTCAGATCCTGAGCATTAGTAAAATATGAAGCATGTGCAGTGAAAAAAAGTCAGCAAAACCACAGAGTTGTTATAAAATCTTTCTCTGACAAGCCGTGCTGTAGTTTGCATAATGCTTGAAGTACCTGAACTTGCAAGTACAGAGGCTGTCTTTTGGAATGTCCTGTCAAGATTTCAGCCATGCTTTTAATACCATTTTTTCCTTTATCTGAAGACCAGATTTTTATCAATAAAAACTCATTGGAGTTCATGATTTTTAGTTCATATCCATACAGAACTAAACCATAACTAAAAATATGCCCTGTATGTATATAGTAGGAATGTAAGTGTCTCCTCCTCTAGATAATCCATATATGGGAAAGGCATATCAGAGGCATTAACTAAAAATAGGATGAGAATTTACAACAGTGTTAATATGGAGCTAGTGGCACTTGTACTAAACCACCTCCTGAGGGAATGTTCCACAAGTATTCTCTACAGCTTTGTAGATTTTGGGTATTTGTTACCAAGAGAAAAGATGTCTCCTACCTTCCACCTCTCCCCAGTCAATTTGTCTAAATGTCCTGTTGGAGAACTAATGTATTTGAATTTGAACTTTAGAGATTACAGTATTCTAAATAAGTGTATAATTTTTTTTCTATGTAAGAAAAGGGAAGGGGAAAAAAGAAGAGGAAAAACCAAAAGAAGTTATTAATGTTACACCTGAAGTCCAGGAGGAAATAAATCTAGAAGATTCCCATTGGCTACCCCCACCTGACTTCATTTTAATGGATTACATTAATGATGCTTCCAAAACAATTCTACCACTAACTACTACCCGGGAACAGGTTGTGGCTCTTGCACAGTGAGTACCAAATCACATTTCTGTAAGCTGAACTGGTAAAATAACCGTTTTCTTATCCAAGGACAACTTTACCAAAATAGTTATTTTCCAATGCTTAAGTGGAATCCAAATCAGCTTTGGCCGAGAATGTTGACATAATTTTAGATTTTAAGCTTCTTGTTTCTAATTTTTTTGCAATTAATTTAATATTTTAAAAATAAAGTATCACTTGCAACAAAAGGGTATCAATTTTTCATTTAAAAATATTCTTATAGACAATTTCAGGTTCTTTTTCACATTTATACATCTGTACTGATTCTTTGCAATGAACACATCAGCTGCATATAGCATCTACGTCATCAAGGAGCCCCAGAGACCCAGGTTTTGCAAAGCCTAAAAGCGTAGTTAGACCCCAAATCTAATAGTCAAGATGGTTGCAAGTTACATGTATCACATCTGTTCTTTCTCCTACCATCTTTCCTGCCCACTTGCTTTTGGAACCCCCTTGGGACAGCAACTCTGTTGTATTTTGTTTTCTATAGAGCCAAAAGCATAAGACGAGTTTTCTAACGTAGCTTTTAAGTGCTCTTTTAATTAATATCCTGATGATTTTGTAGTGCCAGAATATTGCAATAGTGCATGTACAGACTGTTGGTATCAATGTGTGATTCATTAGTTACACTGACTTCTCAGCCTGGGCACCAATCACTGCCACCTCCAAGCAGTGTGCCTGTTTTCATCTTCTCCATAGTTTAACCTTTATATCTTAGCAGTTTCCTGGCTGCCTCCTGAATCTGGAGAGTTTGGTGTCAGATCCCACTTACTCTCACGAACTTTGTTACTTTTACTAACTCTCATTTTTAATGAAGTGGTCTAATGTGATATGAGGAATGACTTTTCCATTGATTGCAGAATTTGACAGGACAGATATTCATCCTTAACTATCCAGCTGTGTATAAATCATGCTGCCTTCCTCAAGGTGGAATCCATAAAATTCTCATTTAAATCCACTCTTCTAACACACCAGTGAAATACTTGCAGACACACAACCCAGTGAAACAATCATGGGAAATTTAAGTGGAATGTTTTCTGTGGGGATTTTTCTGCTTGCGTTCCATTTCAGGCAGCTGCCTGAATAGCATGTGTTGAATAGGGAGTGGGGGAGAAGGCAGCTGCAGCATCCCTCAGCAGCCTGGCAGCCTGGGCAGAGTTCCTCTTGTGCTCATTGGGGAGGGGGTCAGGTTGATGAGGGGACATCAGTAATGCTGGATGTCTCCTTTGGAACAAACACAGCACACCTTTGTGTAGTGCTGAGCACATCGGCTCGGGCAACGATTTCCTCCCTTTCCTGAGGGCTGGCCGTGGGCACACACAGCACAAGGGACTGCCTCGAGCCCTACACTTTCTCAGCTTCACCCAGTAACTCCCAGCTTCAAGACACCCCATCTGGTACACTTGGTGATAGCTCTCTGTGCCCGTGCTATTGCAATCAGTGCCTCCTCAGCCCCAAGTTTTGAAAAGTGAGGCCTTGGAGGCTGCCTTGCTTGTGCTGTGCAGAGGAGCATGTTCACTGCTCCTGCAGAGGAGGGGATGCAGGTTTTAGCTCCCTGCCTGAAGCAATGGCTTGTGATTTTCATGTCAGCTCTACAACATCTTGTCTAGAGTGAGAGACCTCAATAACCCTCGTGCCTGTGGCTGAGACACTGAGGGAAACAAAGGTGTTTACATACAGCGACCCTGCATAGGGGAGGTGAAGGTGCGCGTGTATGGGGAGACTTAGAAAACCAGGGCTTTGTGTGCACAGTCCCCCAAAAGACATGCTTTTGACAGAGCTTGCACCTATAAGCCGCTGGTCTGCATTTTTCGGTTGGGGCGACCTTGGAGAAAAACAGATCCTCCAAAAATTAGACCAAACCTCTAGACTAAGAGCGACCTCTCAAAGTGCTAATAGCACCCAGACCCAATATAATTGATCAATGGACCAAGCTACCCCAGGGATAACAGCGCAATCTCCTCCGAGAGTCCGTATCGACGGGGAGGTTTACGACCTCGATGTTGGATCAGGACATCCTAGTGGTGCAGCCGCTACTAAGGGTTCGTTTGTTCAACGATTAACAGTCCTACGTGATCTGAGTTCAGACCGGAGCAATCCAGGTCGGTTTCTATCTATGATGAACTCTTCCCAGTACGAAAGGATAGGAAAAGTGAGGCCAATACCACAAGCAAGCCTTCGCCTTAAGTAATGAATCCAACTAAATTACAAAAGGCTATCACACTGCAACCACGTCCTAGAAAAGGACCAGCTAGCGTGGCAGAGTCCGGCAAATGCAAAAGGCTTAAGTCCTTTAACTCAGAGGTTCAAATCCTCTCCCTAGCTATTAACTGCCCCCAATGACCAACTATCCCATCCTAGCCAGCCTAATCATAGCCCTTTCCTACGCCGTCCCCATTTTAGTAGCTGTAGCATTCCTAACCCTAGTAGAACGCAAAATCCTTAGCTACATACAAAGCCGAAAAGGCCCGAACATCGTTGGTCCATTCGGACTTCTTCAACCACTGGCCGACGGAGTAAAACTATTCATCAAAGAACCAATTCGACCATCAACATCCTCACCAATCCTATTCATTGCCACCCCAATCTTAGCCCTCCTCCTAGCAATCTCAATCTGAACCCCACTCCCCATCCCATTCTCATTAGCAGACCTCAACCTAGGTATACTATTCCTTCTAGCCATATCAAGCCTAGTGACTGAGTTCTGATCTGCTGCTGTTTCTGAGCCATTTCTTTTAATGGATAAATACCTCTCACCCCTAGAATACTAGCTTCAATATAAGAAAGCACATGTAGAAGATGAGTCAATGAATACAGCTGCTTTCCTATGTTGGGATCATTACCTATGGCTTTATTTTTGTCATACATATTCTCATGCCTTTATTCCTGTTTCAAACAAATGATAGGTCTGGGGGCTGTAATATGTAACTCACCTAATCTGTTGCCTGTAAACATGAACACCAGCTTCTATAATTACTTCCTCGGTAATTACACTGTTATTGCTGACTTTTTCTGAGGACTTTGTGCCTATACTACATCTCTCCAGAATCTCTGCTTTTGCACCTTGGTTTAAGTCTGTGACCAACATGAATCACCTGAGTTATGGTTATCTGTATTTATCAGTAAGCATATTTATAATACCAATTACTGAATTTAAAAAATTAATTAAGCAAACATAGAAAAAGTATTACAGTTTCTCATTGTGCTACATTTTTGCAATAAATACAAGAGGAATTATAGATGTAATTGATCCCGGCATGCATTTGGAACAGGTTTGTCGCCGACAAGATGGGTGGCCCTGTTGAAACAGAGAAACTACATAACTTCAGCTGGGAACTTCAGCTAAGTGAAATAGAATTTGAACTGAAACGCAACATTGTGCCTATCGGGATAATCAAGAGAGGGACGTTCTATCACAGGGCTTTACTTTTCAAGGTACATTATAATTTATTTTGCAACACAACATTGTTGTTAAATGGATATTCTAAACGAAAGTATATTTGCATCAGTATAATACAGTATTTATATTCAGGTAAAATCTTTTGTATACAGTTTCATAATTTTTCACCAGCAAAGTTGATTTCCCAGTGAATGAAAGCCAGCATCACTTTTTTCTGTAAACATTCTTGTTGTCATTAAATTGTCTTAAGTGATATCAGCAGAATACTTGATAAATGGCAAAAAGCCAAAGGATTTGATTTGGAGTCAAAACATTTTACATTTTCTGTAAACTGTAAAATATTGAATTATGCAGCTTCCTTCTTTTTCCATGCTGCAAATGTAAACTTGTTGGGACAATTTTTATTTGGTGTCTATCCAGTATTCTGTGATAGTATATAACAGTTTCTATGTTCTAGGTTCTTAAACTGGCAAGTTTTATTTCTTCTTTCTTCATATGAAGATGTACTGGTGCAGCCTGGTTATCTGTCCCATCCTTTTTCCTTGGCTGTATTTTTCTCTTTCTTGAATGGAAAGAAAAAGAGAAACGAGGGCCTAGCACATTAAGCGGGAGGGACCTAGGAAAGAGTACACAGGAGAAAGAGTACGACCTTAGATTTATGGTATCCATAGGGAGAGAAAGTTTCCAACTTATTTTATGACGTTCTGAGGGCGTGAATTAATTATGCTCCACGGTCCTAAGAAACTTTTGTAGGGACAGGACATCTCTCTTAAAGCCACAGCCCTCTAAGCAATGGATATCCTTGTCCATTTGTAACAAGTTAAAAGTCTTCCAGGATTTCATTCCTTCACAGCAGATGCATGTTGAAAAGGCAGTTTGGTGGCTGGAAACCATTATAGGTCTGTCTGTGATGGTGCAGCCCAGAGGAAAGGCAGGTGTTTCATCTAGCAGACACTTGCCTCGCATTTCATTGCTTCCCACATTTCCAGGGCTGAAAACCAAGGAGTGTCCTTCCGAGTGAAGCAACAGTCCTAAACTTACACTGATAAAAATGTTACATTTTTACACTTAATATTTCATACTAGCTATATGTGTGCAGTGTGCCTACACCTCATTGCTTGAATAGACTTCAAAATGTTATTCAGAAGTAAGTCTTCCAAATAGAAAAAAACATTGCTGGGTACTGTGGGTGTTGCACTTCATTTGAGATCTGAAGGACTGGCTGATAAACAAATGTATCAGTGTTTGAAAAGAGTTAAAATCAATGTTTTTCATGTTGTGCATAGGATATGTGAGAAATAACATTTAAAAGTCTACCTTTTCTAAGCAAAACCAACAATAAAGGTTTGACGTTTGGAACACTTGAGAAATGTATAAAGTCTGTTTCAAGAAAGCTCTAGGCCTTTCAGGTGTTTGTTTTGTTTTTAAGCATCTCTGGGCCTTGGTGTATATCACAGAAGCTACACGAATGAACTGTGATTGACTACTACTTCTTTCTTTTTTAGGTGATAGCAGACAGAATTGGCATTGGCTGTAGTTTAGTTCGTGGCAAGTATAATAGAGCTTGGAATGAAGTTAAATTGGTTGAAGACTCTCCCAAAGGGCTTCTGCTTCCTCCTCAAGAGTATGTTGTAGATCTGATGTTTGAACCAGGCTGTTTGATGAAACAAGGAACTGCAAAGGCTGATCAATACAAACGTATTTAATCATCTTGATGAATTTCACCAAAATAAATATTTAAAATATGTTTGCAGTGCTGTATTTATGAAACATAAGGGGGTTCATATTCAACTACCAAAAAGAAGCGTATCTGGTATGTTGCCTTAAGGGTTTAATTAAACATGGTTTTGGATCTAACTTCAGTGCTTAGAAATTTTGTTAATTTCTTTGTACTGTTTTAAGACTAAACTGCAGAACTGCAGATTAAAATTTGGTAATCGATAATATTTGGTGTGTGCTAACATTGCAGTGCTTATTAAATAGGTTTCAATTCCAATACCGCATATTATTTTTTAAAAATTTCCTTCAAATCCCGTGCATATTTATAGGAATTTCATGTCCATAAAGCAGGAAAATGTGACATCTGATGAAATAACAAGTCACCTAAAAACAACTGGACAATTTTTGTGTGAAATAACACAAGAACTGAAAATTAGAACTACAATAACAGTATACTTTCAGCCTCTGTAGAAAAAAAATCCCATTTATATTTCTTAGAACTTGGTAATATTTAGAGATTATAGGATACTCTAGATGAAAGTAAATACTGTTTGTCTTGGCACAGGAAAGACAGATGATTGATAAGTTAATGCTTGTGATCTCTGTTTAAGTTCTTTATTTTTTTATTTGTGAAGATAAAGTGGACTCCGAGAAGGCAGCAGTTTTAGACAGGGAATTTGTATTTCTTGCAGCCTTGGGTATAACGTGGTGTTGCTGAAGAGTGGAGGTGCTTCTAAGAGAGGTAAAATACTGGCTAGAACACTCTGGTAAACACTTCCCGGTGAAACTGTCAGGAATGTACTGGAGTATTTCAGAGAGCACCACTATCAATTGAGTTTACTGTGGAAAACTGAGAAAATGTCCTGTACAGCAGTTAGGCCAGTGCAGGCAACGTTGTACAGAACTGAATTTCAGAAGACCAGAACACCTACAACAAGGCATTTACTTCCTGCCCACCAAAAATGTGATTAAAAAAATTGGGGTCTGTGTTCTTTTAGCTTTTTAATGTTTGTATAAGCACAGTCACTTGCCTTGACTGCTTTGGGTTGAGGAGGAGGTTTGTATCTGTTGTATTCATTACTGCTCATGAGCATGATCCCACCACTCCCTCTCTTCCTCCTCTGACATGCAGCACGATTTCCTGGTAGCCCTTAGGGGAACATTTTATCTTTATGTTGTAAATTCGCTTATATGGCCTCATGTTATTTTTTTTTTTAACCTTATGTTCAGCAGTCCTCTAGACATCAGAATGAAAAAGAACTCTGGAAACAAAATGCAGGATGTGCTGGCAGAATTGAGAGAAAGCTGAGGATGTGTTTCTTATCATTGCTATGTAGCAGGTAGGAGACTGATGGAAAGTCAAATGCTCTCACTGACAGGTATGATTCGGTATAGAAACCCACAACTTTGAAAGTCCAGTAAATGGAAGTAAAATAAGAATTAATTTCCTGCTAGCTGTCATTTTGTATAGTTTTCTTACATTGGAATTTCATTATTTTGTACTGGAACCATAATGTTAAAGTATGGCTTACTGTGTTTGAGGGGGTCTTGAAAAGAAAGCAATTTCTGTTGTTTCTAATAAAAATTGATATGAAAAAAATAGACAAAATGCAGTTTTTCAAAATAAAAATTGGGAAATTTCTAGACATATAAGCTCACTTTACATAAAATAATTATCTAAACAAATAAAACCAAACACTATATCCTGCATTGAATAATGCACAATTTGATGATCCAAAAATGTAGGATCCAGAAATGTTTTATCTTTCACAGTTTTGAACTTTGTACTATCTGAATTCTGTCACTTCAAAATTGTAATGCACTTGGATGTCAGAATTAAGATCTAGGTAGAATATAAACACTTCAATCTCAGATTGTTACTTTGAAAACTGCACTTTATTTGTCAAGTAAGTCAAGAGATGCCACACTTTTTTATTTGATGTTAATCAAGGACCTGTAGTTTTGTCCATGGCCTGGTGAAGAATTCCCCCAGCCTTGATAAGAGCAGCTCAGCTCACACTCATTCCAGAACTGAATCAGAAAACAAAACATTTAAATGTTTCTACAGGGCTCAGCTGGGTGAATATTCCCAAGACATGCCCAGCACACACCATTTGGTTTGGGCCATGCTTGAGGGAATTGATCACCTACCTTCATTTAAGGAGCAGATGGGGAAGGGCTCGTATTTCCTTTTACATAATAGTTCACTGGGCAGATCAGTCACACAGAAGGAGTCAGGCTTGATGCCTTCCTAAGCACGAACAAAACAGTCTGCAGCCACCTCATTGCAGGATCTGTTCTGGCCACTAAGCACTCTGCATCCCTTTTTGAAGATCTGCTGTCATGTAGAAAAGAATGCGGGATTAATAGACTACAGAAACAGACAAGTTGAGCAACCTCTTCAGCTTAATATTTGGGGGTAGAAATTAGGCTTTTCCTTTGGGAAAAAAGAGTCTGGGTCTCCAGTACCCACTTCCAGAAATGTTCTTATAGTTTACTGCGTAGACATGTAAACTTCTACTGTAAAATGTAGAAACTGTACCCTACCTAGAACAAGATCCTTATAATTAGGTGCTCTCCTGCAAGGTGAAAAGCTGTCTTAAGCAAAGGTAAGAACTGAGATGAGGTTCATTCCTCCACAGCTGTAACCACCAAGCAATGACACAGGAATGGGCACCATGGCCAGCAGCTGTGCAGAATGAAAGCCAGATGAGATGTGCTCAGCTTCTTGACAGAGAGGGCATGTAGATGGTTATCCCAGGACCGTGATGGGGACTGAAGATCCTGATTTGAATGAGGCACCTCTAAGTCATCCTCACTGTGGTGTCTATGCTTCTGAGAGAAGCTGGCATGAAGACTCGTTCCTCCTGTTCACGGGAACTGCCCAGCTTAGTATTGACTGTGCCAATATGATGTAGTGCCCTGCTCAGCTTCCTGCATGGTCTCTTCCAAGGCATCTTGCAAGTGGCACTCCACACGTGCACACACATATTACCCCACACACACCCCGCTGCCCCCGCTACTCATTAAAAAGAAATTTGGTTTTGATTTAGCATTGAAAAGCACAATGCCTAATATATCTGCATATCAAGAAATGCAAATCTGGACTGTGTTGATAAAAGGTCAGGTATGACTCCTACGTTTCTGATGAATGTGGCCTGGTAAAGCAGCAGACCAAACTGATGGTGGTGTCAGTGGGATTTCAAGCTGCAGTAAAGGTTTTGGTATGAGAGAATCTAATGCTTTGGCCCTGCATACCTCTGCTTTTGCTTGTTCTGTGTGTGCTGGGACCATTGTGGCTAAGGGAGTAATTCCAGGCTCTGCAGATGAGTTTTTGGCTGAGACCTGTTTCTGAAGGGTGCTTCTGGTAAACACCTCACGGCAGAAGTGGACTCTTCTTCTCCCAGCAGCCGCCGAGGCAGTACAGGTTGCTGGCAGCAGCACCACCACCACTTCCATGCTTCCCTTCTGTTGCCCTTGATCCCTGAGCAGTAGGAACACTGAGGTTAACTTACATTTGTTTTACCTTTATGCTAGCAGAGAACACCTGCAGTGTAATTTATAGAATTGGGACATTTCAAATAGTTTCTGATTACCTACTGCTAAACTAGAGCACTGGGGGGACATCACTTCCTCAAACCGTGCACTCGTGTGCATGTAAAAATTGAAATGAACTCTTCCTCCAGGAAATCTCTGTTGCTGATTAACTCTGGATCCTGAGCCGAATCCAGAGCTCTCAGAACAATATAGGTATTTATTTTCAGATCCAAGAGGAACTTTTATTCTGTTACTTTTCTCACTAAACTTGTCTTCAGGGAAAAACAATTCTTTTATTAGTAAACATGGGCTTTGAAGGGTGACATATTATTTCATCTACAGCTTCTTTGCATGAATCTGCACCTCTTCTACTACATGATTCATTTCTCTGTAAATCCAGCTCATTATTGACACAGAGTGTCAGAATGGAAACTGCAGAGGCAGTAGACATGTACTGGCCAGCGTGTCAATTTAGTTAAGATAGAAAAGTGCACTAAAACATTATATTCATAGCCCTCTTGCTGGTTTATACAAGAGCCTTCCTCCCAACAACTCTTTGGCACGACCTACTTTCCTTCAGAAGACTGAAAAAAAGCAAAAAAACCCAAACCACCCATGCAATTAAAAGCCCTAACACATTGCAACAGTAGAAGAAAGCATAAGAATGGACAGATTCAAGCCAGGAGTCTATCCAAGAAAGTAATCCATCTCCAGCAATGGTCAGTAGAGGAAAGGTAAAGAGCATGGCCCAAATACATTTCTGCATTTCCAGAGTACTCTGCTAGGTTCAGCACTTCACATCTGAGGGGATTTCTATGTGTCTAGGGATTTAATAACACATTTACACAGAGATGAAACAGATACGCCTGTACAACCACCCACTGGCACATCCAGTACACAAACGCTCTAACTCTACAGCTGTGCCACTGTACCTCCTCTCCTCCCAGGCAGATGCACCTCTTCCCAAATGGCACAGAGGGAAACGACCAAAGGACTCTGCTCTAGCACTTGCTGTGGCCTTTGCAATACAACGGTGTATATGGGACGTGATTTTTTCAGTTCACCAGAACTCCTGTTACAGCAGATCTTTGTAGATATTAGCCCTCTTAATGAGATTGTTATTTTTCTATTATACAAACACTGTCTCTGACACTGAAAGATATCAGAAATAGTGGAATACCTATCTGGCCTTCCTTGTCCACTATCATCCAGGCAGAATTCAGAATTCACATATAGGTGGAGTATGCACAGGAATGAGAGACACACATACACACACATACATGTCTTTGGCCTATAAAAACGTTATGTGTAGGACATGGAAGAAATTGGAGTATTGGAGACACAAGGAGCTAGTAAAAGCTTTTGTTTCATGAAGAGTGAGCTTATTTGCATGCTAATGAACCAGCTAGTTCTTCCAGCTCATTGATGTTTCACTGGCATGCTAAGATGCCATCTATGGAAACCTTGTACAAAGCATAATTGAAGCCAGTTCTTGCTTGAAGTTGGATAGATGTTGGGGGAAGTACAGCAAGATGAGAAGAGCAATCATATCAAAGTAGGCAGCAGATCCTGTTGCTCATGCAGCCCTTTGCCCAGGCTACACCCACCTACTCAAATGCTGTCCACAACCAGCTCTCCTCATGCTAGTCCTGCCTTGCAAGTGAGCACAGCAGAGGGTTTCTTTGACCCTGTCTTCCAGCAGACTAAATGCTTGGGCTCCGCAGGATCTCTTCGCCTATTTTAGAATAAGAGACAAAAAAAAGCTCTTCAGCGAGAGCCGTTCACTGCTGGTTTTCACTCCCTCATCCATGCTGCATAAAAGTAACAAAACCCTCCATAGGCTCCACAGTGTGTAATATCTTTCCTTTTTGTGGTGCCAGTGTTGTGCAAGTTTGCTATAAAACATGGTGCCAAGTTCTTGTGAAGCAGAAACTGCTCCCAAGTCCCTTCACCCTTTTGTTGCAAGAAAGGTTGAGCTAACCATCCAAGCAGAGACCTCAGTGCCTTCCGGTCCCACAGCTTGCAGTCTCACTGTTCCCCATTTCTTTGTTGCTTTCTCTTGCTGTTTCCAGGAGATGTCCCTAGATTGTCTTACTGTGTCTGATACTCATCTCTTGTGCTCTCTAATCTACATCCTGTCAGGGTTTAACATCAGCCATCAGCCCCGAACAGCTGCTCCCCCTCCTGTAAGTTGAGGGAGAGAATCAGAAAAGTGAGAAAACTCAGTTTAATAGGTAAAACAAAAGCTGCATGTGCAAGCAAAGCAACACAAGGAATTCATTCACCACTTCCCATGGCCAGGCAGGTATTCAGCCATCCCCAGGAGAACAGGGCTCCATCGCATGTTAACGGTGACTTGGTAAGACAAACAGAATCACAGAATCACAGAATCAATTAGGTTGGAAAAGACCTCTGAGATCATTGAGTCCAACCTTTGACCAGACACCACAAAGTCAATTAGACCGGGGTTTTAAGTGCCGTGTCCAGTCTTTTCTACACACCTCCAGGGAGTGGACCTCNAGGGAGTGGACCTCCACCAGCACTCCACCACCACCATAAAGGACATCACTCTGAATTTCCTCCCCCTTCCTTCTTCTCCCCCCAGTTTTATATATGGAGCACAATGCCATATGCTATGGAATATTCCCCTGCTCACTTAGGGTCAGCGTCCTGGCTCTGTCCCCTCACAGGTTCTTGTGCACTCCCAGCCCACTTGCAGGTGGAGTAAGGAGAAAAAAAGGCCTTGGTGCTGTATAAGAGCTGCTCAGCAATAACAAACACATCCCCGTGTTATCAACACTGTTTCCAGCACAAATCCAAAACACAGCCCATACCAGCTACTGTGAAGCAAATTAACTCTATCCCATTCAAAATCAGCACACCTTTTTCTACAGATCAGCGGCGCTTCGTAGTTATAAGAAGGATTTGAACAAAAACCCCCACACCATAGCATGTTTTTAATTCCTTTTTAGTATGAGCTTCTCTGAACAAGGTGCTTTTAGTGACACAGTCTGAAAGAAGATTCCTTAAAGGCCAGGTGTCAAAAAGATATTAAAGAGTCAAAAGGCTTTTCGAAATGTCAAGTCATTAGTTTTAATTGGCATTAGGGAACATATTATGAAAGACTGGAGGTCTGCTCACTGTCCCAAGATATAACAGATGTTGGTAATGACATCTAATTTCCAAAGTTGTAGAATTCTCTGTCAAATGGGCACTCTTAAGATGCAGTTTATCCATGGTAGATCATACAGAAGAATCACATGCTGTGAGTGCCAGTTTCTTTTCATTACACTATTTTTGCTGCAGACTTCTAATGTAAGTGGGTTTAATCCTAGATCCACCTGCTATTAATGGGAGCTGCATTACCACAGAGAGAACTAGGTGACTAAAGGCTGACTCCTAGGTATAAATATGTGCCAAAAAGTCAGGGGCCGTAAGCCCCAACATTGGGCTATTCAGGTACGAAATTTCTTCAGGAACTCCCAATGACAAGACAGTATCAGGAATTGACAGGGACTGGGACTTTGCAGGACTGGGCCAAATTCAATGTTGGGTCTAAGTAGTTCACTGCAGTTTCCACAAGCCAAGAGCTGTGTGGCATGCGGTACAGGTCTGAAACACAAATAATGTGAATGAAACGCAGGGTGAGCTCAGGATGCAGTGTTCCACGTGCCAAAGATCACACTGGTCTAATGCTCAGGGCGCCTCCTTCAGAGCAAACCTCTGGTCAGAAATCTGCAGTTATTTACACAGGCATTAGTCTGTAGCATTTGTTATCATGGGATAGAGGATGGATGGGAGTCACAGAATCATAGAATGGTTTGAGTTGGGAGGGCTCCTAAAGATCATCTCATTCCAACCCCCACAGTGGGCAGGGACACCTTCCACTAGACCAAGTTGCCCCAAGCACCATCCAACCTGACCTTGAACACTTCCAGGCATGGGACATCCACAGCTTCTCTGGGGAACCTGTTCCAGTGCCTTACCCAGGGACTGCCACTGATTCAAGTGTTCTTGCCACTTGCTGTGCATTAGCTGACCACAGAGATTCAGTAGTAAAGAGTAGCACAGGTTTCAGTCAGGTCCGTGCTCAGTTTTGATACTGGAACACTGCTGAACATTAGGTATGGTGGGAAGGTGTCTTTGCTTGGCACTCAGAAATTAAAGCAACGCACTAACAAATGTGCTAGCAATACCTGGCCTACCGGTATTTTTCTTGCTAGATGGATGGCAGTATGGTGTAGAAATAAGAGGTCCATGTGAAACCTAGTGCCTGCTCTGATCCTTTCTACCCTCTTCCTACCTAGCAGATATGGACAAAAACATTTACCACAGCAGCGCTGACTCGGTACACTCTGCCTTTTAAAAGGCTCCTCACCTAAGGTTCCCGCAGAAGTAGGTTGTCCCCACAGATCTGGTCAGATTTTATATCATATGAAGGTGGAGAGGTTTTTGCTCAGCTCAGACTTCCTCAGATAGGTCCTGGAAAGGAAACCCCAACTCCTGTTCCTATGGGAGCAGAGTGTTCTGGGCCAGACTGCCACCAGACACTTCATTTTCTTGAAATGGAAAACCAGCTCATGCCTTGAGAACAGAATGCTAGTTTTTCCAACAGATAACTGCTGAGCATGCTGGAGACCAAGGATTATAACTGAATCTTGAAGTGCTGCTACAAGAATGAGTTTAAGGCAGGCAAAGCACACAGGTAGTGCAGAACTGCACCCTGTGCACCTGCACATCCCTTAGGCAGTTTTTGGAACCAGTTTCTTATTTTTCAATTCACACATCCATTTGATAAAATCAAAATCTGGTTTTATATAACTGGGAAAATAAAACTCAAACAAGAAAGCCTCCAAAAACACAGATGTCAGACTATTTTTAAGATATTTCATCCCCTCCACTGTCCACCTACTTCAATAACAGTCCTGCTCCTTACTCTGTAATTCCTTCCCTAGTGAAATCAAGAGGCAAGTCCAGCATCCATGTCTGGCCACAAGGCAGATGTCTCTTACAGGGAGCCACAGAGTGTTTGAGAGCCCCATCAAACCCCCATGACCCAGGTCACAGCCTTTAGGGTTGCTGAAAGCTCTGCCAAAGCTGCTGCAGACCCAGAGCACAACGCTTCACACTGGTTAGAGGTGCTGGTGGCAGGAGGATGTACCACATAAAAAACCATAGGGCTAAGATGTTACTTCTTGGCCTCTTAACTTGTTCAAATACACCCTTTTTTAGTAGAAGATTTCCAGAGGACTGATGTGCCAAGAGGTCTTACACAACACAAGTCAATCAGAACTAGAACTCCCAGCTAAACCATTACCACCACTGGTGGCTAGGGCAGTGGAAGTACAAAAGAACTTAAGGTCATTTGTAGGAAGCAGGTTCTGCACACTAAGCTCCCTGGTTTCTGCTTATCTTCTAATCAAGAGCACTGCAGTGAAGGTGAGTTACCTGCACAAAACCTGTGGGTCACTCTACCAGATGTGCCTGCATCTCAGCAAAGATGAGATGGAGAAAATGCAGTCTTTGGGGAATTTTTAAGGAGCATGATTTTGTGCTTTCCCTGATTAGAAAATACATTAAAAATAAATCTTTGGGGGCTCACCTAAGAGAGAAGGAAAGAAGATTCATGATTTCACTTACATGAATCCCAAGTTAAAAATACATCTAAGATGAATGAGTGGGAATAAAACCTGTTCTAGTGAGCCCCATTCCTCAGTAATTCCCATTTGCTGGGAAAAAGGCAAACTCTGTTATCAGGGAAGTCAGTCTGTTGGAGAGAGCCATTTTCCCAATCAGAGTGTGAAGCATGACATACCCTACTCTTAAATCATTTATATTTTACTTTTTTATGATGCAATCATGAATTAGCTTTTTCTGTATTTGTAATGAGAGAATAGAACAGATGGTCAGGGCTTAGTTCAGGATGATAAATCCATTAAGATAACCTACAGAAAGCTGCTGCTATGGCTGTTGCTGCCAAATAAGTGTTCATTCAATGCTCTGTTCAGGCTTTGGGTACAGTGTGGAAGAACCATCCCAGTTCTTCACTACCCTGGGGTACAACCGATAAGAAATCGCACAAAGTTTGTGGAATGTGTTATTACTATGTGGCTCAAGAAACTTGGACAGTATGATATGGGGGATGCATAGGGCAATGCAGGGAAATAGCCTGGATTTGTTGCTTCCCAATAGCTGCCCCTGATGATACACGTACTCCATACCATGCTGCACGTCTACTTTTAGCTGAACCAGGGGCTGAATTGCAGAGTAGAGTTTTCTATCAAAGAGTGATTGCAAAATATCCATTTAACTTTGAATTCATGCCTTCACTTGTTATGAAAGAGATTTCTCAAAGCATTTAGAATCCTAGAATAATTATACTGGACAGGACCTATGGAGGGCATTTGGTCTAATCCAACTCAAAGCATTTGCCACAGTGGACCAAACCCATAGGTCCCTTCCAACTGGAACTATTCTATTCCATTCTGTTCTGTCCTATTCTGTTCAAATTCCAGCCTTAGACTCCCAACAGAAGGTTCACACTTAAGCTAGTCCATATTACTTTCCAAAAACAAAGGTTAGAATAATCAGGTATCCTATAGCTTACGATTACCAAAAAGAGATATTAAACCATAAAGAAAACAAAGCAAGAAGTTGTGTGTTCATTATTTCTGACGATGTCTTTGACCTGAGTCACATTAGGCTGCTCCATAAATTAATCTAAGCAGAATCCATAGATCAGCTTCAGGGAGGTGCAGATCTGCATTCAGTCTCTGTGTGTTTCTGGAAACCAGCAATACCCTTTTCCGAGGTACTTTGACACTTCTGCTTCTCATAAACTTTGCCAAAATCCCTTTCTATCACTGGAATTCAGCACCAGAACATTACCACACGTCTTTAGATTGTGTTTCCATGTGGAAACAGTATCTCCATATACCAAGAGCTCATAGTTTCATCACACCAGAGTGGCTAGAGCCTGGCTGTGGAGTTGTATCAAGTCTGCTAGGGGAGAGAGAAGACCCTGCTGAGGAAGGATGTGGAATTCCTGCAGTATCTCCTATAAAAGCACTGAGGGTTTCTGTGGGGGGAAACAGAGCCCTCCACAGATACAACCTACCACTGAAGGGCTTATGCCGGGCCCCTGTTCTTCACTCCCCAGGGACCTGGGCACACAGCACCGCTGCATATCACTGGTCCAAGACAAATTGTTGCGTGTTGAGCTCCCACATGTTTCAATGGAACCACCCATAGGAGGGGACAGACATTAGGTATGACAAAGTGAGCAGAGGAAACTGATTGCATACAAATGCATACGAAATAAAACCACCACAATTTCAGTGTTTTCTTCCATACGTAGTAATGTCGAGGGGCTTTATTAACAAAAGCTGCGTAAGCAGAGGTTTGAAGTTGAACAGGGTTCATTTCACTTCTGCACCTCACTGCTTCCTGGCTGTCTGCTCAGTATCTGCCAGTGTAGGCATTACATGATGCTCTTCTCCCAAAGCTGTCAGTCAAGACAAAGCCTGAGCCGGGAAATGGTTGGAGCCCGAATAAATATTAGCAGGATAGTCTGGACTGTGACTGGTTCCCTCTTCCCTCCTGCTCTCGCCTACACATGTGCTGCTGCTGCTGCCTCGGCACAGAGCCACGCTACGGGAGCAGCTGAGGAGCTTCTCCCCAGCTACACGTGTCTAATGGGACACCGTGCTGTGGATGAGCGACCCTTCCCTGGATGCAGCTTGTGTACATGCTGGAGTCGGGTGACATTTTTAACAATAAATCTGCTGAATTACAACTCGGGGAGAATTTACTTGAAAATTTACATAATGTAGCTAGGGGAGATTTTTAACTGCTTCCCCTTGAGCATAAGGGAGAAAAAAAAATAGGAGGAAAATGAAGTAACAGCTTAATTGGCATTTAGAACAGTCTATGGGGAGAAAGGCAGGCCGGATGTCTGTGTAGCTACGCGGCTTGGTGTGTGCTGTAACCATGGGAGGCAACATTACAGGCATGACAGGACAATGATTTGGTTTTCCAGCACTGGAGATCTGAAAAATGAATTACCTCCAGCTGGGGGGGTTGTTTTCCACTTGAAGAAGACCTGTCATGCTGGTTTGGATGACTGCAGGTCAGGCTTCAGTTGGAGGGGAAAATGGAGGATCTGCTCTGCCAGGTACCACCTCAAATGTGGATCACAGCTGTTGGGATGAATGGGATCTGCCTCTTCCACCACCACCTTCATTTTAATCAAGGAGTGGCTTGCAATGAACTGGGTAACTGAGAGGATGATGAGGCTTGGACTGATGAGCCTGATGCCTCGTGCTCCTTCTGCTCCCGCTGACCCCCAGGCACCCACTTCCCTCCTCCAGAACCTGAGGAAAATGGTACAGCAGCAGACCTGTGTTGGTTCAGTTCCCACTGCCTCAAAACTGCTGCATTTTGGGATAGTACCAGTAACAGAGACCTGCAAGGAAGATATTGACAGTTCATTTTTTATTTAATTTTGTCTTTAAGAAAAGCACCAGTTAAATCGATGTCAATTACATGAAAACATGCAAGTTTCAGGACTAACCACTTTCTCTCACCGTCCTTCATTTCTCAGATAATTCAGGGAGAAGTCTATTGATTACCTGTCCTCCTCAGGAACAAACACTGTCTGAGATTAAGACCAAGAATGTGAGGGAAATGCCTCTTTTCCACAGTTGAACTGGAGACAGAGGCCAGGAGTGACACCCTCACCTGCTGCCACATTCCAGCCCTAAGCCACTTGCCAGAACTGGGGGAGCATCAGATTGGGTCTCTCCTCTCTAAGGCTCCCTAACATGTTCCAACTCCCTCCTAAACCATGGCTAAATGACAGATATAAGATGCCACACTGGAAAGTGTTTGGAAACATCACAGGATCGTCACTTCCCAAAATGGCTGAACACGGAAAAATGTTGTGCCTCTGCCTATAGCATGGATGCTGCCTTCTGCCAGCACCAAAGTGGGGTGGCAAAGCCCTTTCCTCCCTGCCAGCAGCACTGCTCTCCTAACATCCTGAATCACAGTCCTGAGGACTCACAGGCACCACATCTCCAGGATTTTTATCCAGGTACTCTGGCTTCGCTCCACCATATCTTATTACACAGGACAAAGCCATAAATCAGCTGTGTGCCCTGCTCCCCTCAGCACTGCAGACAGCGAATGCACCATGTAGGAGCCTTGCTGATATCCATCCTTTGGTGCAATACTCTGTGGATGCGAGCAGAGGCAGGGGTTACAGCCATGGTACTGATCAGATGCTGTGTTGGAACTGCCATGGAACTCTGTCTTAGGCATAAGGATGGTTCAATACAAATGTGTATATACAGGACTGATCACACAAGACTATTTTTTAGCTTTGATTTTAGAATTAGGCTAGAAGAATTAGACTAAAAAGAAAGTAATTTTGTATTAAACACCATTATTGGCTTTGCTATCCAATGTAATCAAAACACTTCCTTTCACATCCTTCAGAAACGATGAACTGATTCCAAATCAGAAATGTAACTTTTGGAAGAAAAGCAGACAGTAGCATTAAGGCTTAACCTGGAAAACTAACTTGTGTTTAGGTCTGCCTTTTAAGGACGGGCTGCCAAACTAACACATGTGTCCTATTACAGGTATATTTATAGGCCAAGCCAAAGCAGCTGCGACTGCAAATCACCCCACGAAAGCAGGAAACCCTCAGATGGCACAGCCCCTTCGCCATTCCTCGGTTAATAGTACTGAGAGCAATGCCTGTAACATGCATCCAGGACAGCAAGAGCGCTTTTGCATGCAAGTGCCAGACTTATGCTCCTTAAAAACAACCTAGAACTGCTGCAAGCAAATGTCTCAACAGGATTTTGTTATGTTTGCGGCTGCAGCGAGTGTTCATTTTTAAGCTGGTCTCTTTGCCTGTCGGTAAGAAGTGATTGAAACCTTTACCTGCAAATGCCGCATCGCCACTTAAGCGGGTGCTTTACTCATTGCTTTTATGAGGTCTGATTCTTTAGGTGGAACGCAGGGATTACACACGGCGCCGTCTTCCCCGGTCCCGCCCCGCCGCTATGGCGGCTCGTCCGCTCTGGAGGATGCTCGGGAGCCGGCGCCTGCTCCTCCTGCTCCGCTCCCCGCTGCCGAGCGCCGGCCGCGCCCGCGCTGCGCACAGAGGCACAGGTACCCCTGCCTGGAGCGTGGGGAGGGGGAAAGGGCATCCCCGTGCTCGCCGTCTTCTGGCCCCTTAGGAAGGGCTACGTTAATATGCTGTAGTGTTTTTGTCTTGAACTGGCAGGCTAAACTGTAGGTTTTTTGGTTAAACTATCATTTTCAAATTCATTTCCCCCTGCGCCCCCCTCCCCCCCAGTGTCACCTCTGCCTTGCAAGAGATGAACGCAGGCAAGTGTTCATTCCTCTGGAGCTGATTGTTTTCCAAGGGTCTTGTGCTGATGGGAGATAGGCTGGGAGGTAATTCCCCCCCTCAGACTTTTTGATTACAAAAGTATTAAACTATTTTACTTGCTGTTTTTCAGCCAGTCTGTTAATTCTTTGCCAGTCCCATACCACCATAAGTGTTCTTGGTGTGTACAGACTCACAGGATATGTTGCTGGAGGTTTGCACCATGATGGGTGACTTCTGCTCTGCTGTTGTGTGTCCCTCAATTAACTATGGCCCCACTTCTCTTGGGCTGCAGGTGTTGCTTTCTCCCAGGGCTCCTTCTTAGCACCACTTTTCAGTGGGGCCTGTGGAAGTTGCTAGTGTTCCATAGCCGACAGATGAACATTACTTCTGGTTTCTGAGCATTTCCAAGAGGTTTGCCAAACCTTTTAGTGATACCCAAGGATGAAGAAGGAGCACCAGCAGACCAGACGTTATCCTGAGCCAGGGCAGAGGGCTGCACTGGGGGAGTGGATGGTATCTTGGGTCATAGGTGCCCATTTCCTTTACAAGCTGGAGCTGCTCTCTGGATGTAGCACACCAAATGGGAAGTAGATGCAAAGTCCTGCATTGACCCCTGCTCATGTCTCTGAACTGCCCTCTGTGCTCAGTCTGTACCTATAGAAACTTTGGGAGAACTGAGATGATAATGGAAAGCATTAATGGAATCTAAGTTATTGTACTAAATTATCTTTCTATATCTAATTGAAGACACAGGCTCTCTGACTAAACGAGCTGAAGCAGCTGTTGCTACAGACTGGGAAAAAAAATTAACTCCAGAGCAATTCTATGTTACACGAGAAAAAGGAACTGAACCGGTGAGCAAAAGTGCTAATGCTGTCCAAGGGTGAGCCACCTCCTCTGCCTGCTGGGCACAGAAAAGCCTGCCTTGGGGAGCTGTCACCACTCAGTTTCTTCACAGGATTTCCCCTGCCTTCCTTTGGATGAAAGTTAGACTCAACATACGGAGCAGGGTGAATTTTGTTCTGACCCAGACTGTTTTGCAGATGAAAAAACATTCTGCATTCTTTTCATATTTTATTGGGGTTTTTTTTCTGGGATACTTTGCTGCCGGATCAACTGTTTGTGTGGTGGGAGTAGAGGCCCCTCCAGAGGAGGGGATGATCATGTTTTTGTCCTGTAGTCTCTTTTTTTTGACCATATGTAGATTAGCCATGGAAATCTTGAACATAGCACTCCCTTCAGGAGATGGCTTCTCCCTCATGTGCCAGATCACCCACCCACGTGTCCCCACTTTTCCTCCTCCTGTGATGGAGGCCATGTAGCATTGTGGGTGGAGAGCTGGTTGTCCCTAGCCCAGAGCCAGGACTCCTGCACACATGGAGCATGTACCGTGGGATTAAGTCATGTGAGCTGTGCCCAAATCCATATCTGTAAAATAAGGATCCCAGTACCGGACCATGCAGGAAGGGAGAGGGTCCCTTTGTAAAGCCACTTTAAAACTGTGGCAGTCCATAGCAGAGCCCTGGCCTTTGGGATCCTGCACATTTCACCAGTTTCTTGGAGGTCACGACTCCATCCTTGGTACCTGGATGATTTATGGTCTCAAAGTTTGTGGGGGTAGGGGGTAGTCTTCACTGCTAATCCAAAGGCATCCTCCCCTTCATTTCTTCGGGCTGCTAATGTTTGTTCTTCAAAGCCCCCCTGCGAAGCCTTCTTTTTATGGTTTTTCTCCTGTTTTGAATCTGATTCCTACATGCTTCTTCCAGATGGTGAGCTTTTAAAGACCTGCATTGTTAACTTGTCTTTTTTCCTTCCTATTTTAAAAGCCATTCAGTGGGATCTACCTGAATAACACAGAATCAGGAATATACTGCTGCGTGTGCTGCAATGCCCCACTCTTCAGGTAACGTCCTTTGGATTTCACAGCGTCTTTAACGGGCAGTGGCAGGAGGGGCGATGTCTTTTCATGAATGGCATGGAAAGTGTTGGTCAGAAGAGCAATCCCTTGGTGCCCAAGTGCTGTGTGTAAGTCTTCCAAGATGCCTGTGGTGATACAGATACCTGGAACGCCTTTTCTTTGAGCTCGTGAGGATCGCCAGTGGCCAGCACGCAGCTGTCACGTTAGGGTCTGCCTGTTTCTCCTGACACGCACTGTTCTTTTTGGTTGATAATAATTCTCTGTTTAAGAGGTCCCTAAGCCACAAGCTGCCACAAAATATGTGTATTTATGCATGAGGATCACCGTGTGTTTGCTCTGTTCTTGTGCTCCTCCATACTCATCTTCTGCCCCTCGTGCCGCTGGGCTGGAGAGACCTTGGTCTGCCTCTGTCTACTGTTGGGGTGTTCTTGTTGCTGGGTCCCTCACACTGGAGCTGAGACCTTCTCTCACCCCCACCCCCTCTTTGTTCCCTAAATTAAATTCCACTATTCTTGCCTTTTTGGTTACATCTACTTTTTAGAGCCTGGCTGCAAATGACTGCACAGTTAACCTCTGTGCTCTTTACAATACTATATATTTTGCAACTTCATTAACGTCTAAGTAAAAGGAAATAGAGTGCCTTGGAGTAGGATGTGCAGAGGGTGTTCTGTTCTCTGTAACTGAGCCAGGAAAGACAGTTTGTCATATTTTTGGTCTAGAAAATAGCCCTTATTTATTCCCAGCTGAGAATTGAATGAAATGTGGCTGATATGCCCAAGTTTATGAGGACTTTAAAGGATGAATCACAGATTAGAACTTCAAATGACGCTAAGGATCAAGAGACATGGATAGTAAGAAAGGAGGGGAAAATGTAATGGATGTATTGAAAATAAACCTAAACGAAGCAATTAAATGATAATTGTGTACAATTAGTTTTCCTTTGGCCAAGTGCAGAAAACTATTGTTATGTAAACATGCATTTGCTTAAATGTATAATTTTCTGTGGAGGTTTGCTAATGAACACTTCTAAATAAATTTATTGCTGATGTTAGCTCAGCATTACAAAATATTCTGAAGACAAATATAAAACCTAAAAGTACCTCTGGAAAATTCAGATAAATTAGAAAAATTGTAAATTACTAAGCTGTAGAGGAGTTCCTTCAATGCCTTCAGATTTTCCCTCAAGTTAGGCATCTTTTATATTAGACAACTGATATTGACAGACCAACATGAAGAGAGACAAACACTGGAGGGAATTGCTTCTGTTGTTAAACTAGTAACAAAACAGCAATATAACCAAACAGTCAGGCTGCCTTTTGCACTATCCAGCTCTCAGAGAATACAAGCACTTTTCTTTGCAGCACAAGATAATGATAAGCCTCACAGACAAAAAAAAGCCAAACTTTCAGGAAAAAAAAAAAAACTTGTAAGAAAACTGGAAACTATTAAATGTGCAAAATGGTCTGAAAAGATATTTTCTGTGGAGGAAATATGCTGTGGAGAACACTAGCAATGAGCGGGAGAAATGGTATTGGATGAGAGATTCATTCATCATATTTATTTCCTAGTCCATTAAAAAGGTTCTTTCTTTTTCAAATGCATTAGATCATTAGCTACAGGTAAACATGAAGTATTTCTTCCTTCTTTGGAATATGTATGTATACATTTATACTAGAATTTATTACCTTCTGCTACCAAATATTCATTTGAGAGAGTTGGAAATACATGGAACAAACCCCTAACCTTTTAAGATAGCAAATTGTGGGCTTTAATGAAATCTCAAACCTTCATCAAACCATAAACCTACAGCTGAGATTCATACAGCAAAAAGCACTTTTTAGAATTATCTGGATTCCATCCAGGACGACTGAAAGAGGGATCAAAGTAAATGACATGTGCTGGAGGAATGGTGTGTCGAAGGCTAATCTAATACATATGTTTAGGGAAAGTCCATTTATCCATAAATTAAGTGGTGAAATACTTCAAAGGACAAATATGATCTTGAACAGCAATATTTTTGGGTACTAAAATGTTTCTATTAGGGAATCTAAGTGATATTACTGTTAATAAAACCACACAGAGACCATTTCTGTTGAGAGCTGGTTTAACAGCTCAAAAGATTGTTCCTTTAGCAGTGGAAAACATCTACATAAACTTCAGTATTGTGAGCGGCATGTAAGGGACAGAGTCAGATGCAAAACCTACGCAGTGTTAAAGACTTTCCTTACTCTCTGGGTTTTCAGAGAGGATCTTTGTATCTATGTGTGAATAAACAGAAGGATCTCTGTGTCAAAAAATTAAAGAGTTATGATAAAAAAAGAAACAAAACAGATGTGTGTCAGGGAAGCTCAGAAGTCACGCATGGATCTGTGTCCCCCAGGTTATTCCTGCGGACTCTGTGGCTGGTAGGCACAGTGCTCATGTGGTTTTGGGGCAGGGAAAGCAGGGAGCCCTCTGTGGCTGGAAAGAAACAGGCCTGGAGCCCTAAGGACCGTGATGTACAAACACAGAGTCTGCAAACTGCGTTTGCTTCAGAGCAGGCTGCTCCTGTGCTGTGTCCTATTTCTCTCCAGTTTTATGGAGAGGAGGGGAAGGAGAACATTTCTCGTGGCTGTTTGTGCATTGATGTAAAGAACTAAGCAACGGCCCACACAAAAACTAGCCTTTGGTCATTCCGTGCTTGCAAATCTTCTTGTATTTCCACAGCTGCCTTACCCAACGACAGCCTTGTACAGATGATTACAAAAATGCTGACTAATGCACTGTTCTTTGGGTTGGATTTTTTAAGCTTTTTGCCCAATTTGTTTGTCTTATCTTTCTCAAAGGCCCTGCAATTAAGATTTTCAGATTTTTCTTCACTGCGTTAATAACCCCCCAAAATATACATGCTATATACTACATGCTTTGTTTTTAATTCTGCGTTAACTAACGTTTTAAATCCCCTTGATCAAGAGCTGCTACTGGTGTTGATGTCTCCATCCACCACTAGATGCCAGTAAGAGCATTGGGTTTGTGAAACTGGGAAAAAAATATGGGAAATCGAGAGGAAATGGTTGTGGTAAAGTCTCCAGACTACTTCTCTGAGAAGTATGTGAACCTATCTTCATTTCTTGTTCTAACTCACGCTAGGTCCCTCTTTGATAAGAGAAGGTTCATATTGCTGTCAAAGCTTGCACAATTTTAAATAGGAGGGATTATCTCATTTCTATACCAAATCCCCAAAATATCTTCTGATCATATTTGCCAATACACTCTAGGTTTTAATACGCAGCTAAACTGTGTTGGTCACCCTGGATGCTAACAGGAGGCACCCACAAGCTGACAGTCTGTTGTGCTGTTTCTTATGGCTGCGATTACCTCTTGGGAAAAGCAGATCTTTGTGCTATGAGGATTTGTCATTGGTTGATTGATGGTTTGAGCAAGGCTCTGTTTGATTTTCCAAACCAGCTTGATGGCTGACTGCAAGACAAAGCCTCCATCATCATCAGGCACGAGCCTGGTCTGGTGGGCCAGCCCAGCCTTTGTCTGTTCTTCGTTTCTTCTTATAAACTCTGTTCTCTGAGATTGCTGGATTGGGCCAGGCTTCAAACTGCAACTCTGTAGGTGTAATTCAGCTGAGCACTACAGCATAATGTTACTATAGTGTAGTTGTCAGATAAAACCCTTTTCCAAGCTTTATGAAATACCAACCTGTCATTGAAATAGAAACAGTGAGGGAAAATCTCCTGCTGTGAGCTGATCAAGAATTCCCTTTGGAAAAGAGTTTCCAGCACAGTTTGATGCCAATGAGAAAACTTCTACTGTGCCAAATATTATTAATATTGGTACAGCACAGGAATGAGGGAAAAAGCCAATGTTCTTAATAGAAGCAGACTCTATTGTAACATCTCTGTCATTAATTAACGAGAAGATCTGGTTTCCACTATAGCTCAGAGAAGAAGTACAATTCTGGGTCTGGATGGCCATCTTTTTCTGAGGCTTATGGTGCTTGTGGCAGAGACGAAAGCAATACCAATATCATGAGACGACCAGATAATTCACTGGGATCCACTAGAACTGAAGTTGTCTGCAAACAGGTATGTTTATTTTGGAGATGATACACAAAGACACAAATCTTAGCAGGTAAGTTTTGGTTGTGCCCATGAATGAATCTACCTAAATACAGCAGTGAGAATTACAGTATCGCTGGAGCCATTCTGTCTCAGCCTGGGGTGAAGAGAAGTATATGACTGGGGAGAGCAGTTGTGTTTGTATAGCCAAAGGCTGGAGTTCAGACAGAAAATTTACTCAAGGTGTGCTGCAAGGTGTGGCAAGAGACAGTAGAAGAGACTCTGAGATAGGATCCATGCATTTGGCCCATCACAGGGACAGTTCTTCCTCATTCAGTTTTGCTAAATATTTGCTGTGGATGTTCTTAAAATATGCAGAGATTGAGACACCAGCCATTGAAGCCATTTGCAGCCATTCCTATCTGCCCTCCAGCGTGGTGGCTGTGCCCTGCATCTCCACAGCTATTTTCTGTGGATTCTCTTGTTTCACAGAAGCCACCCTTCTGTTTTTTCTAGCTATTTTGACTCCCTCAGTCATCTCTTTTCTAGACTAGAAATGTCCAGTTCCTTCAACCATTCCTTGTTATGCAGTGCTTCTTAGTGTGCTGATCATCCTGCTGCTCTGTTTTGCACTCTTTCCAACTGACCCTTTTCCTTCTTGAAGTAGAGTGCAAGGCTGGACATAGCACTGCAGCTGGGCCCAGCCTGCAGCAGGGGTTAGAGGCTGTTCAGGTGTGTTAGAAATGGTGTTCCTGTCCTTACACCTTAACGTTTCCACAGCCCATATTACACAGACACATTTATTTTGGGATCTGCTGTAACACCCAGGTTCTTTTTCTAAAGAACTGCCACCCCATACCATTTCTTCTCAACCCTGAATCTGCTTCTTACTTTAGTTAAGAATGCAATTGAATTTAATGAATTGTATCTCGGATTTGGGGTGGTTTTTTATGTCTGTGTGTGGCTTTCTTTCTAAACTGTTACGATTGTTAATGCTGTCCTTCAGTGTGCTTGCAGCAGGCTTAGGTACATCTGCAAACGTAACAAGAATTTGCTGCAGTCCATTATCTTGGTAGAGTTCACGTTTGCAGCCATATGCAGCAAGCACCTTCAAGAACCCCAGGTGAAGACCTTCCAATTTTATAATGTCACCGATAGCTATCCCGAGTCTAATTTATTCACCTCAGTAATTTGAGAGGGGAATCCTTAGTTGATCTATGAGAATGACCTACAGTGACTTACTAATTAACTTGATATTTTCATGATATATTGAGATGTCTAGATCCTCTCATTTATCTCCTATACTTTCTGGCATTAATACCTTTTGACTTGCTCTTCTGGGCCCTGCTTGTTTGGGAGCAGATACTTGCCCACTGACCAGATGTGATTCCTTGTCACTCCCCAGGACTCTCCCACTCACACAACTCAACAGTAATTTAATCCTAAAAGTTTCTTAATTCAGGATAGGTGCATTAGGTAACAGCAGAGTATTGGTCCATATTTGCAATGGTAATAATGCAGTAACAATGGTTTCTGGTCACCAGTGCTGTTCCCC
>VZTA01022317.1:0-34180 GCA_013398855.1 Mohoua ochrocephala
ATTTTTATTTTTTAATTATTATTGTAATAATAATGATAATAAAATTATTATATATATATTAAAAATACTATCTATTTTCTCTTGTTTCCTGATACATAAACCCTCTGTGTCGGCAAAATCTCCCTGTTAGTGACGCCGAACTGCAGCTGAGTCATCCTCCAAAAAAATTCCCGAAGAGAAACCCCCATCCCAGATTTCTTCCTTATTTTAATGAGAAGAGCCAAGCAAAGGGCACCGAGCAGAAACCAAGGGAGCAAAACCACTTGGTTTTAATTAAATCCTCAAAAGCCCAGAGCAGCTTTGCCCAGGACATGGAAGTGACAGCACAGAGCGGTCGTTATTCCTAAGGGAAGAGCTTCCAGCAGCACATGGACCGCTGGGGGAGCTTTAATTTGTCATGGAGAAAGGCCATTAATTACAGCTAACGAGCTCTGAGCAGGGTCTGTAGAACAGTGGTCCCTGACTGAAGAAGCTTCCTCCAGAACTGACCTTGTCACGAGCTCTGACAGAGGCCAGAGCAGCTCTGGGAACTCTCAGGAGGTTACGGGGTCTCCGGGCTGCTCCTTTAATTAGCCCTCGGATAACTCCGGAGAATTTCCCGCTGCCGTTCCCGGGGGGACGGGGCAAAGGCCTCTGGAGCAGCCCCGCGAGGAGGGAGGGGATGTTTACACAAAGAGCTGACCCCCAGAATCAGGCTTCGGGACGGGGGTCAGGAGCCCAAATCACAGAGCTGTGCTCCGTGGTTATTCCTGAGTGAGAGTAGGGAGAGGGAAAAGGGGTGGGGAAGAACTGCCAGGAGTGTGGAAACGGAGTCCACGCCGTGAGGGAATTTTTAAGGTCCCTCCCAGCACAAACCATTCCATGATTCCACGAACCCGCCTTGCGCAGGCGACGCAGGACTCACTTTTGTCCCAGCATCCTTTTCCAGGAATTCTCAGCTGCACCCCGGAATATCCACGCATCCCTCAGCACTTCCTGCTGTTCCTGCCAAAGGGGAGCGACCTCTCGGTGGGGTTTGGGTGCAGAGGAACCACACAGAGACGTTGGGTTGTGCCGAAGGCCGCGGAAGCTCCCGAAGGATTGCAAAAGCAGAGAAGAACAAATTTAAGCTGGAAGGTTTTTAATTTCTTTCTTTCTCCATGAATGTTCTCCCCATACAAACGTTCAGGGGAATCAGGAGAGGGTCTCTCTAAATTCCAGAATCCTCAAATCCCAGAATGGTTCGGGTGGGAAGTGACCTCAAAAATCACCTCATTCCAAAGAGGGCGTGCTTAGGTTGGATATTGGGAAAAAGTTCTTCATCAGAAGGGTTGTCCAGCCCCAGGGCAGTGGTGGAGTCCCCATCCTTCCTCGGAGGGATTCAAAAGCCACGTGGTTGTGACACTTGGAGACGTGGGATAGTGGTGGCCTTGGGAATGGTTGGGCTTGGATGATCTTGGAGATCTTCTCCGACCTAAAAAATTCTGCGATTCTACGAATCTCTCACAGATTTATGAACACATTTTTTGGGTAACTTGGCAAAGCGGAGAGTTATTGGTCAATCATCAACTTCCTTATCTCCGCGGATCACCTGAAGTGCTCTCCTGCCAGCTCCACCAGATTCCACATCTAAGGAAAAGAGCTGATGTTTGGTTCAAACGCACATTTTCCAATGAGGAGCTGTTGGATAAAGAATGTACACATTCCCAGTTGATAAGAAAGCTGATAAGGTCCCCTCTCGTGCTGGAAGATCGACAAAAGGAGGAAAGATGGTTCTTGAACTCTGCTTTGAGAGGTTGCAGAGGATGGAACAGATGGACTTGGTCCCTATCCCTGGAAGTGTCCAAGGCCTGGCTGGATGGGGCTTGGAATAACCTGGGATAGTGGAAAGTGTCCCAAGGTGTTCCCTATCCCTGGAAGCGTCCAAGGCCCGGCTGGATGGGGCTTGGAATAATTTGCTTATCCAGAGGATCCTGGATGACCAAGGGACAATCTCTTCAATATTCCACAAGGATTCACAAATTCCGGGTGTTTTTCCTCTGTAACAATCACACGGGGTGTTTTGTCATGGGACAATGAAGTTTTCCAGGTTTTTGGGGCGTCCAAAATCAGTGAGTGAAGAACGAGGGGGTTTCACTGAAATCTGGGAATGACCCAGAGGGAGGAAGGAGTTGGGAGATCTTCGGAATATTGAAAAGGATCCTCCACACTTGAAATTGTCAGGAATCATGGAATAATTTAGGTTGGAAAAGAGCTCCAAGATCATTGAGTCCAACCATTTCCTCACTGCTAATCCATGTCCCCAGGAGCCACATCCACCAATTTTTTGAACACTTCCAGGGATGATGGTCCCACCACTTCCCTCTTCCAATGCCTGATCACCCCTTCCAGGGATGGCGATCCCACCACTTCCCTGTTCCAATGCCTGACCACCCCTTCCAGGGAGAAATCTTCCCTGATATCCAACCTAAACCTCCCCTGGCACAGCTCGAGGCCGTTCCTCTCCTCCTGGACAGGAGCAGCGAGGTGAGTGTGTCAGTATTCGCCTTCTGAATTCCTCCTGCTGCATTCCGGGGACAAAATTCCTGCTGCCAGTGCCTGGGAACATCATTCCCAACACATATCCCTGATTTTCCAAACATTTCTGTACACGGTTGATTTTATAAACATTTTCAAGCACCTTCACTTTTGCAGACCTGGTTCTTTTTCCCCCACGTGCTTAAATATTCCCTGTTTCCTGGCTGATTATTCCATGGAATATGCCGGTGATTAATTAGGAAATCAACCATCATTTCTGAGTTCTGAATCTTAATTCCTGAAAAATTTCTCCGCCTCACCCTAATCCTGATTGGAAAATAAGGGGCTAATTCCATGAGAAATAATTGATGAGGATGTGTCTATAAACTTTGGAATCGGAAATTTCTCCGGCTCACCTGAATCCTGACTGGAAAATAAGGGGCTAATTCCATGAGAAATAATTGATGAGGATGGGTCTATAAACTTTGGAATCTGAAATTTCTCCGGCTCACCCGAATCCTGATTGGAAAATGAGTGGCTAATTCCATGAGAAATAATTGATGAGAATGGGTCTATAAACTTTGGAATTTAATTTGTTTGGACACTCACACAATTCCATTCCATAAAAAAGGAAGTGTTCTTTGATCCGTGAATCCGTGGGTTTGGGTTTTTTGTTTTGAATGGATGTAAAATGTTGTCAGCTGCAATATCCCATAGGGAATTCCGGAGTTCTCCTCCAGGCTGTGTGGAGAACTTTGGAAACACCCATTTATTTCCTTACATTGTGAATTTTATTGGAATGAACTCCCATTCCTTGTTCATTTCCCCCTTTTAACTCCTGATTTTGTATCCTTTGATCGTATCCAGCATCGAACCTTTGTTTCCCTTGCCGATTTCCTGGTGTGTCCCTCGTTCTTTGGGAAAACTTTTCCATATGTTCAATCCTCATAGGAAACTTCTTATCCATTTTCTGACTCTCACTGAAGAGGGAACCAGGATTGAACAGAACCCAGGAATTCTCTGGGAAGAGCATCTCCATCCCTCAGGAACCCCAAAATTCCTCTTTCTCCCACTTTTCTTCTTTATTAGGCAACATAAACTCCTCGTGGATCCCTTCCAGCTCAGGATATTCCATGATTCTGATTCCCATGGGAGTATTCCCGGGCTCCCACGTGTCCGTTGAATGGACTATCCCAGCATCCACTCATTTACATGGATTCCTCTTCTGATCCTTCTTCCTTCCTCCCTTTGCTGGGGACCTGGAGCACGTGGGCAGGAGAAGATTCCTGCAGGAGCAGGCGTCTGAATTCCCGAGGGTTGGAGCCTGGAGAATGGGAGGTAGAATTCAGGTTCTGGTTTGGAGAGAAGGAGAAATCTGGAAGAAATTCCAGGAGGGAAGAAGAAGGCTGGATGGTGGTTGGGTGGGAAAAAAAAGGGATCTCAGCATGGATATCCTGCTCAGCACCTCGGGATACGGGCCCTGCTTTGGAAGGGGACGGGGAGAGGTGTGGGAAGGTGGGATTTGGGGGACAGGGAATGAGTCCAGCAAGAGTTAACTCAGCCAGCCCCTGGTGCCTCCCACACTTCCCAAATCCCAGGCTGTGCCTTCCTTATCGGCCCGCAGTGCTGACACTTTGCCCAGGGATGTTTTCCGAGGGATATCAGCGCTCCCGCTTCCCTTCCCAAGGGCTCCTATCTCTCCCTATTTCTCAGCGGCTCTTCACCAGGGCAAGGCCCAGGCAACGAGGCTTTCGCTTGGTTTTGGAAAACAAAACCTCCGTAACGTGGAAAACAGAACCACCCGTGCCAGAGCGCCTGATTTTTCAGGAATTGCCCAAGAAAAACCCAAAAAAATCTCAGGAATATTGGCGGGTTGTCATTAAAACGGAATCATGAGAAAAGATGGGGATGTTTGTGTATAAAACAATCAAAACTTGAGCAGGGATGAACGGCACTGGAGCTGCCGGGAAGGGACAACCGTGATCCTGACCCTTGGCAACCGGAATTCCTTCCTAAAAGGATAAATGACGGCAAAAGCAAAGTGGAAAAAATCCTAGGAAAACCCACACTTGTGCTTTCCTGCTCTTTACAATCCCAGGATTTTGGAAGCCTGAGGGTTTGGATGAGGGCCTGAAAAATGAGGGATTGTTTCCCACAGTTTTACCCTCTGGAAAAGCTGCATCGTGCCTTGGAGGAATTCTCAGGGAGAACCTCAAGCATGGTAGGACACAAGGCAATGGCTGGAGCTGTGCCAGGGTTGGATTTTAGGGAAAGGTCCTCTCATCCAGAGGGAGGTTGGACACTGAGCAGGCTTCCCATGGAATGGTGACATTCCCAAGGCTGCCAGAGCTCCAGGAGCGTTTGGAAAATGCTCTCAGGGGTGCACAGGGTGGGATTTTGGGGTGTCTGTGCAGGGCCAGGGGTTGGGCTGGATGATCCCTGTGGATCCCTTCCAGCTCAGGGTATTCTGTGATCCTCTGATTCCACGAACTGGGAATGGAAGAGGATGTTCAGTTGGGATTTAACCCTTCGCACCAAGATCTGTCATAGCTTTCACGTTATTTCAATGAGAATAATTAATAAAAAAATAAATAATTAAAACCGATGAAGCTTAAAAATAAGTGCACGACAGAATTTTAGAACTTTCTGGGGCGTTCTGTAAAATTTTTGTGATTTTTGTCATCTGTATGAAACTCCCAGTGAATGGAAGACACGAAACAAAAAATGAATGCAATTTTCCAGTTGGGAAATGCCTTTCCTGCCTCGTTCCATCTGGAGTAAGGCTTGGGTGCAGCTCAGTCCCACAAGGAAGTTTTGCCATGAAAATGGAGCAGCCATCCCCGATCCCAGACACCTGATGTGGAAAAGGCCATTCCTTGGAAAAGTCAAGGTGACTCCACAATGAGGGAATTAGGACAGGTCCAGGATGTCCATCCACTCCCTGCTCTGGGGATGTTTCTGGGATAATCTCAGTTGTACCTCTTCCCTCAGTCCCATCTTCCGTGACATAATGGAGGAGTTGCTCAGCTGAGGGTTTGGGGGATTCTGGGAATCACGGGATTATTAAGGTTGGGAAAACCCTCTGAGATCACGCAGTCCAAATAGGAACGCAGCACTGCCAAATCCACCCAATCCATGGCCCCAAATTCCACATCCATTTCCAGGAATGGTGACTCCACCGCTTCCCTGTTCCAACGTCTGACCAACCTTTCTGTGGAGAAATATTCCCTAAAATCTGATCCAAACCTCCTCTAGCACAGCTTGGGGCTGTTTCCTCTCGTCCTGTCCCTCGTTCCCTCAGAAAAGAGATCAATCCCAGCTGGCTCTATCCTCCTTTGTGGGATTGTGGAGAGCAGGCAGAGCCCAATCCCAAATGGAGAACGCTCCCAAGAATTACGGATTGTCTGCTCTTGTATTCCCAGGAATCCCAAGTGATAACACAACTGAGCAGCTGAGATCAAAGCTCTGCAGGATCGACAGACTCGGAAACCATAAAAGATTTGCCTCAGCCTGGATTTCAGGGATTTGAGGCAGGAATTCTCTGGGCTAAGTCACCCCAGCAGTCAGAAGCGTGTCCACAACAGCCCCTTCCAATCCCAATAATATCAACAACAACCAAGGATGACATCTGAGGAAATTGTAACAAAAGGAAATTGAATCAAAGGAATTTTTTTTTCCTCTTGTTTTTTGCTTTTTTTAAAAAAATTTTTCTTATCAATGAATTGGTAATGAGAGAGGGGTAGCCCGGGAATAAAAAGTTCAGTGGAAACAGAAGTTGGAAAAGGCTCCAATCAACTCTGGAGAGGAAGGAACCACTCCAGAGGCTCCTCCAGACAGCAAATCCAGGGAGCTGCTCCATTTCTCATTGCAGCTTTGACACTTCCAGGGATTTATGATGGAGGTTCTTCCAAAAGATTTTATCCCTCTCTACTCAGCTTCTCCAACTTCTCAAGGAGTTGGATGTGGGGAGAGGAATAAATTTAGTTTTAATTGTCCCTGTTTTGCCCTTTTGAAAGTAACACAAATCCCAATAATTCCAACAAATTGCGGACAGGACTGGGGCCTTTCTGAAGAATTTTGAAGATTCTTGCGGAATCGAAGCTCAAAACTTTTCAGCAAGCGGTGAAAAGGACGGGATGGAAATCCAAAGCCACGTTTTTGACAAACGCAGCAATTCCCGGAGCCCAAAGCCCCCCAGTCCTGCGGAATCCATGATTTTAAAGCGGGAATAACTCCACTGCTGGATGAGCCAGCACATAAAGCCATGGTAAAATACTGGGTGTGGGGAGAGTTCTCTGATCACAGCGCCCGAGGCTGAGCCTCTGGTCTTAAAATGAGTCCAAGAGTCAACGGAAATGGAACAATTTCCCTTGATAATCCCGGTGTCACTGACCTGGTTTTTGTGATCATCTGAGTGTCGCTCACCCAGCTGTTATCAGGATAAAAATCCGGTTGGGCAAGACAAGGCCACCAGGGCTGGAAATGAAAGCGTGAAATTCCGAGGTCGGAAACCTCACCGTGGACGGCACTGACAGCAAAAATACGAGGAATGGTTTGATGGGACCAGCTGTTCATGGGGTTTTTCGGAGAAATTGGGACTCGACCCCGAAGAATTCGCTCAGCTGAGCTGGGCCGTGGGGTATGGGCACAACAATGGCCTTGTTTTGCAGCCCCTGCCTCCAAAAATGAGCAAAAAAAGATAAAGATCAATAGAAAAATAATTTAATTTTCTATTTCTGATCCGGTAAAGTAAAAGATTCCCTGCCCATGGCAGGGGGGGATTGGAATTTGGTGATCTTTAAGGTCCCTTCCAACCCAAACCATTCCATGATTCCAAATCACTGACAACAACGGTATCTCTTTGATTTCAATTTTGATTTTAGAGGCTTTAGGGCATCATGTTTTCAAGTGCTTCTTTACTCCTGTAAGGAAGAAATACGATTTTTGAATAAAAACAATGGTCTGAGAGTCAAGTGATTCTCGTAGCTGGGAGGTGAGGAAATAAAGGACAAAATGAGGCACCGTGTACAAAAAAAAACCCCACGAGTGACCACAACCACCGGGCTCTCACCTTCGTGCCTGTTGTGGCAGCAGAATATATTACAGCTCCTAACCAGAAAAAAATAAATCAAAAGAATCAGGAAAGATTTGCTCTCTGAACAGTCCTGGTTCACCAAAAGGCAGCACTTCGGCCACCCTCTTTTGTTCACCTTCATTTCCCTCCTTTGCCTATGAAAAAATCCTTCCACTCCCAACCCGAGGGATAAAACATCGTTTGCACGGGACCTTGGCTGGCTGCCAGGCTCATAATCCCAGCCCCTGCAGGACGGAATGGAGACATTAATATCGGTTTTTATTAAGCCGGTAATAAGGCAGAGTTTAAAGCAGACGCAGGTGGAGGAGATTCGGTGCCAAAGCTTTAAGCGCGAGGCTCGAACGCGGCCAATCCCAGCTCCGGGCAAGACATTTGGGAAAGGGGGAGTGGAATTCCTTCTTTTTAGGTATTGGTCTGGAGACTGCAGCCACACAGAATCCCAGAATGGGTCAGGCTGGAATGGGACCACAGTGGGATCATCCGGAAGTGGCTCCCTGCTCCAGCAGGGCTGTCCCAGAGCACATGGGAAACGAATCCCTAAAATATCCAACTTCTCTCCCACCAGGGCTAATTCAGATATTCCCCAGGGAGTTCCTAAACCCTTCTCTGCCTCCAAGGTGAGCCCAAAGCTTTGATTCCCTTTTGAGCGCCCTCGCTCTGGTTTTGGGAGCGCGGGGGATGAGGATGGCGCAGGAGCTGCCCTGTCCCTGACACGCTGCCACCTCCTTTTGGGTTATCTGCAGGTCGTGGGAACCACCAGGGACATTTCAAACCCACCAGGGCTGCTCCAAAGCTCCAGGGAGGGATTTAGCCAAGGGGAATCGTCACAGCCCCCTAATCTCCACTTAGGAGGTCGATGGGAGCTCCTGTTCCCACCGCTCCCGAAGCGTCGTTGTCACCGTGGGACCGGGACGTGGGATTTATGTCACACCCCACCCACTTCAGGTGTCGTGGAAACGGGTGCCAGCATCTCCTCCCCACCCCTCCTTCCTTGGGTGTTATTTTTTTCCTTCTTTCCCTCCCCCTCCTCCTTCTCCTTCCGCTTTCCCTCGACTCCTTTTAGCTCGGGTTTTAAATAGAAACACCCTCGGTGCATCCCTTGGCCAGGAGAAATTGTTTCGGGGGTTGGAGATGGAGCTTCCCAGATCGATGGCCATTTTTGGCAGGGAATGGTCCTTTTTCGTGGGGAATGGCCCTTTTTTTCCTGGGAGTGGCCATTTTTTCCAGGGAATTCTTCAGGCCCAAGCAGGACACTTCTGTCTGGGAGCAGAATGAGCAGTTTAATTCGGGAAATGCGTTCTAGGAAGCACCTCTGGGAAGAAATTAGTTGCAGACACCAAGAGAAGGATGAAGATTCTCAAGTTGAGGGTTTATGTGATCATGGCTGCTTCTGTTTGCTCAGTATGGCCAAACTGGGCTTGGTGGACAAGGGAATCACGGGATTCCGGAATCACTGGGGTTGGAAAAGATCTCCAGGATCATCGAGCCTGACCTGTGCCCGATGGCCACCTTGTCCCCAGCCCAGAGCACTGAGTGCTACCTCCAGGAATTCCTGGGACACCTCCAGGGATGGGGACTCCAAACCTCCCTGGGCAGTTCCAAGGCCTGAGCACCCTTTCCATGGGGAAATTCCTGCTGCTGGGGGAATGGTTGGGCTCGATGATCCCAAAGGTCTTTTCCAACCCAAACAATTCCGTGAGGAGCTCCCAGCCATGTGTTTGATGATAGAGAGCAAGGGAGGGTGAGGAATGAGCTGTGCCCTGGTGTCCCCCTCCTGAGCTCTGGAAATAAAGGACAAAACGAGGAAAACACCAATAAAAATGATCCCCTTTGAGAGCGGGGTTTTCGATGCTGACTTTGACCCCAGATTTACAAAGCTCTGGGTGCAGGTGCGGCACTAAAAGTGCCCCAAGCTCTGCAGGGCTGGGCTTGGACAGGATCGGGTTTGGATATCCTGGATAACATCCAAGGGATCCGGATAGAAATGGAAAGGTCTTGGGGCAGAGGGAGTGTCCTGGCACCGATGTCCTTAAGGTCCTGGAAGGGTTGGGAGAATCATCATGGAAAGCAACTCATGCCCAGAGCAGTTTTGTCTTTAATCCCATCAGAGAATCCTGGAATTGGAGAGGATCTTAGGGATTATCCAGTTCCAATCCTGTTCCATGGGCAGGGACACCTTCCACCAGCTCAGGTTGTTCGGAGCTCCATCCTTTATCCATTAAATTTGGGAGCCCAATCCGGAAGAAACCCTCATTTGGCATCACCCTGGGCCAGACCAGGCAGCAAATCTGGGGCAACACAAATTTTTGGGGTTTAGTTTCAGCCTCTTCCCTTATTCCACCTCATGGATACACAAATGGGAGCTGGGAATGGGAGCTGGGAATGGGAGCAGCCATTGGAATCTGTTCTTCCTGTGGTAAATTCCCAGCTTGCAGCAGGTTCTGGAGCGTGGAAAGCTCCATCCTCCACTCACCAATGCCAAGCTCGGCTGTCTCTGCAGCCAGGGAATGGTTTATGCACCAAAAAAATGGAAAAAAACCGTGGAGGTTTGAGTGTGTACTTAAAACCTTTCTCCAAACATCCGGCGTTGGAAAAGAATCCCAGTCCTGCCCACAGCAAAGCAGATTTTCCACGAATCCGTTTGATCCCAAAGATGAGAAACGTATGGGGAGCTGATGCTTCTCTTTTTTTGGGGGGGAGGTGGGGGGGAAAGCCAGCCCAGAATTCATCTATCAAATAATCAGAATAATTACAAAATAAATCCAAAGCAGCCAGTTGGCAAACAGGGCCATCCAAGGGATTTTTCCCGCTAATACTTCCCAGGACTACTGGGGATAACGGTGTGGATTAACGAGAAACCAAACAACCACAGAGCTCACGTGACCCTCTGTGGTTGTCTCGTCGCTCCACATTTGCTTTGAATTATTCTGGGCATGGCCTGGAAAAAAAAAAAGTTGTTTTTTTTTTTCTTTCCCCCTTTTTTTAATGCGTTGTTTTCTATGTGTTTCATATTCTTTTATGTTTCTTTCTGGGAATGCTTAATCCTTCTCCGTGTCCTCCGGTCCTGTTCCAGCGGGACGGTAATGGGCTGCTGGATTTACCTTTTTTTAATTCGATTTATGGCCAGGAAACGAATATTCCTCTCTCTGCCGCTCATGGTACAGCAGCATTCCTGCAGCAGGGAATTAGGGATAAAATTCAGGGTTGTTTTATTGTCCTCCTCCACAGCTCTCCCATCTTCTCGTTTGAGCTCAATCTCAAAAATGTGGCGACTTTTGTCGTGTATTTTATAGAGATCGATAAAACGCGGGTGTTTTGCAGCCTGAATTTAAGCATTCACGTAAAGATGGCGTTAGCGCTGAATTTAATCTCTTTACGTCCTTGATTCCCGCCCCTGTGGAACGTTCCTGCTGCTCTGGAGGTGCTGAAGGTGATGAAATTTGGGGAATTCACGGATCTGACTTTGTTTGTACCGCTCAGGGCGGTTTGAGGCACAAATCCAAAATTTTTTTATTTTTTCCTCTATCCACTGGACTTCCCTTCTGATTCCTTCCCAATCAGCCCAAGCGTTAAGAACATAAGGATGGGAGTAATTATCCTCCTTCTAACTATGAAAAACTATTTCAGGAAAAGTGTCTGGAAAATCTGGAAAGCAGAAAGTTCATTTTTTCCAGAGATCCACTCAGGACACGATCCCACAGGATTCTCCAGTCAACATTTCCCTTGCTATTGGAAGCCTTCCCTAAATCCATGCAACGCCTCAAACCCAAGACGAAGCAAAAATTTGGGATAAAACTCCAAGATTACCTTCCACCAGTTTGCCATGGGTTTATATTTCAGGAATTAAAAGGTGGATATTGCTCGGGACTGTACTTGTCCCCTGTCCTGGCTTCTCCCGGGAAACATTTTCCATCTGGGGACAATAACCTGGACTGAAAAGAAACAACAACAAAAAAATTGGATCTATTAATTTATTAAACAATTCCATTAATTTTAAGCTTGCTCCGGGGGAGGTTCGGGTCGGATATTACGGAAAAATTCCTTACTGAGAGAGTGGTTAAACACTGGAAGAGGCTTCTCAAGGAAGTGGTGGGATCCCCATCCCTGGAAGTGCTCAAAAAACGGGAGATGTGAAATTTTGGGACGTGTTTCAGTGGCCACAGGGACGTTCGGTTGAAGGTTGGACTTGATCCTGGAGGTCTTTTCCATCCTTGATGATTCCATGATTTTGGATGTCGGCTCCAGAAGGACACAGGACTGCAGGATCTCATTCTGAAGGTTGGACTTGATCTTGGAGGTCTTTTCCAACCTTGATGATTCCATGATTTTGGATGTCGGCTCCAGAAGGACACAGGACTGCAGGATCTCATTCTGAAGGTTGGACTTGGTCTCGGAGGTCTTTTCCATCCTTGATGATGCCGTGATTTTGGATGTCGGCTCCAGGAGGACACAGGACTTCAGGATCTTGTTCTGAAGGTTGGACTTGGTCTCGGAGGTCTTTTCCATCCTTAATGATCCCGTGATTTTGGATGTCAGCTCCAGAAGGACACAGGACTTCAGGATCTCATTCTTATCCAAACACCCTGGAGAGGATTCCAATGGCACCAGGCACCCAATCCAGGGAGGAAATCCTGACTTCAGTGATGTCAGCAAACTTGGGGACCGTGGGATCCAGACAATCCATGTTGGGAATTCCCTTCTTGAATCAAGGTGTGATTTCACCTTGAAAAGCTCAGCTTAGAGCTGTCCAAGCCAGTTTCAAGGACCCGAGGACAAAAATTTCAGCAGTTTTGAGGGTATTCTGTGTGTTTTGATCAATGTTTGAATAAAGGAACTATTTCTACTCGGAATTTCTGATCTCCATCCTTCTTTTGAAACACAGCAGAACGCAGAGGTTTGGCCGGCATAACAATTAAAATAATTAGTTATGAATCCAGGGGCACAACCTCTAACCTCTCACGGGACCTGCTCCAAAGATTTTCCTCAGCTACAAATGAATGCTTGGCCCTTGGAATGGGGTGGCCAATAATGGTGGCCAGAAACTTCCGAATCCTTGGCGAGCGTTGAGATCACTTCATATCCCTTCTCCCTGCTAAGGCATCCTGGGAATTGGGTGTGGGAGATGGGATTTCATCCATCTGCACACGATGAAATCCAAATTTCCAGTAATGTGGTGAAAATTAAATCACGGAAGGCCATGAGATAAGTTGGAGAAGGAAACGAGCCCGCCGATTTCTTCTACCATGTTCCAGATTTCTGTGGAAATGTGTTTTTGGGGAGGGCAATTTTGGAGCAATGTGATGTTATCAGAATCAATGAATCATGGGAAAATCATTTGGAAGAGACAAGCAAAGGTGTCCTAGCCCAAAATCCCAGGTGGGACAGGACCAGAGCCAGCTACGGATCGGGCCAGCCATGGTTGGGCCTTGCACACCTGGAAGGTTGAGGATTCCAGAGCTTCTCCTGAGTGACAGGGACCCCGATTGAGCAGGACCTCCAGGGGCCCCTTCCATCTTTATCCATCCTGTGGGATTCTGGGATTCCCTGGAATTTGCCCCATTAGGGTGTGGTTTGCCTTATTTACAGTGGGTGGCCCTCGGGTTTATTCCCGTCCCGTGTTCCCCTTGGCACTCACCGTTATCCCCAGCTCCTTCTCCAGGTTTCCCCTTTCCAGTCTATACCCACACCCCGCAGTTTGGAATTCCCAAAATCCAAAATGTTTCTAATTGAATATGAAATTATACTCTAAAATTTGGTTTATTCCTCTCTCCGTCTTACAAAACCGGGGAGTTCAGGTGTCTTTTGTCCCTCCAAATCCCCACGGATTTCACTATGGAATAAAAAAGACTCTTCTTCCTTCCCAAATGCCTCCGTCTTTTATGTCTGAAGCCTCTCTTAAGCGCTTGGGAAAAGTTGATCTCAGCTTCACATAAACCTGAGATCAGCCCCGATGCAATTCCAAGGCAGAGGAAGCAAGGAAAGAACAGGACTTTGCTGTTTGGGAGGAGAGGCGGGGGATGGGAGAAGAGGACAATTAAATGGGAATTATTTGGCTCCGTGGTCGATCCCAAGGGACTGCTCTGATTCCACAATCTGACTTCAATGTTGACCTTCGCGTTGTCGGTGTCAAACCCAAACATATTAAACACGGCCTGGGGTTCCTGTACGAGATACTGCAAATTGAGGAAGAGAGGGAGAGGGGTGGAATATCCCGGAGCCAAAGGAAAGACCTGATTGATAGATGAGGCCCTGGGGGGGGCAGTGCTAAGATTTCCTGTCTTTTCTGAAAACCTTAAAAAAAAAAACAAACAGAAGAAATAGGGAGATTTCTCATTCATGTGTGGTTGATGCAGTCAGGTTTCTCCTTTCCCGATTTTTTTTGTTTGGAAAGAGGGAGAGGGGGGGAAAAAATCCCCCTCCGATGTTGATTGGGAATCTTGCCAGGCTTCTGTCATCACCAGGAAAATGGTTCCTTCAGCAGACACATCTGGGCAGCCTCACGCCCGTTCCTGATGGGAGCTGTCAAATCCTGCCCCAGAGAGCGACGGGAATGGCTCCCCATTCCCAGAGGGAGAAAAGAGGAGGATTTGCTTTGATTTAATTGGGAAGTGGGCGGACTGGGAGGAGAACAGATAATTTCTTAGAGACAACACCTTCGCTGCCCATCTCTTTGTAGCACTGGGGTGTTTTCCTTATTTTCCCATCTTCTACCACAACTCCCTTTTCCTGTTTTCTTCGTTCTAAGCCTGGAATCACAAAAAAAAAAAAAAAAATTGAAATAAATAAATATATAAATGTAAAGATTTCTTGACCCCTCAACGTAATTATGGGTGTCTAAACCGAGGTGCAAGGAGACGCGAAATAAACACACATGAACTGTGAAATAGGCCTGGATCTGGATCTAAACATAAATATGCAAATCCATCGTGATGCTTAATTTGATAATTTGTGATGTAAAGCGGGTGGCCAAATCGGAGAGCAGCACCCGGCAGCTCTTGGAAGGACCTGTGGAGATCCGCTGAGGTTGCTCCAGGCAGGAATGGGAAAAGTCTTCCCACTCCTTCTGAAGCCGATGGAAAAGGCCGTGGGCGGTTTGTGCAGGCTCCTTGTGGATACAAATATGGAAGCAGAGATGAGCCAAACTTTCCCAGATTTTCTGCAGATTTGGAGAAATAACTTTGTGTTTCCTGGCTGCACACGAGGGACAAACCACGGTCCTCGTTCCCTCCTCTCCCCTCTCCTGAAAGATGTCCGGATGGAGCCTAAGGAAGGCAAGGAGCCACTGGCTCTCACGAGTTGCAGGATTTTACTGATCCCTCAAATCCAGAGCAAGAAAAGAAACCTTGGAAAGACCACGAGCGAGGACCAGGATTATCCCCTGGTGGAGTCAGTGATAATTTTGAGGAAGCTTCTGGCAAAATCCGCTGGGAAACTTCCTCCTCCCGTTGTTTTTATCACCTTCGCCTCCTTAAATATTAAATTGAGATGAGTTATTGGGGGAAAGTTTGAAAGCCCAGGGAATCCTGTGGGAATCCTTGCCAAGGTTTTTTTGGGATTGAACCGTAATCCTTTCCAGGACAGAGCTTTGCCATGAAGCACCAATGTGGGAATTAAGCTGAATTTTTGAAGCGTTTCAGAATATCCCCAATAAAAAAAGACAAATTCCAGCAGCCTTGCAGATAAACTAAACTGTGTCCCGGGCCGCTGGAGCTCCTAAAATTCCTTCTTGGATATTCCATCGCAGCCATAACTGGGATTATTGCCCTTGTAAGTTATTTTTCCCATCATTTATTACGGCGCACTCGGGGTCCATAAAGCCATATTGCAATAAACGATGGAAAAATAAAATCATAAAAATCCCCCCCAAAAGATCCTAGGACGTAAAAAAAATACAGGAGGAAGAAAGAATTCTGCTAGTGGGGAAAAAAAATGAAATAAGAGATGAGTTTAAAAAAGAATTACAAGAAAAGGGTTCCTGAAACTGGAATATTAATTATAATATCATTAACTAATATAGATGGGAAAATGGTATCAAAAGGGATCAAAATTGTACAGAAAAAGATGTTATTACTATTATTTTATTTTTATTTTTATTTTTATTTTTATTTTTAATATTATTTTATTTTTATTTTTATTTTTATTTTTACTTTTATTTTTATTTATTTATTTATTTTTAAATTTTTTAAATTATTATTATTATTATTTCTTCTTCTTCTAAGGTCCAAGAATGGTGCAAGAATTTAAACGTTTCTGCTTTCATACTCAGAGTTCAAAAAACAACTTTATGCAAAATAAATTTGTTAATAATTAATAATTAACAATCCTGTATTTTCCGGCTATTGAGGGCCCCCCAAGGAAGTTTTAATTCACTCGATTTCTGCTTATTAATTTTTATTTGATTTTATTTTTTTCCCAATATTTATTGTCTTGGGCTTGGAGGCAGGTGAGAAAACTCCCAAAGAAAATCTCAATTATCTCTGCGTTCGATGTGGAGTCTAAGACGAGGATTTATGGGCATTATTCCGCATGAAATAGATAAGGAATGAGTTTTATCTCTCCTTTCTTCATTGCTTATTTTAGGATTGGATGATTTCATCCCCAAAGGCCATTCCGAAGACAACATTCAGTCCAAAAAAAAGCCAAATTAAGTGAATCCACGTCCATCAAGTGAGTCCAAGTGCCTTGGAAATATTTTTCCTTCATAACCTGCAGCCTCTGTGGGTGGAAATCTCGGAGTCAGGCTTACAACTCGTTTTCCCAATTTTTTCCTTTGTTTTCCCAGTTTGCAAACCCCTGGGTTTGGACAGGAATGGGATTTCCTGCTCCCGTGTTGAGGATGCCCCTGATCACTGCTGGGAATGTCACTGCGGAATGTTTTGGAGGGCAGGTCACGGGATTGAGAAGGTTGAGGGAGTTGTGCAAAGTCAGGGATTTGAGTGATTCCAGAGAGGAATCGTGGCACAGGTACTCTGATAAATTGTTTACTCATGACTTACTCGTATTTGATTACTACTCTCTTACGTCTGTGCGTAAATCTGTTTGTAAATCTGTGACAGAGCTTCCCGGCGTTGCTTCTCCTGCCCTTCCTGGCATCCAATTCCATCTAAAATTCCGTGTCATTAATGGAATTATTCTTTCCTGGAAAATAATGGATTGTCTCCCCACACGGAAGAAACTCTCAACCAACCAACCCCCAAGTAGACAAACCCCTCTTATCGGTATCGTCCCGATTTTTCCATCCAATATTCCATCAAAATGAGGAGACCCTGGAATAAGGGACGACCTCGGGGAAGCCAGTGGTGGCCGCAGAGCCTTTAAAGCTGAATCTCTCTCAAAGCTCAGGAAAAGAATCAACTTTGGTTGTTCCTTCTCAAATTTCCTGGGAAGAAAATCAAGAAACCTCTGGCAGACTCGGAGCATTGTCTCCTTATTAAAAAATAAAGAGCATTTTTTATACTCTCATAAACAGCATTTTTTGGTATTCTCACAAATTTCTCCGGGAATGAGAAAAATGTTCCTAAACCTGAGCGAGCACAAATCGGGTTTGGCGTCGGCCAAAGGAAAATTCCTGGTGGACACTGAATGGGAAGAACGGGGAATTTCCACTCTGCAGGAGGGTTTTGAGTGGTCAGGGCAGCAAAGGAGATGATTTTATTATTATTTTATTATTTATTTATCAATACCGACATGGATTTTGTTCCGATTCCGAAGGCTTGAGGATTATTTAATTTAATTATTTAATTATTTAATTTAATTAAATTTAATTGTTGCAATGAGTTCCTCCAAGCAGAAATCGCCTTTAGGGAGGATCCCTGCCCACCTCGTTGTAGGATTGTTGTCCCACCCCTCACCTGGTGTGATTTGAATTTCTGGAGTTGAATTTATGGAGAAGACAACCCCAAACTTTAACGGGAATAAATCCATTTTGTAAAGCCAAGGCTGGTAGGAAAACCTGTGTGTGTGCCAGAGAAATCCCTTCCCACGGCCTTTGTCCTAAATATTTGTGAGTAGAAACTCAAGTCAAACTCCTTTTTTTTTATTTTGGGATGGAGCAGAAGATTTTTAGGAGCCCATCACTGGGGTTTTTTTGTGAACTCCAGGCTGATCACCTGAAATTTTTGGTATTTCTCAGGTTTCTTCACCTTGAAGCGGTGAAACTTCACACGGAAATTTCTACTCTTAGGAGCCAATATTCCAAGTATTTCACTTTTTTTGAATTTAAACTCAGATTAAACCCTTGATTTATCCTTCGATGGCGAAAGCAGATTATTTTATCATGACTCAGATGAAAAATTCTGAATTCATTTGAATTTGGTTTCATTCAGTCATTGTCATGAAGCCTGATTTTGACTTATATCAAGACCTTTTTTCCTGCAAAGAAAGGGAATTGATGAGCAGCACAATTATGGGATTAAGCCTGAAAATCCCTGAATTGAAAACCTGGAAGGTCACGGTTGCCTTGAGCCATCCTTTGGGTTCATCGGTGTCACCGCGACGTGGATAATTTTGCCTTTTTTCAACACTGGACAAATTTCCTTCAGAAAATGTCTTTTTGGAGAACATCCAAGTTTCAATACTCACCTGTCTGAGTGTTTAAATCCCTTTTTTTTTTCCCAGGCACGGAGATGTCTGAGCTGAGCTTTGAAGCCCCTGAGCGGAGCAGGAGCCCGCGGCTCATCCCGGCACCTGCGAGTTCCAAAACCAGGGCAAACCCCAGGTGAAACTGTGGAGTTTTTCCGTCCTTTCCAAACTCACTCGAGCCCTGCCAATGGAAAGCTTTGGATGGAGGTCAGTGAATTTTTGAGCTGAGAGCTGCTCTGACCCCCCGGTGAACTTCACGCTCCGGTTGAAACCTCTCCTCTTGCCACGAGCGTCTGCCCATCCTGGCTTTGCTCAGCCTCCGGCACTGAATTCCTGCTTCCAACAGGTCAGGAAGAGAAGTCGTGTGGTTTTCCAGCTGCTGCCCAGCGCTGGGTCGAACCTTTGAGGGCCCCGCGCTGGAAATTCATCGCCGCTGAATCACACCCATGAGCTCAGCTCCTGCAAGACTTAATAGCTGTGGAATTTCTCAAGGAAATTCTGGAGTCTCCATCATTTTTTGTCACTTTTAACCGGGGGTGGGGGGGAGTTAGGGCTGTCATTCCACTGTTGGATGATCCCAGGAGCTCTGCTCTTCTCCCAAATTCCGTGTTCTGCATTTAGGGCCCACTTGGCATTCGCTGCCCTCAAAGAGCCGTGAAAACATTAATTAATTAAATAAAGTTACACTTCCGTTTGCATTAACCCTTGTTTCCATGAGTGATCATAATCATTTCCCGAACGATCATTGGCAATCCCAGTAATGAGTCAAAGATATCAACCAATAATTGCTGGAAACAAGAATTTTCTTCCCAATGGACACCGAATGGCTAATGGAGATTAAATCCTGCAATTTGTTGGGGTTTTTTTACTTCACTTTTTCTTCTCTTTTTAGCCATTTCTCCTGTCACTCGGTGTTCCCGGTGACCGCTGACATTCCTGCAAAGCCTGTGGTGGAGCTGATCTTAAACGTTCTCTCTCCCGGTGAATGACACCCGGAAGAAATCAAAAGGAAGATTCTCTGGAATGGTTCAAGTGAAGGAAAACTCTCAGGATCCCTTTTAAAAAAATCATCCCCTGAGAATTCTTGGAGGTTTGTCCTTGAGTTGGGAGATGAAAATCTCCTCCACTTCTCCTCCTGTGGCCCCAGACTTTGTGATCCGAGCTGAGCCCCACATCTCTCCGTGGCCAATTATCATCCAATCATCCCCTTCAATCCCAGCTCTTGGAATTCTGAGGCTCTTTGAATAATGCGCTTTGAATATTGAAATATTTCGGTGAAGCCTGTGGATCCCTCAGCTCCACTTCAGCAAGATGCAGGTTTTCCAGAGGTCCTGTGCCGTGGGTGGGATCCCTGTGCTGACGTCTCCACTAATCCAGAGCCTCCATCCCATAAATTTACTTGGAGGACCACAACTTGCCTGAAGTGAGTTGAGTTTCTATGGAGGCCAAAATTCAGGTCAGCAGCTCCTAGATGACTATTTTGGGCTTACCTGTGTCGTTCCTTGGGATCCACCTGGCTGCACCGGGCAGTTTCCCAAGGATTACGATGGGAATTTGCACGTCCAGCTCAGAGGAACTCACCAGCACTGAAAACAGGGCTTAGGGCTCTGAACCAGCGTCTAAACCCACCCCAAACATTCCCAATTCATTTCTCCCTCTCTAACAGCGCCGCTTCCCACTCGACCTCTATTCCTAACCAATAAATCCTAAACCAGATCAAATTATCCTCTGGATGGATCCGTCCCTTTTTATTGGCTATCGAGGAACACAGCGAACCGGGTCCGGGCTTAAAACTGGACTTTTAGTGGGCTGAGGCTGCTGAAATTCAATTCCACCTTAAACACACGGGGATGCCGCGAGCGCCAGTTCATATTTTATCAACAACCATCTGCAGCTGGACTCCAGGGAAAATCCGCACGGGAAGAGGCTGGAGATTTATAGATACGTGGGTGAAGGGTCATAAAACGCACACGCGGGCGTGCGTGTTCCAAAACCCGCGTCCGTGCGCGTATTTATCCGTACCTGTATATTTGCCCAGGCCGAGGGGGGTGAATACTTTCCCCGTGGTGCATTCCCTGGAAGGAGAATATTTCAGAGCCGGTGGGATTTGTCAGGCCCGTCTGGCCCGGCGTTAAACGCCAGATCAGATGGAGATACGGGGGCGAGGTGAGCGAAAATATTGCTCGTTTCACCATTTCTGTCGGCTCTGCAGCCGGAGCGGTGACGCCTGTGCAGACAGCCGGGAGGGGAGGGACGTGATAAATGAGGGATTGAGAGGTGGGGAGGTTTGGCTCCTCACGCTCCCGGTGACTCACCCGGCGTGGAAGAGCCATCCCAGGAAGCCTTCCATAAAAACACCAGCAGCAGCCGAGGCTGGGATCAGCGCAGGACCTGAGCCTGCCGGGTTTTTTGGTGCTTCTCGCGGTCCGCTGTTGCTGGATGGTTGGGAATTGGTGCCAGATGTGCTGCATCTGCTCCTTGCAGCAACAGGAATCTTTTCCAGCGGGTGTTTCTCGTTATCCCAACATTAATTTTCCCTGTCCTAGCCGTAAACGGTCGCACGACTTCACTGAAGCTCGTGGAAGGTCAGTCCAGCGTGGAAAACATCTCCAAAGGTCAACCAAGGTCTGCCACAGTGACCTTGTTTAGGAACCCAGAGGTTCAAAGGGAAGGATTCTGAAAAGCAGGGACTTGGGCTTCGTTCATCCCTGGTGTGGAGGCACTTCCCAAACTCAGCCCTTAATCCTGGGCTCATCCTGTCTGTGAGACACTTCCCAAACCCAGTCCTAAATCCCAGATCCTGGGCTAATCTCGGCTGTGAGACACTTCCCAAACTCAGCCCTCAATCCTGGGCTCATTCCGTCTGTGAGACACTTCCCAAACCCAGTCCTAAATCCCAGATCCTGGGCTAATCTCGGCTGTGAGACACTTCCCAAACTCAGTCCTAAATCCCAGATCCTGGGCTCATCCCATCTGTGAGACTTCCCAAATGCAGCCCTTAATCCTCGATCCTCAGCTCATCTCATTTTTGAGACACTTCCTAAACTCAGCCCTAAATCCCAGATCCTGGGCTCGTCTCAGCTCTAAAACACTTCCTTAACTCAGCCCTAAATCCCAGATCCTGGGCTCGTCTCAGCTCTAAAACACTTCCTTAACTCAGCCCTAAATCCCTGATGCTCAGCTCATCCCACCTGTAAAACAGGATAAAAAGAACCCTGCCTTTCCCTGTTTAAAATAAAACGCTATCGAAGCAGGAACTTTCTCCTAAATCTCTGTGTGGAGTTACATGTAGGAAGTCTGAGAGTATGGGACAGGGTCTAATTTATATTTATATTTATATTTATATTTATATTTATATTTATATTTATATTTNTTATATGTATACTTATTTATGTACCTATATATATTTCTAAAGCCAGATGCGTGGGGCCTCTTCGGGAGCACCATCCCTTCCAAACAAGCCCGACTCAGTGACTTTTTAAATCACTCTGACTTCACTGGGACATCCTCCAGCACCTTCAAAAAAATCAAAATAAGTACTTTTGATGATTTCTAGGCAGAAAAAGACATTTTAAACACATGAACGTCCCCAAACAGCAGGGAGGATAATTTGGGAGCTGGGAATGCTGTCCTGGGGAGGCTGTTTCTCCTCAGGATATTTGGGATGCAGAGTGACAAGCCGAGGACGCTCCAGGTCACCGTTATCTCCCGCGGCGGCTCCGCGCCCAATCCGTGCCTCCCGCATCCAGTGGGAGCGGGTGGGCAGCTGGATCCGCGTGTCAAGAGCAGGGAGTAAAATCCCAGTGTTTTCCGCCTGGCTGGGATCTCCGGAGCCGCCGTCCCGGCACATCCCTCCCCGCTGACAGCACCCTCCAGGCTTGGCTTTCACCCTCCCGCCCGGAGGCTTTGGCGCTGCTGTCACCTGCCAAAGGATGGAGTGGGAGGCCTCGGGGCCTCTGGAAAAACACTCAGCCCCTGGAAGGTGCTTGGGACAGGGTGTTCCAGCCGTCAGGAACTCCTGGGCAGATCGGGAATCCTCGCTGAGCGCGCTGAAGGTGCCGAAGGAGGGCGGAAAGATTAAGTTTCAACCTAAATCTGAATTTTCGCCTGACCCACCTTCAAAACTTAGATTTTGAATTAAAAAAAATATATATATTAGAATTAAATACGGGCAATTTCCTGGTTGTCTTCCCTTTATTTAAAATTCTCTGTGCAAAATAACATCCCAGTTTCATTCTGAAAAATAAGAAGGAAAAAGGGAAAGCTCTGCAAGCTTCAAAAATAGAAAACCCCACATTTTTTAACAGAAAAAATTGTGCAATAAACGACTTTTTTTTAATTTAAAATCGGTAGGAAAATGTCACAATAAATGCCAAGGAATAGCAGAGCTTGAGGAGAGGGGGAGGAAGGTGCCAGCAAGGAGAGTGTGACAGGCGGGGACGTGGTTGCTCGGTGAAGGAGTTGTTTTGGAGCTTCGTGGAACTGCGGGTCAGAGGTGACGATTCCGTGCTCAAGTGGCTCTCCTTGGATAAAATCAGCTGCCACATTTCATCGAATTCCCTGTCCCAACCCCAAAATATTCCAGTTATCAGGGCTGGGATTCCTGGGCCTTCGCTGTCCCCACACGAGCGGCAGGACGGCGGCAGGATCAGCCTCTGGAGGTGTCTCCTTTTCCCTCCTGGATGTTGGAAAAGCTGCAGGTGACCCTAATCCTTATTTGAACGCTTCGGATGAATCCCAGAATCCTGGAAAGATTTGGGTTCAAAGGGACCTTGAAGATCATCCAGCTCCATGGGCGGGGGACGCCTTGTGGGCTCAGAAAATGTGATTGTGAACACGACCAAGGAACAGAAAAATAAAGGAAATAAGGTGGGAATTGCACCTGTTTGTCAGAGGGATTTGGCTCAGCAGGAATTGTCCAGGAGCCCTTTCCGAAGGCACCACCACTCCCGTCCCAGAGGAAAGAAACCCCCTGTCCCACTCGGGATTATCTCCTTCCCAGGGACCAGTCGGACGCGTGGAAAAGTTCTCCTGGTCCCAAATCAAAGAGGGAAACAAGAGGATCCAGGCTGGTCACTGGGAAATGTTGCTCAGGTTCCCAGGCTGCTCCAAGCCCCGTCCAGCCTGGCCTGGGACACTTCCAGGGATCCAGGGGCAGTCACAGCTTCTCTGGGCACCCTGTGCCAGGGCCTCCCCACCCTCCCAGCCTGGAATTCCTTCCCAATATTCCATCTAAATCTACCATCCTTTAGTTTAGTCCTCATTTTTTTCCCCCTCAGGAAATAAAAGAAAACAGGGATAAGAAAAAGGCAATATTTATAATTCTGGTTTAATCCAGACCAGAGTCCATGTGCTCAGTGAATTTAATAAAATCCAGTATTTCAGGAATGGTTTTATTCCTGCTGGTTGGTGATGGGTGCAGGGTGCTGCTGGGAATCCACCCTAACCCAAACCAAACGGGTTTGAGGCTGGAAAAAGGAGAAAATTAATGAAGTTAATCAGAAAACATCGACAAACTGTGAGGGGAAAGACAACTCCGAGCGAAGTGTGGTTAAACACAACTCAATTCTCCGTCAGACTGAGAAATTCACTGTTAATGAGCCCTGGGCTTTGCTGGGTTCTGGGGCACACGCTCCCGTCCACGAGCATTCCAAATAAAGTCCTAATCCTTGGCTCATTTGCATGGAAAAAAAACTTTCCCGACCCTCCAGCTGTTCTCGCCCCGGTGTTTGCAGTTTTATTACTCAAATATCGGCTTTTGTTCGCCGGCCAAGCCCAATGAAAACATAATATTTAAATATAAGCCCCATTTACCTTTCAAGGATTTTTCCTGTCCAAAGAATTCCTGGTAATTTGTGTCAGATCCAGGCCCTGAGCTCATTATTCATCCCTTCCCCGAGCCTATTCCCGTTAACAGGCGCTAATTCCACCCCCGTGACGCCATCGTCGTCGCCGTGGCGACGGCCCCGTGATGTCACAAACACAAGACAATAGCCCCCGGTTAGGAATAAACGAGTCAGGAATGAAGGGAAAGGGACTGGAGGAAAATATCCCAGGATCCAAACTTCCCGCCGGTGTTTTCACGTGCGTTGCCACCTTGATTTTCCGGGGATTAGGGGCTGACTGTTGGATTCCCGAGGGATAATGTTGAGTTTGGTGAACGGGATTGAGTCGTGCTGGGATCTCAGGGTTGGCTTCTCCCAAAATTTGGATTGTTGGACTTCAGAACCGGAGAAGAAATTCCCTGGGGTGAAGATTTCAGCTTGGACCGGTTTAAATAGGGGGAAAAAAAAAAGGAAAGAAAAAAGACAGGAATGCCTAATTTTTTTTTTTAATCTGATGTGTTTGGTAATGTAAATAATGCATTATTAGGCATGTAAGTTAAATATTTAGATAGATTCGTTTTAGTTGAATATTTAGATAGATTTAGAGTAGATTTTGGGAAGGAATTCTTTCCTGTGAGGGTGAGGGGGCAGTGGAAGAGGTTTCCCAGAGATGTTGTGGCTGCCCCTGGATCCCAACCAAGGCCAGGTTGGACAGGGCTCGGAGCAGCCTGGGATAGTGGAAGGTGTCCCATGGCAGGGGGTGGAACTGGATCTGTTTTAAGCTCCCTTCCAACCCAAACCATTCCATAATTCTATAATTCTATGAATACATTTCCTTTCTTTGAGAGAGAATTTCATCACGGAGCAGCTGAGAGGGGAGATGCTTTCTTCTCCCTGCCTTCCGTGTAGATCCTCACCTGAATTTTCCCTCCTTTTCCTTTCTTTTCCCTAAGTTTAATTATCCCCACGCATTGATTTCGGCTCTTATCACTTCCCCAGAATCTTTGTTTCTTTTTCCCTGAACCCATCTGAGCAAACCCACAAATTTCTTCAGGACCTTGGCCGAAATTTTGGGATTGGGAGTTTAAAACATAAACGCAAGTTTGAAACATGGGGTCCTTCCTCCCTATCTTTTATTCCTCGACTCACATCTTCTCCACCGCATCCGTTTCCGGGTCTTTATCCGTAGATTTTAGTTTGACAGGCTCCCAGTCCCAATTTTCAAATGTTCAGCTCTGTGACATCTTTGCTCTCTGAACCAAATCCTGAAGAATTGCGAAGATGTCCCAATCTCCAGGGATTTTTTTTGCTGTGAATCCCTAAAAAACTGTCCGTGAAATTAACCCCGGGATTTTCCCTCCCCCTCGTATTTCCCACAGGAGAATCATCTTCACCTCACTGAGGACTTTGCAAGGTCTTGGAATAAACAGAGGAACGCTGGGCAGGGAAATATCATCCTGTGGTTCCTGTGGACATCCGTGGAAAAAAAAATCCCAGAAATTCCCATGGCTGCCAACAAATGGAGTTTTACAGTGCTCAAACGTGCCAGGAAAAGGGTCAGAGCTCAGTCTGCATCCAGGTGGCCAACTGGGCTAGCGAGGGCTCCTGTGCCAGTTCCTGTAGCCAACGGCTCAGGAGGGAGAGGTTTGGCCGGAATTCCGGCCATCTGCCCGGAACTCCAGAGCCCAAAGGACCGGATACCCTCGGCAGCTGAGTCAACATTGCGAGTGCAGGCAAAGCTCAGCTTTACGAGGCTGGGGCTGGACCAAGAGGGCTTCAAAAACGGGCTGGGAAGTCAAGGATGGATGAGCGGGATGCCGGTGAGATCCCTGGAATGTTCCGGAGACGGTTGCATTCCCTGTGTCTCCTTCCCATCCTATTGGGAATAATTTTTGGTGTTGATATTTGCATTAACACTCCAAAAAAAAAATTTAAAAGGGAAAAAAACCCCAAACCTCAAAGGAAAATTCAGGATAAAGTGGGAAATGAGTTGAAGCTTGAAAAGGAATTTTAGGATGTTGCAGTGATCCAAGGTGTTATTTTTGTGGAATGTTCGTGCTTTGCTCCAATTTGATTTGATTTTATTTGGCTGCTCTGGAAGATCCATCCATGTAATTCATCCCAGTTTGTAGTAAAATACGGGATACGATCAGATTAGGAGGGACCTGAATGAAGACGGGGGATGCAAAGTGGAGTTTTATCCATTGGGAATAACCAATCCCCTTTTTCTCTGCGGTCCCTTAAGGCCATGGGATCATTCAGTGAAGCCCAGAGCTTATTAATTATTCTAAAATCAAATTTTACTGCTTTTATGTTCGAAAATCACGAAATGACTGATTTCTCCGGGGACATTCGTGCTCCTGAAGTTTAGAATTAGGGAAAAAAAATAAACAAAACTTCATCTAAAAAAAAACTTCATCGCAGCTTCTGGAAAGTAATTCCCAGAAAGGTGAGATGGATTGTTCAGAAATATTGTGGTTATTCCTCAGATTCTTTTTAAATGCCCCCAAATCTGGCCAAAATAATCTTAAATCCATTTATTCCAATAAAAATGTATTTGGACACACAACAGATCAGGCCTAAAAGCTCTCTAGGAAGAAACCCAGAGGAGATGCCTAAAAATAATTACAAAAAATGGGTATTTCCCCCCAATATTCCCTTTGATCTTCCATGGGGAATTTCACAAAAACCAGCGCTGCTGATTTTGGCCATCTTTAATTTCAAATGGCCAAATATTTGTTCAGAAATCCTTTTTCATGTTTTAGGAACTCACTTTCCACTCTCAAAATCTGTCGGAAGTAGCAGCGGAGCGGCGCTTTTCAGGGATTTCTGCCTTTTAGGAGGAAAAAAACACTCGGATGCAGTTTCCGGGTCAGTTCTAGGAATTACTGGGGGGGAAAAAAATTATTTAAAGGTGCAGCAAAACTTTTCAGGTTTTTAAATGATTTGGGGATGGTTTTAACAGGTTTTAAATGTTGGATTAACAACAGGAGTGGCTTCCAGTAGATCCCAGGAATTAATCCTGTTTGACAAATTATTTTCGGGATTGGTCACCTCCAGTTTTTGGGGTTATTTTTCACCAAAAAGTTGATAAAACCGGGATCAGCTCAGGAAGTTATGCGGCACTTGGAATTTGGGGGAACGTCAGAATCCCAGAATTCCGGGATGGGTCAGGTTGGAAAGGACCACGGTGGGTCACTGGTTCCACCTCCGTGCTCCAGCGGGGTCACCCCAGAGCACATGGAATTGCGTCCAGAGAGTTCTGGAATATCCCCAGTGAGGAGGCTCCACTCCCTCTCTGGGATCTGTTCAGGGCTCAGGCACTGCCTGGGGAAGAAGTTCTGCCTCGCGTGGAGGTGGAACTTCCTGGGATCATTTCCCGCAGAGGTGGAACTTTCTGGGATCATTTCCCACGGAGGTGGAACTTCCTGGGATCATTTCCCGCGGAGGTGGAACTTTCTGGGATCATTTCCCACGGAGGTGGAACTTTCTGGGATCATTTCCTGCCTGTTCCTTGTCCCGTGGCTGGGCCCCACGGAGCAGAACCTGCTCCATGCTCCCCAGGTGTTTCTAAACACTGATAAGACCCTCTCTCACTTATCTCGAGACCAAGCACCCGCGGCTCCCTCAGCCCCTCCTTGTGATGCTCCAGTCCCCTCATGATTTGTGTCACCCTTCATCCAGGACCTCCACATCTTTCTTTAGAGAAATTCAATTTTCAGGTACTTCCCACATAAAAAAGTCTTGGATAAAAGTCTCGTTATGTACATTTGGAAATTGAGGTTGGAATTGGCATCGACTCCTCGGCTGATGGACGACCCAGGAATGGGCTTGGGGCAGATGAGGCTTTGGGATGGAATTTCTTCTCCTGGAACATTCTAGGGGTGGTGCCAGCAACCGGGATAACGCTGGTTTTCAATGTTATTTTAGGTGAAATTCCTGCTCCTGAAGAAATGAATTCCTGAAGAATTGAGAGGGAATGGAGTTCATAACTAAGATCAGAAAATGAAGGAAGCAAAGCCAGAATCGTTCAGGCTCTTCCTTGATTTTGTTCCTCAAAGGAAAAATGGAAACAAAAGACATTTGTATAGATTTAATTATTTGATACGAGGAACTTGGATGTTCCATCATCATTCCAGAGGATACTGGAGATGGAACACAATGAACCCTTCGTTATAATAATTTAATTACGCTGGGATAGTGGAAGGTGACCCCGCCCACGGCAGGGGATTGGGATGAGATGGTCCCCAAGGTCCCTTCCAACCCAAACCCCTCTGGAATTCCACGATAATTTCTTCTGGGATCCAAAGGCCGAAGGGAACTGCAGCACTTTATCAATTTCCTCATGTGAGGTCTGCTCAGAAAAGAGATTAATCAGGGCTGTTCGGGGGGAAATTGTGTTTTCAGTCTCTTTGTTCTCGTGGTTTTCCCTCCAAGCTTAGAGCCTGGAGGGAGCAACCCCTGTCTCGATTTAAATTATCCACTTGTGTATTTTATTCCACGAATGCTGATCTGATTTTTCGGAATTCCGCGCTTACGTCGCCGCAAAATCCCATTAAAAAGGAGGAGTTTGATAGGTTTTTTTCGGTTTTTCTGGGGGTTTTTTTGTTGTTTTTCACTGTAAGACTGTGGTGGGTCTTTGAGGTTCAGATTTGGCTCCAAGAGTTCAACCCCAGTCAGCTCTGATGGACCCGGTTCTTTCGGCCAATGGTTTCTCTTCTGCTAATTCACTTCTGGAAAGGAAAAAAAAAGGGGAAAATGGGAAAAAAAAAAGGAGAAAAAGGAGGAAAAATGTTTTGTGGATGTTCTAAAGCCCTCCCATCCATTGGATTCATCACACACAAACACACCGGGAATGGAATCCGTCCACCCTTCGGTATCAGGGATTTGGTTTAAAGCGTCGCCGGGATGGGAAAGTTTTATAATCACATTCCCTGGCCTGAAGTTCTGTGGGAAAGATCAGGTAACCTGGCTGGAAGCGGCTGCCAGGAAACACAGAAAATTCCTTGGGAAGCCAAACTTTTCTGCTCCAAAGAGCTTCCAAACATGGAATATGTGCGAGGGTGTCTGTTTGTGCACTGAGAGAGAGACACACACACACAAATACATCTCGTTTAAATGGAGACAGGCACACCCCCTCCCAAAATCCATTCCCAGTGGGAATTTCATTGGCATCGTGGTGCTGATATACGGGACAAATTCCGACTTTTGTCTCAATCCACAGATAAAATGTCTCACTTTGTATTTGAAGGTAAAAAATTGGGGTTTTTTTTACACGAGCGTTTTGTGCTGGATAAAACACGGACCAAAATTTGGAAGAAGTGGATCCTCATCCCAACAAAACTTTGGTTCCTCTCTCAGCTGACTCAGCTGCCGAGATTTCCTGTTGTCAACAAATAAATTGGGATGATTCAGAGCAGGAGCCTGGCTGGGTGCTGGGAACGTCGCTCCTCCTGCTCCCGCTCCTTCCCTTCCTTTCCATGAATTGTGGTGGAAGCCCAGGCAGTGAAAAGCTCCTCGGGGAGTATCCGAAGTGTGGAAGGTGTCTGATCCCATCCCAAATGGGCAACCGGAGCCAGTGAAAAATAGCCAGGCTGATGTCGTGAACAATTTCAATATTGGCACCTAATTACCACCTCTGAGTGCTGAAAGTCAATTCCCTTTTTCCAATAAACTCTTTCCTAATATCTTTCCTATTAAAATTCTCATTCCCACATTTTTCTTCTTCTTAAAACTGGCATAGTTTTTTTTTTCTCTTTGCTACTGAAACCCGTTTTTTTACTACTTAGAAGCGTAGATTTTAAATAAACCAAAAAATTCCATAACTCCCCAAATTATTTCGAACAGAAAATACTTTATGAGTTGTTTTTTTATTAAAAACTGTAATATTTTTATGTGAGTACAAGATCAGAAAATTCCGTCGCGATTCGATTTATTTGGCATTTTTTTGGGTTAATTTTTTTTGTTGAAAAAAAAAACTGAATGAAAAATAACATAAAAAATATTAAGTGTGTTATAAAGCAGCAACTCCCCACATTAAAGAGCACAGGCCAGCCATAATTCATACAGGCCATTGTGGTGGTCCACAAAACAAACATTTGGGAAAGAAAGCAGTGGGAGATCCTGAGAGTTTTATGGAAAATGGTCCGACGGAAGTTTTCTCTGCTATTCGATTCTCCGTCTGAGGGAAATGTTCCAGAGCGTTGGGAAATTCGTGCTTCTGAAAGGATCCCAAAATCTCTGCAGCCGCCTCAGAGCAATGGGACAACTCTCCGGGAATTTTCTGAGGTTGCCACAGGGGTTTTTCATTCTCTTCTGAGCTGCAAATTTCAACAGTTGCCTCAGAATTAATTAATTTTCAATTGGACCATGAAACGATCAAGAACTTAAAATGAAATTAGATTTTGGCCTTAAAGTCTTGGCATCTCCTGAGTTCGCCAAACAGTCCCAGTTCAGTTCTGGGCTCTACTTAATGGCTTCCCACTGCCCGAGGGCAGGGTTAGATGGGATATTGGGAAGGAATTCTTGGCTGGGAGGGTGCTGAGGCCCTGGAATGGAATTCCCAGGGAAGCTGTGGCTCAGGGAAGTGTCCAAGGCCAGGTAGGACGAGGCTTGGAGCAACCTGGGAGAGTGGAAGGAGGTGGGATGAGATGAACTTGGAGATCCCTTCCAACCCAAACCATCCTGGAATGCCGTGATTCTGCAAAGATTGTGTGTGGTCTATAGACTCATCAATACATTGATCAGCATTTAATCAGAATTGATCATTGACTGTCAAATTACACAGAAACACCAAAAAACCTGAAAGATGTGACACAGACTGACGGCAAAAAATGGAGAGGAATAAACTCTGAAATTCCAGGAAGTGTGTGGAGTGTGGAAGAATGTGAGCAGTTATTGAGTGTTACTGTAGGGGGATAATTCCAATGGATGGGATGAGACACGGAAAATTGGGATGGAAGATTGCAGGACCTCTAAACACAGGGGAACCTTAGGAGAAGTTTCCAACAAAAGCAACGGGTCTCCTGGGATCCCGAAAGGAGCCTGGATGTTACAGCTGAATCCCTACTGGTGAACTGGGCAACCTCCTGGAATCCTGGAAGGAGCCTGGATGTTACAGCTGGATCCTTACTGGTCAACTGGGCAACCTCCTGGAATGAGCCTGGATGTTACAGCTGGATCCTTAACAGTGAACTGGGCAATGTCCTGGAATCCTGGAAGGAGACTGGATGTTACAGCTGGATCCTTACTGGTCAACTGGGCAATGTCCTGGAATGCTGGGAGGAGAGTGGATGTTACAGCTGGATCCTTACTGGTCAACTGGGCAATGTCCTGGAATCCCGAAAGGATCCTGGGTGTTACAGCTGGATCCTTCCTGAACTGGACAAGGGCAGGGGCCAAGACAAGAGTCAGAGTTCACATCCATAGGGTGGGAATGTCTTCCTCTCTGGATCAGGTTGTCATAACCCATCCTGGTGACTGAGCAACAAAAGCCTGGGAGCCGAAATTAACTCCTGCATCCCACGGGAGGTGATGCCAAAGTGAGGGCTTAAAGCTGGGATTAACCCTTTTTGCTGGGAAGCTGTTTCAGCCGTGCTCAAAAATAACTGCTGGAGGCCGCCTCAATCCCTCTCCTGGCTGGTGGGGCTGCGTTCCAGCTCCTGGATCAGGGAGCTCCCTTGGATTTAAGCCGGGGCCTTATCAACGAGTCAATGCGGGGCTGTTTATCTCGGACGCTGTCACTCGGGGCAGAGCTCCTTATCTCGGGCCGGGCTGATAACGCCTCTTCTCACCCCAAGGGGGAGGTGATAGCGGGGCTATCTCGGAGCTTTACACCCAGCTCCGGCCTCGGTTGACATTCTCTCCTTGACAGGGGACAGGAGGAAGGGCCATGCTGGAGCACGGCCTCTGGAGCTGGATTTGGGTGGGTAGGGATGAGGGGGAAGATCCAAGGAAGCAGCGTCTGGGTGGTTCTCACACAAGGGGCTGTTTGTTGAGAAAAATGGGAAATAACGGGGAAGAATGGAAAGAAATGGGGGGCAAAAAAAGGGAAAAATGGGGAAGAAATGGGAAAAATGAGGGTAAAATGGAAAAAGATGGTGAAAATGGGAAAAAGGAGAAAGATGGGGACAAAGGGAGAAAAGGGGGAAAAGGTGTTGTATCTATGATGTGTTTCATTCCCAGAGAGAGATATCCACAGCCAGGGTGCTCCAAGCCTCGTCTAACCTGGCCTTGGACACTTCCAGGGATCCAGGGACAGCCACAGCTTCTCTGGGAATTCCAGCCCAGCCCCTCCCCACCCTCCCAGCCAGGAATTCCTTCCCAATATCCCACCCATCCCTGCCCTCTGGCAGTGGGAAGCCATTAAGTAGAGCCCAAAACTGACCTGGGAATGTTAATCTGCTCCTGGAAAAACACGAGGGACCGGGAGAGGAAATCGGGTGCATGGGACAAAGGATAATGTTAAGGGAGGACAAAGTGTGGACTACTCGATACTGATAAATCTGATAAATCAGATAAAGCTCATAAATCTGACACCTTTTATGGCCCAGCTGTGCTGCTCACATCTGGTTTGCACCTGCAGAGCCCAGACCAGGCTGTCGGTCGGCGCGTGGCTGATTTAACCCGCGCCAGAATTCCCAGGAAAAAGGTTGGAAAACATAAGTCTCCTTCGGCGGGATCCAAACCCATCCCATCTCCTCAGCTCTCCCGCTGAGAACCGAGGTCTTTCCTCCTGGCCGGATCCCGAATGCTTCCAATGCAGCCGTGTGCAGACATTCCAAATGTTGGGAATGCTGGAGCGCAACCCACTGGCTCCGCATCTGCCTCCCTTCACCTCCTCTTGCTTCCTGGATAAAATCCAGAGGGGCAGGAAGGTTTCTTGCACCCTATCTCGAGCTGTAGGAACCTCTTAGTACCCAATGGAAACCGGGATTTTCTCCCAAACCACATTTATGGGGTGAGGAAGAGTTGGAAAAGACACATTTTAATTCTTTCCCAAGACTCAGTTTTGGAGATTAAAAGAACAATTATTTCCCAGATCTTCTGAAAATGCCACAACTTTAAAATGTCTGAAGCTCGTTGAAATTACTATTTTTATTTTTTTTAAAGTAATTCAGCGTTTCTGTTGTCCAAGGAAATACCCAAAATGTTTATGAGTAAGCAGGATATGAGACAGAGGAAAGAGGAATTTTATAACGTGAGGACATTTTCTCGTCCTTAGTTGAAAACAGATTTAGAAATGAAATAGAAAATAAAATAATGAGATTTTTTAAAAATAAAATAATGAGATTTTCTTTAGGGTGGGTCAAGGTTCTGAAGCAAAAACGAGAAGCGAAAATGAGGAGAATAAAGATGGAAAGAGACAGGACCGGGACGAGAAGAGGCGATTTCGCGCCCGTGTGTGCGTGCAAAACTTTTCCACTAGAGGAGAGCTGGAATTCCAGCCCCAAGGAACACTCCCATAAATTAACTCGGTTTTGTTTTCTCAACCATCCCTCAGCCCCACCACAAGGTCTTGGGGCTGTGCCATTTCCAAACCACTTTGGGACTGTCGGCCATAAATCCTGGGCTGTGGAAGCCGTGGAGCAGAGAGTTATGAGCTGGGCACAAGGTGCAAATTGCTCGGAGTTAGCGCCAGAATCCTTTTTTTCCCCTCTTTTTTTCTTCCCCCACCTCCCCTGTTTTCACCACAAGGATTTTTTATTATTATTCCTTTTCTTGTTTTTTAGATTCCTTTATTTCTCGCAGTCTCTTCCCCACGGCCTCCTTTTCCTTTTTTTTGATTGATTTATTTTTCAAAAATTTTATTTTCTTTTAAAAAATGTATTCTTCTTTTCTTTTCCCTTTTAATTATGATCAGGAAGAATCAACAAGAAGAAATTAGGGAATAATTTGCTATAAAATACCCCTCTATTGGAGAGCTGCTCCCAGAGCATTCACAGCAAACTTCCACCCTGCCGAGGGAGTTTTTCCCTTTCTTTTCCTTCTTTCTTCCCTCTCTTTCCTGGTTTTATGTTCTCCAACAACGAAGGTGGTTTCAGCCACACAAAACTCACAGCAATTTGAAAAAATAATTGAAATTTCCATTTGAATAACAATTACTCCTTCCTGGAACATAGAACTCTGATAATCTGTGTCACATTGGCTCTGATGCTGCCAGGGGATATTTTTGGTGGAAAAA
>VZTA01022318.1:0-52305 GCA_013398855.1 Mohoua ochrocephala
GGAGAACTCCTAAACCCCAACAACAGCCCTCTCATTTTACTGATGGCTGGTTTAGAAGCAGTTATTAGTGACAATCCTCTCCGATCGGGATGCTTTGCGCTTGAATGTCTGAAGGAAAATTAATTTCTGCAAGAAAATACACAAGAAGAAAGGAACAGAGGAGAAAGGGGACAGATAGGCCAAACCATCAGGGTAAGCTGGAGCTGACTGTCATTTTATCTTTGTCCCCCAGAACAAGCAATATTTCTGGGATCACTGTTCCCCTTTTCAGCCTCGTGTCTGTTACTCTTATTTTTTCCAAGACTGAAAGTCCTTGCCTCAGGCCACCAGTGTTGAAAAGATCCAGACGCTGTCTCCTGTCCTTGTTGTCTCTTTGGTCTTGGCACTTGTCTCGCTGGTCTTCCCCCACTCTGGCGCTGTCATCCATGACAAAAAGGCACCTGGGACATCATCAAGTGTGGGGGCAGGCAGTATGATGTCCACCTTTCTAGAAGCATTTCCTGCTTCCCTCGCAAGCTGCCTGCTTTCCCTGCTGGTGCAGTTGCAAACCCCATCGGCTTCTGAAACAGGCTGTGAAACCTTTGCTCAAAGCCCTCAGTGAGTCCCTCAAACAGAGAGAACCCCATTAGCAGTGGCAAAGCCCCTCTTCCCTCCCTCCTCCCTTTCCCCCTCTCCAGAGCTCCTAATTAGGTCATCAATTCCTAAATCAGGCACACCAAAGCTGCTGCCACAGCAACGTGTCCCTGCCACGAGGGAAAAGGGGGCTCAGCCAGGAAAGCCAGGACCTGCTCCCTGCCCAGCTGCTCTGAGTGTTGGTATAACAGCTCTCTGGTGAAGATCCTGCCTAGGGAATGGAAATCGTGTGTTTGCCACTTGTTGAGGAAATTTTTCTCCATGAGCCACCTGCGTTTAGATGTGCATGTGTATATTTAATCCTGTTTTCCTCTGGCTTTCCTCCCCTTGCTAACTCGCGTGTGGCAATTATTCCAAGCGAGCCTGCAGGGCTGAGCCCAGGCCCTTGATTGGAGATCTGGAGCTGATAGCCCTCTTCTTGGCACTCAACCACTTCCTTTGACTTCAAAGCAAGAAACAAAAGATGTTTCAAGGACTTCTATGGAAAATCACCATTAGATATGATGAGGCTTAGGGCTGTTTCCATAGCAATGCAGCCTTTTTACATTGTGATCATTGCTGCAAAATGGAAATGTTCTTTTGTCTCTGAAAGTCTGTTCACTTATTTATATATGTGTGTGTGCGTGTGTGTTTCTTTCAGCAACAGAAAAATAAGAAAAGGAATTATATCTCCTGGCAGGTTCCCTAAACTGAGTCACCTTCTCACCCTGTGAGGTTTTTGTTAATCCTTTAAACTCTTGCATCAAAAAAAAACTTTATCATAAAGGTTTGATTTAAGTGAATATTAGTATTTAGGCCATCAGATTAACAGCTTTTTAGCAGAGGGTACTAACATCTCATTGTACCAGAGGACTGGAAATGTAATGAACAGAAGGTGATCTGGTGACCCAAAAGAGCAAATCAAACTTCTCCCTGTGACTGTTCCTATCACCTTTTTATCCTACTGTGCTCAATATCTTCATATTTGTTACTTCATCCTGTTACTTTGCCACCACTGATCAGAGTTCACCTGAAAATCAATGATGCAATCAGAACATCAGGCTCTCCCAAAACTGCATCGCTTTCCTGGAGAGGAAACACTTCTGCCTTCATTGGACATGGACATGGCCGTTTTGGAACACTGAAAATGGACTCTAAACTTCAGAGGAAAATATCTGAATTTTCTCTTTCTGCTGACCAAATTATTTTTGGGCAGGGTAAGAGGAGAGCTGGGGGAAGGTGACAAGTACAGGGTGGAGGATAATGTGTCTGCAGTTCCCAGTGTTACTCTGCTTCCAGTTTATGTCCGCGACTAGAAATGTCAGGACCAAATGCCACATCTGGCACAGCATTTGTATGCACTGCTCCACGTCATCTGGCCCATTCCAAACCTTGCCCAGGTTATTCCTGAGAGCTGTGTGATGATGGGAGCTGGGCCGAGCCAGCTCTGTCACGCCAGGGATCCTTCTGTCTTCTGTCCCTGTGCCTGCCTTGTTGTATGTGGCCAGGTCCTGGCAGAGCTCTGAATGGTGTGTAACCAACCCCCAAATCCACCCCAGAGCCTTTTCTCCCTCTCAGCATCGCTCTCTCGGTCCTCACCACCCTCAGATGTCCCCATGCCTTCCACTCGTGATGGTGACTGAGGGATCTGCCCATAAAAGCTGCGGTTTAGCTCCTGCCGCTTCCCCATTTGTTGTTTTATTGTCATTTCACTGCCAGTTAAATGGAGTTTTCTTCTCCTCTCTCCTCATGCTCCTTTTGCTTGCATAAAACATGATGCTGTATTGTGAACAATGCAGGAATACATTACATAAATTTCCCTTTGATATCCAGCATGTTTCCTGCTGTAATGGAATCGGAACAGAGCAACCTCTCCTCCCCGACATGTCAGATAACTCTCTATCCACTCTCCATTAGGACAAATGTCTGCAAGCCTTTGAAGAGCTAAAACACCATAAAGCAAAAAGAAAATGTTAAGGGTGCTCCAGTGGGTATCACTGGAAATAATTGGCTCGAATTAAGCAAAGGGAAAATTTAGGCCAACTAACGGGAATAAAAAAGCAAAGTCTGTTAAGCTGAGAAGTTGTCTCCGAAGCTGTTAGCCTGGGGAATAGTCTCAAAGGAAGATGGTGCAAATTTTAAAGAGCAAAATGTATGATTTAGGGAGACAGTCTATAAAGCCAGTTGGTGAAAAATGTATGGCTTTGAGTCATTCTAAGCTAGACTGAAATGAAGCATTTCAGACCATAACGCAGCAAATAACACTCTGTTAGGCTGTGTGGGAGATGCTGACCTGCTGAAACTCTCCTGCACTGACTTCTCATGCCTTGATCCCTCAGGGACTTGCTCCATGTGCACTTATCACAGAATCATGGAATGGTTTGGCTTGGAAGGGACCTCAAAGATCATCTTGTTCCAACCCCGTGCCACGGGCAGGGACACCTTCCAGTAAAGCAGGTTGCTCAGTGTTCCATCCAGCCTGGCCTTGAACACTTCCAGGAACGGGGCATCTGCAGCTTCTCTGTGCCTCACCACCCTCACGGTAGAGAAATTTCTCCTAATATATCCAGTGCAGTGTCTCTGCACACCGGCTGCAGCCCATGTATTCCAAAGCAGGCCACAAATCCCGCCTGTAACACCAGGTGAACTGGGGGAAATGAGATACGTCACTGTCTCCCTGGAGTGGCTGCACATTCCCTCTTGGAAAGCACACCCCTGTCAAGTTGTTTGTTTCAGGCAGAAACCTGAAGGCAAAATTCTGCTCTTTGACTTATGTTCCTTTAACGCTCTCTCCCACGCTGCTCTGGGCTGTGGCATAAAACAGCCTGTTAGATGTCACTGAGATGTGCCTGAGCAGGTTGGCATCCCACATGGTCTAATCCACGCAGATTCAATGAGAGACTGAGAGAAAAGCACTCAAGTGCCACCCACACTTTCTGATGCTGACTAGCAACCGAGTCTGGAAACGCTACAGATACCTTGAGAGAGTGATGGGAGCAAGATGCCTTCCTTCATTTAAAGGCTTCTGCTTTGTTTCTTCTTGCTGCTGCTTTTTGATACAGCACTAGATATTATTTTTACGTTAACATGTTTTTGGTTTTTTTTCTCATAAGAAATTAGAAAAGTAATTTTTCTCCTTGGACTATTAGGCTCCCTGACACATGATCTTCACAAATCCTCATCTCCATCTGGTGAAGTTCCAGTTCACAGTCCTTACCTCCATATCTTTGTCCTTCGTTGCCAACCTCACCTTATGTTTCTCTCAGATTTCTCATTCTGAAGACAATTCCTAAATCATGGCTGCAGATTGACGCTGGAAAATGCAAGGCGGGCTGGGGTCGTTCCAGGATCGTGCGTCGCTCCTGACGTGGAGCTGGCTGATGGGATGTAACTCTCCATTCTACATTTCTCTCTAATTGTGTGAAGTCCGTGATTTTATTCTAGCTATTCATACGAGTGAATTACATCCAAGCTTTGCTTCCTGGGACTCTTGTATGTGGACATTCTGGCCAGTAACTGCATTCATTCATCTCCAGTGTCGTGCATCTAAAGCTATTAGTACACATGCTCTTTCAAAACTCTCTTGCTCTGGGACTCCCTGTCCCCTTTGCCATCATCAGCACTCAAAAATTCTTCCAGTTTACTGCTTTCATCCTCCCTCCTGGGCTCGTGCTGATCAGATCTTCTCAATGACGTGCTAAGTTGTTTTCCTGACAGTGATGCATTATGCTGGACTCCATCAGCCAGGCAACCTTTGGGACCAGTCCTGGGAGTCAGGCAGCCAGACAGCTCAACTTGTCTCCATCAATCAGTAAGTGAGACTTTATGGGCCAGAATGAGGGCTACAGGTGTAGGCCACTGTCACAGTTTTAAATAAACACGATCAGTTTGCCGAGTGCTAAGCAACTCTTTCTGAGACCGTGTTGGTAAATGTGTTTATAAAGCATAAGAGTCCAATCCATCAGCCCTCAAAGAGCCTAATCAATATATTCCAATCTGATCTTAGAGGAGTTTCGCCTCTGGGAAGTTTAATTTATTTCAACTCATGGCCATGAAAAAATGAGCAGCCACAGCACTTTGACAAAATAGAAAAAGCGGATGAGGTTGTATCCAGCACCCGTTCCATTTCAATTTTCCATTTTACCTGAACAAATCACCCCTACGACTTGAATGACCATGAAAACTGATCGAGCAATGGAGAGAGACTACAGCTGGCCTTGAAGAGAGGAATAAAATATGGATGGGAAACGTAAATTGCAGGACTTCTAAGATGCTTGACTGTGTTAGTGGAGTCTGTGCAGAGTATAATTGGAATGGAATACCTGGAGCTTAACGTGCAAAGTAAATGGATTGGTTTGCAACTGCACAGGGCTGCAAAGCTGGTGTCTGACCAGGCTGGTGTGGGGAAGCCTCTTCCCTGCATTTATACAAAACTATTCTACTATGCTCTTGTAACTTTGGCATTGAAAACCCTACTGCCCATTTCTCACAATCCCAACGTCAGGAACCAACCCAAACACCTCCTTTAAAACATTACCACAGTGGCTAAACAAAACCATCTGGAATTCTTCTGAGCCATCCCCAAGTGTTGCTGTATCTGAGCAAATCAGAGCCAGGATGAGCATCTGAGGAGCACCTCTCCAGAAAACACCTGCCTGAACACCGCATCTGTGATGTCTGGGTTTACACCTTCCTGTCTGAAGGTTTCCATCTTTTTATTCCAGCTGACACTTTAGCGGAACTGGCAGGCGAAGCCTTGCTGAGATGATTGAGGGGTATTTCAGGAAATTTCAGCCCTGTTCTGGAGGTTAAGATCACACTGCTCAGGTTAGATCAATGTACAAGAGACTTCAAAGTGTATTTAACAAAAATACCACGTAAAACAAATGAAACATTTATTTCACTAACCGTCTAAGGAGTTAAGCCAAGAGACTTGGTATGCTTGTGATTTTACAATGTGGTGGGGTTCTTTCAACCTTCTTGGTTTCCAGCCGGGATTTTGCTCAGGATGGACCATGAGAGACTGTGTTATACAGGGATATCCTTGGTTTTCATTAAAGGTGGAGGCTGGAGGAGGACAACAGGTGTCTTCCCATTATCAGAGACAATAATTTTTCTTCCTGAGAACCATCACTGTGTAACCAAGATTTTTTTTCTGGCCTTGCCCTATGTTGCTAGAAAGGATTTTGGGGAGGATACTCCATTCAATGCTAATTTGTTAAGAATTGAATGTACTGTCCTCAGAAAATGCAAATCAGTTGTTTATACTGATGCCAGAAAATGTAAAATCAGAAATGAGTATGTTGATTTTCTTTGCTCCAACTGCATTTCATCCTAATGTTTCTGCTTTGATGCTTCTTCACCAATCTTATTTGATATGGAATCAGACCATCTTTTTTATGTCAAACATTTGCTTCAAAGCTTCTCATAGCCTGTGCTAGTTGTCAAAAGTTGGAGGCAACATGTTTTAAGCATTCAGCAAGCATTCTTCCGAAAAGAAAACCACTATTTCTAATGAGCATTTGAGAGTGCGGTGCATTGCAGAAACTGTTTTTTAAGATCTGTCACAAATGATTTACTTTTATTAGTTTTAATGGCCCTTAGCTACAGGCATGGAATGTAAGTGAAAATTAAGATATTTTTCATGAGATAAAAATAGATTTCCATCAGAGATGGTGGGTCTTTCCCTCCCCTCACTGATCCCCTCTGTAGTTCTGTTTCTGAATAGACAACCCTGCTCCAAGGAAACAACTTTGTGGTGTTATGGCAGGCACATATTCCTCTCCAAGCCTGAGATCTGCTGACTTCAGAGGCCCTTTCTCTAATAATTCCCAGTGCTTTCCATCAACAGCATTTGCACCATTCCCACTGAAGTGACTTCATAGGCTTTGCTGGGATTTGGCCATGGGACATAGCAAAGTGTTTCTGCTCAGAACCATAGGTTTGTTTTTTCTCCTGTTGAACTGGAGAACTTGTGTGAAGCCAACATTTATTAATTCCCATTCATAATTTCACTCTCTCTTTCCCCTCCTCCCTGCTGTTCACATCCTCTGTCTCAGATAAAACCATGCTCTTCCTCTTTGTGTTTTGGCCATGTTGTTCTTTCCAGATTTTGTTATTTTTAGGAGGCTTTTTAGAATGTGCTTTTATTATGATTTTTATCACCTCATTTTGTTCTGTGTTCAATAGAGAAGGAGTGGTATAACTACACTCACATCGTGAGGGCTGTGCCTGGAGACTCCCTGCGTGAGCAAGGCCTTGCCAGGCTTGTTCCAAACAGGAGCGAAGCTCCAAAGAGAAAATGCCTCTGCGAGAGGATCTCTCCCCTCGGTGCCAACCCCCTCGCTTTGTTTCCAGCCACCATACTGTGTGATTCTTATTCAGCAAGAGATTTTATATCACCTGCAACCCATAAGAGCAAAGCAGGAGTCTGTGGTTCCTCTGCATCAAAGGCTTGTGGACTTACTACAGCTGTCAGTGTGTGGAGTTTGTTCTTTGGTTTCAATAACAGAGAAATTCACTGCATTACTTGTGAAAGTTTCAGATCCAAAACTTCCTAAAACCCCAAGCATCTTCAGTTTCCACTGTATAATCTGTAGTTGGTTTAGAGCTCCAGCCTGAATAATGTTATCACCACTTGCAGTAAAGAGCTGTGATAACTGAGGAAAGACACCAAAGACACCTGATGCCATGAGCTCTTGCTATGTAGTCTTTGGATGCAATTGCCAAACTAAAACCGTCACTGTTTTTCCCCTTAGGTCCAGTGTAGCATTCTCCATCTGGAATGTGCTCACTGGACTGGGGCTCTCCTGCCTCCTTCATAATCCTCAGTAATTAAGCTTTTACAGCTAGAACATAATTGATAACTTTATTGCTGATTAGAAAGACAGGCTATCTCCAGCTCCTTGCCCACAGCTTCGTTGGCTGTGTGGTATTAAGAGAACAACCACTTGTTCTCCCTGGGGAAGTGAGCATTTGGGATGGGAACATATGGAAGTAGCCAGATTGGGCTCTTGATTACCCCAAAGAACAAGAAGACTAATTTCACCAAGTCAGAGTAATTACTCTGGATTTACATCAACAGGGTTGGGAACATGGTTTGGTCAAGAGAGCAGATCAGTGGAATAAAACTGAGCTAATTTTACAGGATTTCTTCTCTGAGTGCAGCCACAATTTAATGGTCACCTATAATTAGTTAATTCATTTGCTACTATAATAAATGCTTTGCAGCCCTTATAAATGTCCATTAAATGTGTCAAATTCCTCCCTTCTTTCTTTCACACACATGCAATTTCCTTGGCAAGTGAGAGACCAACCAAACCAAAAGGTGAAAAGAAGGATGCAATATGAAGAGGGCATGTTTTCCCCTGTCACTCACATTCTCACGCTTGAATGAGTAACAAGTGCTCTGTAATGATGTTTTAAATGCAACATATTCCACCCTGGAAAAGAAGGAAGCAAACTCTTATCCCTTTTCTTGTGATTACTGTTTTCAGTGGAACCTTGGTGATTTAATCTGATGGAGGACCCAGTCCTGGCGTTGACTGGAAATACCTCTATAGGTAAAGGATGGTGAAATAGTTGAAGGTTAATTGGATCTTTTTAATGAAAGAAGTTCTGAATTTGATCTACATCTCATGCTTCAGGATTTACATGACTGGTGACTCCTAGAGCCTGGAGGAACACCTGAAAATACGGGTCAGTTACTCGCCTTTCTCTTCCGAGCTCTTGCAGCTTCTCCAGCAGCTCTCTCTCCCTATCGCAGCTTCTCTGTTAAAACACTTGAACGGTGACTGCCAAACCCACTGTTCACAGATCACTCTGTATTTCTGGAAGGTCTGTGGTGAAACTCACATTAAAGCAGTTTTGAAAGCCCGTGCTGCATTCTCTTTGCATTCCAACTCTGGTTTGCAAAACCTCAGGAAACACTGAGTCTGGCCACCAGGATCAGGCAGGCAGGGGTGAGCTGGAACAGTCAATGGGTCATTCGTGGTTCACTGAGCCGCTTGGGGGTCCCCTCCCTCAATGCAGTTGGGCACCACAGAAAGCCCAATTTATCTTTCATCCTTGTATGACCCCTTTAGTAGCATAGCATAGCATAGCATGGAATAGCATGGAATAGAATAGAATAGAATAGAATAGCATGGAATAGAATAGAATAGCATGGAATAGAATAGAATAGAATAGAATAGAATAGAATAGAATAGAATAGAATAGAATAGAATAGAATAGAAATAGAATATCCTGAGTTGGAAGGGACCCACCAGGATCATGGAGTCCAACTCATGGCCCTGCTCAGGACACCCCAACAATCCCACCCTGTCCCTGGGAGCATTGTCCAAACAACCCTCAATCTGTCACTTGTATAAATCTCCTGAATCCTACCCTAGTCCCAGCAGTAGGCTCGGAGCATGCAGCATTCCTCGCCTTGCTGATTTTTCTCTATTTAAATCCATGGAACGGGTGGATCAGTGGCCACCAGGCAGAATCTCGAATCATGGTTTGGAGAGTGTAACTTCATCTGAGCTTGAAATCCCATATTTAAACATTACAGACATTGCTGCTTATCCACTGAGATTCCATTTAGGAAAAGGGGGGTCACTGCCCCAGCTCCCTCTTTCAGCATCTCTTTCCTTGTCTTCTTTTGCTTCCCTTAAAGGAAGTCAGCAGAGAGATGGCAGGAGAGTAATACAACAAACTACAACACATTGTGTAATTGAAATGGACCATAATCACTAATATTAAAGACAGTGAATCATTCTAATCGAGCCATGCTCAGCAAACAATGAAAAACTATGTGCCAGAAAAGCTAATGCTGGTTTTAAAATGAACAGAAATGAGGCGAAATGGAACCTCACTCTTTATTCATGAAGGTCAATTTAACGTGATTATTTTTTCCCTGGCATCACAGCTTTGTGATTACTGTTGTATACCTCGGTGCTATTTTCTAACCTAATAACAGTAAAAAATAACCAGCTGGTGATGATTCTGTTTAAAGCGGAGACTAAATGCTCACAAAAACCTGCCAGTGAACAGTTGCACATGCTAATCAGACACAGCTCAGCCAGATTCCCAGCAGAGTCCATATTTTGCACATTTCAACTGGTTGACTACATTGAGAAATTAGATTACGCCTCGGACATTCCAGACTCGGAGTGATCCGCGTTCATTCAGTCCTCCTGGGTGAAATCAAACCCTCCATAGATCCAGGCAGACGCTTTTAATTCATCCCACTCTGTATCTTCCCATAATATTTACCCTCGTGCAGTACAGCCACTTTGGGGACTCGCTGTTCCAGGGGCAGTGACAGGGGCAGCTTCTCCCCGGCGTGTTTTTGCTTCGGAACAGAGAAACAGCTCCAGCCTGGGCGAAATTACTCCAGGGACAGCAAGGGAAGGATCTGTCCCCCTGGCGTGTGTGACACTGGGAAAGGGCTCTGCTGATGGCACTTGGAGGTGACACCGTTAATTATTGATAATTACCAGACTTGCCAATGAACGCTGCGAATTTCGAGGAGCAGGGCAGGAGGAGGGAGAAAAAAGTTAATTAAAAAAATGCCCAAATGTTTCCCTGCTCAGAGGAAAGTGTTGTTGCTACTGGAATGAAGCAATGCCTTTTTTTTTTGTTTATTTCTCAGCTGTCTGTAGATCTCAGCAGCAGCAGTGTTACTGGCATTTATGCTATACAAATATAGATCTTTTTAATACATAAATAAATGCATTTTTTTACACGTACCTCATTTTTTAAAAAATTTTGCTAAAATCCCAGAGAGACAAATTAGTAAAGAGGCAGAGCTTTTCCAGGCAGCCTTCATCAGCTCAGCACTAATAACTTCTTTCAGCAGCCATGGATAGCTTCTGACATCACAGCTCAAGCTTGTCCGAAAGCTAATTATTTTCCCTGTTATAAAACAAAGGTTCTGTATCAAAGGCCCATAATGTGACACGGCACACGCTCCAGATGCACTGATTTGCAAAATAAATCAACTGTGTCAGGGTGGAATTTGGAGGAGAAATTACAACAAATTGCAATTATACTTGCAGTGGTACACTGTTTAAATGCATTGTCAGTTTGTTAAATGCAATGCACCATGTGTGTCTTTTTCCAAGTTGTTTGTGGGGGAATAAAAGAGAAAAAATTCTCTTCTGTCAAAGGGGAAAAAATCTTCTCCCCTTAAACCCTGTGCAGCTTCTTCCAGCCTACAGATACTGGCAGAGCAGGCTTTATAAAACATTTAATGGTGTCAGAGGAAGGCAGATATAACCAGCAGGAGCAAATGTTTGGAGGCCATCCCAGCCCAGACAGAAGAAATGAAGAGATGTTTAATAACAGAGAGCACTCAAACCTTCCTGATCTTCTTACCTTGTTCAGGCTCCCATGAAACCACATCACCAAGGAACACAGTAGGGTGAGATTTGGTTTGCTTTGTTTTCCTCCTCCACATGGAGACAATTTTCTTCCCTTTCTCCCTTTTTCCTTCCTAAGATTCTCCTCCCTGAGCACTGCCCAAATCGTGGCACTGACCGACCATCAGGCCAAAGGCCATGTGTCAGGATGGTCACTGAGAAACAGGCATAGGGTTCACCAGGATCCTGCCCACACTAGCACAGCTCAGCCTGGGTGGTTGGTTACGAATAGGACAGTGGGAAGATGGAAGGAAAGGGAAAATTGGTGGGAAGAGGTCTGTCTGCATGGGCTGGTGACCCCAAAATTTCCCCAGTACTCTCCAAGCACAGTCAGTCCTTGGAGCGCCGACACTGCCAGTCTGAATTCCCTCTCTTCTCTCATAAAGTCAGCCTCCTCCTCCTCTGAATCTGTGACTGTATTTTCTGTTTTCTTATATTTTTCCCCTTCTTATCCACTCCTTAATTTATTTACTTATTTTATTCTCCTTTTATCACAGAATCATCATAGAATCACTGACTGGTTTGGGTTGGAAGGGACCTTCAAGACCATCCAGTCCCACCCCTGCCATGGGCAGGGACACCTTCCCCTATCCCAGGTTGCTCCAAGCCCCGTCCACCCTGGCCTTGGGCACTTCCAGGGATCCAGGGGCAGCCACAGCTTCCCTGGGCACCCTGTGCCAGGGCCTCCCCACCCTCACACAGGGAAGAACTCCTTCCTAAATTACCTGCTTTTGCCTGTGTATTTTCAGCCTCTAATTCTTGCCACATTTCCTGTTTGAACTTCTCCTGTCCCACCTTCTTCTCCATGTTGTCATCTGTTTACTCTTTGCAAACACTTTTCCTTTCATTCCCAGCACTTGTTTTCCTTTGATTTGTGTCTCTGTGTGTGTATATACACACATACAGATACCTACATATATATATATATATATATGTACATAAATTTTGCAGCTTTAGCCTTTTGCGTTTCAAAACTGACTTGTCCCTGGAGTCAGTTTGTTATTCCAGTCTCATTCGCTTTATTGAGTTATTTTCTTTGCTGCTATCAGTCTCTAAATACAATCCAGTAAAGATACAGCAATGATTTTTGACAACCTGACCTTTCTCTGCTTTCTTACACTTGTTTAATTAGGTACCACATGCAGCTGTGGCTTGATCTTTACAGTTTTCCAACCTCCCCTACCTCCTACCTGGAGGTGGGGGGAATAAAAAAAGAGAGAGATGTTGCTGAAAGAAGGTCATTTTTGACAGGTCTGCCAGTTATTTCAGGTGTTGGAAGGCTGTGAGTTCCGCAGGAATGGCAGACCATGCTGTCTGTATTTTGCTTAACAAGTTAGAGGAAACGTTTGGCTGGGGGAGATGGGGAATTAGGTGATTTACTGGTTTGATGAGGGCTTGCAGTGATTTAACCTTCAGGTATCCAGTTTAAACACATATCTGACAAACAAGAGAGGAAACTGAGTAAAGATCTGCCAGGCTTTGCTTTGAAAAGCTGGGCTCTCTGGAGTAGCCAGGCTGTGGGGTTGTGTACAGAGAGGAGAGATTCCACCTCAGATCCTTAGGCACAGAAAGTCCTCGCGCCATCCTCAAGGGGTGATGGTAGCCAATCTTTATTAGCAGAATGTGGGTAAAATGTGTTAGTTCCGATCGTGGATGAGTTTATTCATAAACTCAGAGAGGCTTTTTCGGTTTCTGGTGGATCAGAAGCTCATGGAATAGTTTAGGTTGCAAAAGACCTTTAAGATCATTTGATCTGTTAACCCAGCACTGCCAAGCCCTGTCCCCAAGCACTATATCCACATGTCTTTTAAATAATCCCTCCAGGGAAAGGTTTTTGCTCCAGGATTCAGGCTCTCAGCAGGCACACATCCCACTCCCAAACTCTCTCCTCTCAAGTCAGCACCATTGCAGGTAGGTCTGAGCCACGAGAACCAAAAGCCACCGTGAATTATCTGTCCAAGTAGTGTCCTCCTGGCAGTTTTAACCCAGTTTTGGCAGGAAGGGAGAACATAATGCTGTTGTCCCACGTGAACCGTAATTACACGCCCAAACACACGTGAAATCCCTCCTCATCTGGCAGAGAAATGGAGAATGATACCCAAGGGTGGTGTGGTGTCTGCGGTCTGTGGCCACATCTTTTTGTGAACTTATTGCCAGCTTTATTTATCAGACTGCTCCTGGTTCAGCGGTGGTGGCTGCTGCATTTTCCCATTGTGACACGCATTCTAACTCAAACAATCTCCTACAGGACCATTCAAGGCCCATGGAAGACAACTGGAGTCCTTCAGCTTTCCCGTGTCCTCCAGAACAGACCCTTCTGTCCTGACACAGGCAGATCCCCCGCTGATTTCCAGGTGCACGCATTACTTGTAGTTTGGTATGGATATTATTTAAGCAAAAGGACATGACAAACTGCCTGGTAACGCTGATTAATGGATGCCCCGGGGAATAGTGAGGCATGAGATGAAGTTAAATAACTCCAGTGTGCATTACTCACCACTGCCACACCACCTGAAGTGTCTCATTGTGCCTAAAAAATGGATTCCCTTTTAAAAAGGAACATTTTTAATGTTTCACATTAATTTTCTCCAAAGTCCTTACACTGTGAAAAATACTCCCTGTGGAAAGCCCTCTCCCCACCTCCACCATCACCACCTCCCACCAAGCCTTGCCCTGCAGGTGTCAAATGTGTATTTGACAAGGTGAAACAGCTCAGTGCAAGCACTGATAACCCTCATGCCTACCTTGATTTATCCTGCATGCTCAGGTGGTATCTCTTTGCAAACCAATCAATTCCTAATGGGATACAAAGCTGACTTCAATATTTTTTCACTGGGCAGAGCATCCTAAAAATGGTCCTGAGCCCTTGGACCCCATCCGCAGCTACCCCAAAACACCACTGATACACCAACCATGGAATCGTAAAGGTTGGAAAAGCCCTCTGTGATCATGGAGTCCAACTCAATGTTCACCACTAACCCATGTCCCCGAGTGCCATATCCACAGGTCTTTTAATTCCCTTCAGGGATGGAGGCTCCACTGCTTCCCTGGGCAGCCTCTTCCAATGCCTGACCACCACTTCTGTGAAGAACTTTTTCCTAATAGCCAGTCTAAACCTCCCCTGGTGCAGCTGGGGGCCATTTCCTCCTGTCCTATTGCTTTTACCTGAGAGAAGAGCCTGACCCCACCTTGCTACAACCTCCTGTCAGGGAGTTGTAGAGAGCAAGAATGTCTCCCCTGAGCCTAAACACCCCCAGCTCCCTCAGCCACTATTAACTAACACCTGCACGAGCTCTAACCATCCAAAATTCTCCTTTGGGGCTAACACCACCACTTGTTTGCTAATCCCCTCCTTATGGGCACATAATCTGTCCTGAATTCTGTGTGAGTGTGCAAAAAGAAATGTGCAGCTCCCAATGTCCTTGGGTTTCATAGGAGTTCATAGCGGAAGGACTTTGTGAGTTTTTCCAATGCCTTGCAATGTGATGATGACTCAAATGTCTTAAGTTATGCTCGTGCTTTTCCCAGATCTAGCAGAGAATCCAAGTCTTTGTGCTAAAAAAAATAAATCTTCCTGATGCTTGGTTAAACAAACCATGTACTCATAGAAGTCCGTGGTTATTTTCCTTTTGATTTTATTTTTATTAAAATTTATGGTTACTAAAGATCAGAGATTTAACACAAGGGTATAAAACAGCATTCGCTGATTGTTTTCACAAGAGACACCAGATCCTACTATCACACAGTTCACTCTTCCAACAAAAAGATCTGTGTACAGATAAGAGCCACTTGGTCATTTATCACACTCTGGAACTCAACAGACCACATGGATAAATACAGAAAACAGCATTTTCCAGAAGAAAAAATGCTCCTTTGAAATTTATTCACCTAAAACATCAGTGTGCACTATATAATATAGAGTAATAACGTATGAACTTAAAAAAATTATGGTGTTGAGTTAAAGGGACACTGGCAGCATTCTCTTCCTGTAGCAGGAAGCACTTGGAACAGGAGGGTTTGATACCTAAGGCTAAATTTAGGGAAGGGTGATAATTGCTTCCTTGAGAGTCAGAAATGTGTCAAATCAGCCCAGGGACTCAGGGTCTTTTAGACCACTGGAAATCAATATTTATCCCACCAAAATTTGTGGTTTAACTTGCTGCTAGAAAAGAATGGAGGCCCATTCGTTTCCAGTGACTCCCTTTTAACCTCTGTCAGTTTATTAAGGGAAAAAATGAGTATTTAAATAACCATAATTCAGCTGCAGATTCCCAAGTGCAGGTGTGAATTCTGCACCACCAAAGTGAGCCTTCAAAGGGGAAATTGCCCTTATCAGGGGATGCCCCTGGGCAGGCTGCAAATGGCTGCGAGTAACCAAGTCCCCAGCTTCATCCTAAAGCTAATATCTTGCATGATGATTTCAAGACAGAGCAAATTTTGGCAGTCCCGTGATGAGAAGCTGGAATTTGCACGTTCTGGTGCAGGTGTGAGGATGTTGTCACACAGGTGGTGGGGCTGGCTCTCATGGGAGCTGTCACTTGTCCCAGGCACTGAGAACAGAGGTGGGTTTTACAGTGACTTCTCAGCAGCCTTTGCTGTCCTTAGGTTGGAGACATGGCAGTTGTGTTCCCTAAAGCCCAGAGTCACGAGTAGGATGCTGCTCCCTTGATGTCATGGAAACAATTTGATTTACAGAGTCCTCACATTCCTCTATTTTATTCTGAGGCAGGAAGACTTCAGAAAAAGCTGTGTTTAGGGTCTCATCTTCTACTTCACTTGCTCAGCCTGAATTCAGCTGTACTGCAGGGTTGAGGCTTTGCCAGTGAGCAAAAGGACTCACCTGCAGCAGCGAGGGTGCTCCACTGGGATCTGACTGTTTTTCATCTTGGAGATGGGGCAAAATAACCCTTGAGTCTTGCTCTGCGTTTGCAAGTGCTGTGGATCCACAGCTCAGCTCAGCCTTGTTAAAATCTGATGTGGGAATACAAACTAGAGGGGGCCTGTTTTCAGTGCCCATCAAGAGACATTGCAGACCTCAAGAATTCTGGGAGCTAGGCTGCTCGGTTTTAAACATCTCCAACTGGAGTGTTTAAATTAATCATTTATCAGAGCACGGAGGCAGACATTTTTCATAACTGGCCTGAGGAGCAGCCCTCAAATAGGGGGAAGCGCAGGTACAAGTCCTCTGCACATCCTTCTCCAAGTCCAGGCTCAGACAAACCCTGCACAATCTTTCTGAAGTTTTGAGATGTGGATGAGGTATGTTCAAGGTCTGTGAAGAGCTGGGTTGGTAACAGAGCAGTAAAAAGTGCTATCTTGCCTGCTGGATGCTCCGAGCAGGTCTTCAAGGTCTGCAGACACTGAAACCACATATCTGAAAATGATTGAGTTATTCAAGTAATTATTAAATTGGATACCACTCAAATCTGTTCTGCTCTTTATTGTACACAGTGATTCACCATTTATAGGGCCATAAATCCATTTGAAAGAAGTACAGCAAACCCAGGCTGGGGATGTGCTGCAGAGCTTTGGGAACGAAGCCGGAGCCTCCAGACTGGCTCCTCTCCAAGGGGCCAAGACGTGGAGCCCTCTGATGTGGAACCACTCCAGCAGGATCTCAGCACCTCCCCAGCCACCCTGGCCTGCCAGAGCAGGGCTGAAAGGGCATGAAAAATACATGTACAGTGAAAGAAAGGCTTTGCCCCTCTGCCAGAAGTCTCTCTGTTCTTTTTCACGTTGGTCTCTTATCCACTCTCTCAGCGATCCTTCCTGACCACCCTCCACCAAGCCAATTTTCCATCTGACCATACATTTTCTTGTCTTAAAGCAGTTCTTTACCAAGGATCCGCTTGTTTAGTCATTTTCCTTTCTGTGAAATGGTTTAAATTACCATGCTTTGATCACTGATCTCCCCTCCCCACACATACAGACAAGAAAACTAAAATATAATTCCAGTGAAAACAAGGTCTGTTTCGCAAACAACCTAATTTGGGGGGAGAAATAATAAGTGGGGAAAAATGCTTAATCGCAAATATTTTGGACATCCTCTTGTTTTCTCCTGCTCTTGTTCCCCTGGCAGCTGGCAGAAGCAGATTTTAGAAAATTGCCATCCAGCACTTGGAGGCACCGATGGGCTTCGTTAGACTCCTGAGTTTCGCCAGGCACGCATTGCCCAGGGAAAACATCTTGCTGTGGTAGTGATTTTGAACTAAAATATTTGCCTCCACAAATACCCTCTGTTGTTTTTATACAAGCCTAAATGAAAAACCTTGCTTTTTTGAGGCCTCGATTAGTCAGGTACCAGTCAGAGGTAACAGAAAGGAAATTTCCACTGTATCGCTTGTAGCTGATGCATCCACTCAATTGCTCATTAAAACAATCTGGTCATTTTTGCCCAGTACTGGCTGTTCTTTCTGGGCTCAACTTCTTCAACCTGCTCAAAGGATTCCCATTTTCTAAAGACCTCTGTCAGAAGGAAAATAAAAAAGCGAATTTTCTCTGCTGCTCTAAGAAAGTAGAGAAAAACCTCACCCAAATCCCATTAATTACATTATCCTGCTAATTGCAAAAGTCTTTGTTTTTCCATCTGTCAGGGACAAGGACTCAGTTTTGCAAAACTGTTGGAAAAAAAAAAAAAGAATTGGGAGTTCTTTGCCAATGTGAATGTAGAAAGCAGTAGTGAGTCTGCAGACTTGGATGAAATTCAGTTACATTTTGCACTGTGAACTTGAAAACCTCAGTTTGGCTGAGAAAATATGTTAGAAAGTGAAAAAGCAGATGCTGCTTTCCAGGTCTGTCATTCACTTTTTAAATGTATTGCTCAATAATCACTAAAACACAGCTTTCTCAGGTGTTAAAACATCTGGGAGTCGACATCTCTCTTAACCCGGATCACTGGGAATTCTGAATTGATTCACCAAGTTTCACAGAACCTGGGCTGAATTTAATCCCATTAGCTGGATGTCCACATTTCAGCAGCCTCAGCTCCTAGATCTGAGCTGTCAGCAATCATCTCCTCTGCGTGCATGGAGGAAGTCGGTGTTTTGCAGGAAAATGCCACAGAACAGCCGGAATATCCAAACAAACTCTGCTTCCACACTGTCTGCGACACTGCAGGGGGAGAGACGTGTGGGCAACCAACTTGGCACTCACGGTTGTCTGTACCAGCTCTGCCTGCGAGCCAAACCAAAGCTGGATGAAGTCTGACCCAGGGGAATGTGTCTCCCAGACGCACGGTGTGGTCTGACACTGGAATGGCGCTTTCCCAGAGTTCTGTGGCTGTTCCAAGGTGCTCCACACCCACGGCAGGACTCCAAGGGCGATGCAGCAAACATCAGCCCTGAATGCAGAAAGACAGACCATGGCCACCTCTTCCACCTCCTCCTCACCCTTCATCTTAAAACATTCCCAGCGCTGTTGCAGCTCACTAAAAGGGAGGCAGGAAAGCTGTGCAACATATGGATTTGCTTTTAAAAACAAGTAATTTGTTGGTCACTGATTGTGTGTTAATTGGTATCGTTGTGTCCTTCCTCTAAGAAAAATGATCCACAGGTGGCTTCGGCCTGAGAAAAAATGCAGTTTTTGTTCTAGCAATCCTGTTTGTTTCCTGCCACCACCCCTCCAGCTACCTTCTAATTGAACAAAGTGGACTTAATTTGAATTAAACTGTCAAAAGTCTTCCACTTAAATTGATTTATCAGCCTTCCTGGCTGAAATGGATTCATTTCTGCACAATATATATGAAGTGTGTGTTGATGGATTGCATTTCACAGAATGGAAACATTTTTTATGCATCTTCATTAGATTCGGCTCAGGTATGGAAAGGAAAGGGGGGAAGAAGGGAGGAGGGTGGGAGAAGGAAGAGTAAGTGTGCAAGAGCACAAGAGGGAGGGAGCACAAGACAGAGAACTCCAACTTGAGAGTAAAAAATCATCTTGTCACTGACTTTGTGTGTCCAGAGCCCCCGCGGAGTTCATGTTCACCCACACAGGAGACCATGGTGGGTGTTTGAGACCCCCTGGGACAGCCAAATCAAACCAGTGAGACACCTTGCAAAAAGAGGCTTCTATGGAAGGAACGTTGGAGAGAGGAAAATCCGAAACTTCAGCCAGCTCCACTAACAGCCTTTCAACTGTAAAAAAAAAAAATTATTTCCACTGTTTTCCTGACCTAGAGTGTGTTTAATGCAGTAGGAACCATTCGACAAACTCAATTAATTTCCACTTAGAACAAGGTATTTAATCTGAAGAGTTTTAGATTAACTGGGCCAGGTGCAGTTGGACTCTCTGATTGATTGAATTAAACTTCTATTCATTTCCTGCCATGCCAGATCCAAAAATTTTTCAACAGTTTGAGTCTTCTTCTCCTTCTGCCTGGCACGTTTCCTTTCCGTCCTTCTGGACACGAGAATGGTGGATGGGATTCAAAAGGGGCAGCAGTTCCTGAAAATGGTTGAAGGAAATATCACAGGCAGGGAATACTGAAGTGGAGATGGCCAATGTGGAGAAAGCAAATGAATTTCACTGTTTGTGGGCAAGGAAGGCAGGGAGGGGGAGAGGTTGTTTATTGAAAGTTATCTTGAACAGGCTTGATGGTCAGGAGAGTGAAGGATTTGCATCCAGCCAAGCAGAGCTGGAAGGATGGATTTTTCTGAAGGATTGATCGTATGGAGTGCTGAGCACCCAGCTCTGTTCCAGGTAACAAAACCCCTGAGAACAAGATCTGAGGTTTCACTGAAAATCGCTCTCCACCGGCCTCACACAGACTGATCAAAGCCATCAGGAATGCTCCCCGTGGTTTCAGTGGGCTTTGGAAAGATCCGAAGTCAGCAGATGTGCAATCCCTGGTTGTGAAACCTCCTGCAGAATATCCGAGAGCTCTGCCACTGGCGAGTGCACAGCAACATCCCAACCCTCACCAGAACCCGGCTTCTGATGAAGGTTGTCGCAAGGAGATGCCAAAAGTCTGCTCCCCTTACACCCCCTCCCTCTTGCTCTTTCTCCAGCAAGAATATGAATCAAGCCCTGAAGAGAGCTGTCAGTGAGGGATGATTTTCCTGTGATTATTGCCTGGGTGAGAGATTATGCCTTGTTTTTTTGCAAACTGCCTTATTTGCAGAACAGAACACATTGGGCTCATGTCCAATTGATACATTCCTCTTCAAACAGCAGATCCAACTACAGAGTGAGATGCAAATTTAATTATTCCACATGTAGGAAACAGAAACGGAATCTCATTGTTAAATTTGTTCTCCTACGTCGGAAAGATAAAAAACAAAAAAAGATGCTGAAGTGGCCTGTGTGAGCTGAATACATTTCACTCCCCAGAGCTGGAGAGAAATGAACTCTGTTCCTGCTGCAGAAGCCTCGCTGGATAGAATTCTCTAGGTTTTTTTTTTTTTTCTTTTCTTTTCCCTATTCAGAATTACGATGTGCTGCTGAAACTTCTTCCTAATTTGCAAGTGTATGTGCAATTCATGCCCCTTTTCCAGGAAGTGTTTTGGGACTACATCACTTCCCTTTGAAAGTGGTCTCCCAGGATGAGAACCAAGCTAGTTGGACTTCAGATAGTGGGACATCTAGACCAGAATTGACACAAATGGTTTTCCTCGAGGATTTGTTCCTCTTGTCATAGCTCAGTGAAAGCTGCTTAGAGGACCATGGTGTCATCTGCAGACTGTTCCCTGCTGTGCTTTACAAGAGGGTGAGAGACTTTCTCTGCTGGTGTCTGCAGTTTCTGAGAGGAAAAGGGATCTTTCTGGAATGTTTTGCTCTCTTTCCCTCTCTCTCTCTGCTAATTGCTGCAGCTTTCTTCATGCCCCGCTTAGCTCTTGTACCAGTGGAGCACAGATGTGCTGTGGGCATTACCAGTGAGAGGAGGTTTGTGGGAGTGAGCATCACCCTCCCTGGCACTGGCTTATTCATCTCAAGTCTTTGTGGAGGACAAAGATCAGCAGCTTTGAGGACAAGGTGATCATCCATCAATCCACCTCAACAGCATCTGGCGCCAGAGACTGGTGCCCCAGCGAGAGGAGAACCCAGAAGGTTCCTACAATCATCTGCTGCAAGAACTGGTGTGATTTCAGGGCAGCCTGAGCTCAGAGTTTGGTCTGTTTACCAAAACATTTGATCTTGTGCAAGGCTGTGCTCCAGGTCTGTCCCCTTGAACCTGCAATTCAGGGATGACAGATTTGTCTCAAGGACAGTTTGCCAGACCTTCTTTGGATGGCACCAGGAATCCCATCCATACGTGAAACATGACTGATGAGGTCTGTTCTACAGCCTGGAGCTGCTGCAGCTCCCCTGCCTTAGACTGGCAGCTGCCCCAGAGCCAGTGCCCTGCTCTGCTGGACCCGTTCAGAATAGCTCTTATCTCTGGGTATCAGGAATAGGTCCTGTCCACTGTCACCCAGAGGAAAACTCCAACTCTTATCTCCCAATGCCTCCCTCATAGCCATCAGCTATTGAGTAACATTAACATTTTATAGGGATGGGGAAAATGTCCATGGAAGCAGCCTGTGTAATAGATAACAAATCACCCCACAGAGCAGAGGCATTCCTGGGGCACTCACCTCCTGTTCCTCAGATGCCCCCAGGATCATCTTTTTCCATGAGCTGCCTGTAACTCACCTCTGGAGATGTGCTCCTTTCCTGCACACAAACACACCAAGATCTGCTTTGTCTGAGCAAATTTCCCTACAAGAGGTGAGCAGGGCTCCAGGCCAGTGCAGGATGTGATGGGGTATAGATCCATGCTGTGCATTGGCAGTGGCATTTTCAAGAGGATCCCTCTCCTGAAATGATCGAGCAGGATGTGAGGGGCAGGTGTTTGTGGGTTTTAAACGCGGATCACTGCTGTGATATGGTTTGCAGCACAACCCCGTGACAGAGGCAGCGGTGAGGAGGTACAACACAAGGGCAGCCAGAGGCAAGGACTTTTTAATTAGTTTTTACACTGGAAAAAGGGTTTGTGCGGCCACACTTTTAGCTCAGGGGAATCCTTAACCCAGCCTTGCATAGCCTGAGCCTGCTTACCACAAGAAGGAATAGGAGTTAGCCAGAGCAAATAAACATTGAGTTGCAGCTAAAAGGACATAATTTTCTCCCAAATTCTTTCTATGTTTACCATATTAAATGATCAAAACATTTGCACTGGATCACACTGTACAGATGGAGCATTGAAAGGTCAGCTGTTAACCTGCAGAAGCAGAGAGACTCCACATCTCCCTTTAAGATGATTCTCCATCCTGAATGGGTCCCCATGGAACTCCTATAATAACATTAATGCTCTGAGTGGCCATGCAGCAGCTCTCATTTGCGCTGCCTGAAACCTCTTCATTAAGACTCAAACTCCCACTCCGAGGATGGGTCCTGACTTTCTGATGGCACTTGGACAACTGGGGAAACTGAGACATGAGGAGATGAAATTCTTTCAATTAAAAAAAAAAAAAAAATCAGTCTCAAATTCTAATTCTCAGCCTCTTCTTCCAGTCTTCAGGCTTCTACACAGTAGAGTTTGTTGTATTAAATATTCAAAAAATCATGGAACTGGGAAATTTTACAGATTGTGGGTCTCTTCTGGCTAAATTGCTCAGCTGTATGGTCAGTAATTCTAAAAGAATTAAAATGAAAATATCTTTGATTCTTGAAGGAATAGGAAAATCAGAGGCAATGAAGAACAAGGTGTTTCTCATGCTCATATTCACGGAATCCAGGCCGGTCTGCCCTTGGGGCCAGCTTACAAACTAAAACCTGTGTTATTACTTAGCCCCTTTGGGACAGATAAGAACTCTGTGCCAGGCTTGATCCTTAGAGCCTGGCAGGGTCATGGATTTGTTTACATTTGGGTTCAGGAGAGAATTTAAGTCCCTGTTTATCTTTAAGGCTCCTGGCAGATGCATGAGCTCCCAGGTATTTTTCATTGAAGAATGAGCCCCTCAGTGAATCAAAGCCTCGTTACATCCCCACAGCAGATGGAAGAGGTGAAAGCCTGGCCCCTCCTTCCCAACTTGCTAATGGAGCAGCTCAGCTGGAATACAGATGTTGCCATGCTTGCCTCTATTTCAGAGAGAGCCAGGAGTGGAAGATTTGAGATTTAGAGCATATCTGTACTCACAAGACTATGCAAATCATTTATTACTCTGGCTTCAAGCCTGAGCTTGGAGCTACAATATAGGTTAATTAAAGACACAGGAGAGTGTGGGGAAGATGCACAGATTGGACCAAGCAATAGTGATGTGGCCAAGGCTGAGGAAGGAAGTCCCAAGTTGATCCCTGGAGAGAAAATTGACACCACAAACCAGCTTTGCCTTTTTTTTTCTGAGAGGAAAAGCACAGCATTGTGCACTGAGCAGAGCTGGTGCAGAAGTGGAATGGTCACTGTTGGGTGTGGTTATCCCCGTGACTTTAGCAGCATGGGGAATCTGGGGTAAATTCCTGTGTGTGCTATGAGTCACTTCTAGTTTGAGGTATCCTATGGGTCTGTGACTCCATGTGTCCCTATTCAGCCTGTTAATGAGTCCCAGAGGGCAGAGAGTCTTACTCTCCACAAATGGGGAAGCAGATTTGCCACTCTTCTGACAGAGTGAAATCATGAAGGCATGGGATGAGCTTCTGGAAGACAGGCTTCAGTCGCACACCTTCTGCTCCTTGGGTCAGAACAGGGGCAATTGCTGGAAATTTGGTCATGGATACTGAGGAAGGAGTCAGGCTGAGGGACCCGATATCTTGTCCACGTCTCAAATACTTCAGTGGTCTTTGCATGCCCAGGACTGTTTTGCCTCTCTTATCCACACGTCCGAGGCTCAGCAAAGAAATTGGTATGAAATTGTCGTTCCTACCACTTGTACAAGCACTAAATCTTGCTTTGTTTTTCCTATTTTCTTTTCTTCATTTTTTCTTTAATAGCCATCCAGGCTCCTTTACTGAAGCCGTAAAAAACACAGGTTATGAAAAGCAAAAGGGAAAGGCTGTTTCCAGGCAGAGGAACGTGTCTCTGGATATGTCTGCGGACTGAGCAGCACAAGAGGGGACCCCATCCTCAATATGTTTGCAGGATGCATCACACCACAGAGGCCTGAATGGAGCCCTCCAGGCACAACTGTAATGTAAATATTAATTAACATTAATGGTCCGTGGCCTTGCCTGTCAGCTGGAAGCCAGCAAGGCTGTGTGTGGCTGAGGATATTAATTTGGTTTTGGAGCCCTGAAAGCAGAGAGACTGTTGGTACAATGAGCAGAGCGGCTTCACTCCCACTTGCCCACCCCGCTCTGCCTCTGGGTCATTTCCAGGGAGGGAAATCACAACTGGGATGGGATTCTGGGGCTGCTGCAGAGAGCACGGGAGGCACAGGTGCGAGATGGGCTCATAGCTGAGCTCCGTGCCCTGCTGTGTGCTCCTCATGTTGCCAGCTGCAGGCACGGTGCCATGGATCCGGCGTGCTGGGAACACCGTCTGCAAGGGGTAGGTCACACTTCCAGAAGCATCTCTCACTCTCTGGGCAGGTCTCTCCTCGCTGTGCCTCACTCCTCTTGCAGCCAGGCACACAGCAATCCTCTGGGGCTCCAGCTGGAACATCTCAAGTTCCCATTTGCTCCCATAGTGTGGGCCCAATACTCAGCATCAGCACCTCGCCTGCTCTCCCTCCCTCTCTCCCTCTCTCTGCAAGCACCTCCAATGAATTATTAATTGCAGCTCATCCAATTAAAGGGCTCCTTCGTGTTAATAATTCATGGCTGTGGTTGGCTGGCAGGCTGTGCAGCACGAGGGCTGGGGCTTGGGTGAACGGAGAGGAGTGAAGTGCAATAAAGAAAGGAAGAAATCAATAGTGGAGCACAGGCTGTACACATCCAGGAGACTCTTTATTATATCTGAGAATTGCTTTCTGTGATTGCTACCATCATTACTTCTGTATTTATTTTTTAACGACTCGTCCATCATGAAGCCCGAATACATAACGAAAAAAGGCCAATTGCACTAAACCAGTTAAATTCTTTTAATGCCTGGCACTGGGTGAAAGCAGTAATGAGTTCATTTTGTCTCTACTCCCACTTATGGTGAAAGCTCCCTCATCCAGGAGCCAGTTTCATTGCTCTCTCTGTAGGTTAGGATAGATCCACTGCTTTTCCCTCTGGAAATGGACCCATCAATGATGTTCATGGGAGTAACTTGCAGCTCAGCAGCTCTGGTATGAGTACATCAGGCAGTTCCCAAGACAAGGGAATGCCAGCAGAGTATTCAGAAGAAGCATGACTGTGGCGATACTGCAAAACCAACCTTTTATCATGGCAAGGAAGAAAGGAAACAGGATTGGAAACCTCTCCCAAGATTTGAGATGAGCTGGCATTAGGGAGAGGGTTGACAACATAGTCTGGGATGTGGGCCATAGAAGCTGTGCATGTTAGAAGGGATACAGCCTCCTACAGGGCACATCTGAAATGTGAAGGAAGGGACATTGTCGATTTTGGTATGGGAGCACAGTCACAGGGACAAATCCAGACTGGCAGATGCCCAACCTCCTTGCTGTCTCAGAAAGAGGCACACAGAGAATGCAGGCTTGGAGGAGAAAGCCAGAGGAAATCAAAGCAGAAACAAGATTCACCTTTTTTGCCAGTGATGGCAGCCCACTGGAAGGAAATGCTCAGTGAGGCTTTCAGCAAGGATGGTGTGGAGATGGAAATCACACTGAGACTCAAAGGCTCTTGAAAGGTGTGTCTCAAACACAGGGTGATGGTTTACAGCCAATAAACAACCCAGCAAACTGGTGGGGACTCTATTGAGCAGGAATTCAGCTCAAATCAAACCCCTGTGCCCGCAGAAGTCTTTTGTCTTCCTTTCACAGGGGTCATACCCTCCTTTTATAAGCTTGGGGACTATGAAGAGGGGGCCAGACAGCTACTGGGGAACTCTTTTTGTAGCCTCACATGGTGGGGATATTCTCCTTTAAACCACATTTGATGGAAGCCATAAAACACCCATTGTTAGTGTGAGGTACAGCCAGCCGTGCCTGTGGGCTGTGAGGTGATTTTGAAAGAAATCCTGACTTTGTGCAGCACCTGCTACAACGAGACTTCAAACCAGGGCTTTCCACCACTCTGCAAATGCGAAATGTTGATGAAACACTGTTCCTGCATGGGAGTGTGATGTGACTGAACCACACATTTAAAAATATCTAAGAACTTGCAAAATAATAGTTACTCTTTTTTTAACGCAAGTGATTTTAGTGCTGATTTGAGAACCCTGAGGAGAATGTGGAGTTCACTCTTCATGGCCCATTCAGTCTTTGGTCTCTCAGCTGCAATTTCCAATTAGTGCTAATTTGATTGTGGTTTCTGTGGTGTGGACCATGAGGACCTTTTACACTCAGCTGATCTGGCACTGCAGCTTGGTGGATCTTCCCCAATGGACAGCAGATAATTTGAGACTCTGCCCCCAGCCCTGTATAAATGTTTTGCTCAGCCCCAGTTCCTGGTTAGGCCAGTTCTGAAGGTGTTCAGGCGGACATCCATTCACTCATCATTTCTGTTTCCCAAAGTCACATCCTAATTCCTGGCTCCATATACTAAATGTGCACTGTGTGTGTGTCAGATACCCCCAATATAAGGCCACAAAACTATAAATTGGCACAAAAGGAGGGGACAAATCCCATGAAACAGCGAGGGATATTTAGTGGAGAGCTCTAGGTGGCTGAGGAGGCATCTCTGGTCCAACTCCTTGCACGAATGGCTCAGTAATCAGATGCTGAACATGCTCAAGGGAAAGGGCAATTAGTGAGAGTTATTTTAATATCTCAGGAGGAAGAGAGGACAAGGTGGATCGAGGCATTGCCATCCCAGGCACAGGAACCAGCTCCTCTGCACAGGACAGGATCTGGCACATGGTGCCCACCACTGCCAGCTTCCCCAAGCCACAGCTGCATCCCCACACAGCTTCCTCCTTTAAAAAGAAAAAGGGAGCCATGGACATAATTTTCCAGGTTTTTGCAATATCTCAATTTGTTCCCTGTGTACTCAAAGATCAATTTCCACGGAATGAAACCAAAGTGAACCTGTATCATTGCTGTGCTTGTGAGCAAGAACAAATTCAACAGAAAATAGCAGAAGACCAAATTTCTGCTTTGGTTTTTTGGTTGTTTGGGGTTTTTTACCTTTAGTGATATTTTCATAAGGGAAAAATTAATCTTTACCTCAAATCTGGAGTTGAGCTCTTGGAAAAACCTTGCTTTCAGCTTTCAATAAAAAGGTGCAGAGATGGGCACAGATGATGCCCCACTTCCAAACACCTCTCTGGAAGCTCCGGTGCAAATCCAGTTCCCTTCCAGCACTGCTTTGTACAATTTGATTTTCTACCTGATTCCCTCTCTGCTGTTTGCTTTATGTGTCTGTTAATACATAAGTCTGGTCTTTTTTATCTTGCTTGTATTTTTGGCTTTTTTTTTTTTTCCCCCTTTCCCTGCTTAGCACTAAACTGCAGCACACGCATTGTGCTTTCAGCTGCCTGTGATCTGTCAGCGGGCCCAGGAGCTTAGTCTGAACAGGCTATGTAAATATTGTCTCAAAATTACAAATATTCAGAATGGCAGTAATATATGGGGCTTTTGTTAAAGCATCTTGTTTCATGGGTTTAACCACAGGCTGGGAAGCGCGGAGATGTTGACGTGTTATTTGTACAAGGGACACACACTCAGGTGTACACAAAAGCACAACATTGTACAAATAGCAGTTCAGGCCGTAAATATCTTGGCAAAATTGCTCCCGAATCAAAACAACCCCCAAAAGAGACATGATGGAAATGAAGTCAGCCTGCATTGCTTTCGGGGCACACACCCTGCTCGCTTTTTTTTTTCCCCTCTGAAAATGGGTGGAAAACTCCCCATGCTGAAGAGCCTATTCTGGATCAACACATTTAGTAACAAAATGTACCTTGGTATCTAAAAATCTGAGTGTCATGAATATTTAACGTGGGAGGAAAGAATGATTTTGTCAGTGTGTAAAGCAGTCCCAGAGAGGCTCGAATTCTGCCTGGTTTCTATTAACTCTCCTTCTCTGTAAACACACTGAGTCATTTGCTGCAGGAGAGGTGTGTGAGCACCGGGAGGGAAAGGCACACGGGTGTGAAGAAAAATCCCCACTGCCATGCAAAGGGAGAGAAATGGATTGGCTGGGCAAAGTGCTGCCTCCAGCCTCAGTCGTGGCTCTGCACAGCCAAGCTGAGCTGCAGGTTTGAGCCCAACAACAGCACAGATTTGAAAGGTCTCCTGCACTGCTAAAAAGAGTATGAAGCGTGTCTGTACACACTGACCAACGTCCCACAGGGCAAATCAGAGGCCCCAGAGCCGCCCAAGGGGAATCTTACGTTGGTGAAAATGTGAATGAAAATATCTTTCCTCTGCTCATCTCCAGTTGCTTCACGCCAAACTTGTTCCCTGTGGAAAGGCATTGAGGTCATTGGGGTATGATGGGCACCCAAGGACCTTGTGAGCCACGTGAACACCAGGAAACCTCCAAGCTACAAACAGAATGAGAGGCAGGAACTGTCTCTGATTTTGTGACCCTGGCTTGGGGAAGCCTCTGAGCTCAGGCAATCGTATCAGAACGTGTTGAAGTTGAAGGCAGCAAACCTCTAAGTTCAACATATCTCAATGATCTGGCTGTGTATCAGGGCACCAGCAACTTCAGTTTGTTGTTCTCCACTCTGTTTTTCTCTGTATTTGCTGAGATCACTCTGTATTTCAGATTCCTTAGTCCAGCCTTTGGACAGCAGCAGGGCTGGAGAAGTGCAAATTTAAACCTCTGTGACCTGAGAGTGGGATAACTTTGGGGCTATGTGGAAAGGGAGATTAACCTGGCAAGAGGAGGGTGCTGCAGCCTTCCCTTCCCCACTCTGCACCAGCACGTCCCGGGGGTGCCCAGGGGTGGTACGACAGGTTGAACAGGATTTGCCCCTTCCATCTCTGTCGTGCCACGCGGGTGGCTGGGCGGATGGGCAGCCGCTTATTCAAGAGGTATCCTTCAGCAAAAGAACCTCTGCGGTGCTTCCCGCACCTCGCTGGCTTACCCCCTCCCGCCCGTGCGGTGCGAGCACGCAGCCGAACGCAGCAGGGGTGACCAGCCCAGGCGCCACGAGAGGAGAGAGGCGGCTCCTGCCTGTCCGTTTCGGACCAACCCAGGTACGAAGAGAGCGATTTTCCCTCGAGACTCACTCGAAAAAGGGGTCCCGAGGCGGGCGCGGTTACACAAGAACAGCCAATAAGGAGAGGGAGAGAGGGGAACAGGGGGTTGGGTTACATCCTCATAAGGGTCTACGAAATTGGGTAAGAAAAGCCTTTAAACAGAGTTAGGGGGTACCTTTAAACCTGGGAGCTGACCCACCAGCGGGCCAGCCCTGGACCGAGGTCCATGGGCCCTGTGGTGACCACAGCTGTCGGTTCAGCCACTACGACACATCTCTCCATTACTCCAGGTTTCATATGACAAGGGACACAGTGCTCAAATCCCATGCCTGGACCACTCGTGCTGTTTTGCAACAGGAGCTGGTTTGCCATCAGCCAGCAGCTGAGAATTTTATCCTAAGTTGCTTTTTCCCTCCTGTCTCTACCATGCAGGTGCCTAGAGCAGCCTTTGAGATGGGCTGCTGGTACCAGGCTGCCATCCAGAGGGGAAAGACTCGGTGCTGGGAGCACCAGGCGATCGCTGGATAAGGCACTAAAGGGACAGCTCTGGGCAGGAAATCAGAGCCAGGTTTACAGCTGGGGCAAGGATGGGTTTTGAGAAGGCTCAGATGTTTAAAGTCATTTTCAAGATCCTGCTGGCTTGAAGTGAACACTTGCTCCAGAATCCTTTCTGATGAAAATCCAGATCGTGAGCAGCAGCAAAATTTGCAAATGAAAGGAAATTACAATAATTGTTGCACATGACACTTGTCACTGCAAGATTTCAAGCACCTTACCCTCTGGATCTTTACAGCTCTGCTCTTTCTGCTTTGGGGGTAATAACTCATTCTCTGGCCACAAACTTGAGCCTTTCCCTGTGCAGGACTCAAGACCTGACCCTGGACTGTGTCACTCAAGTCTTCCCAGGCAGGGAAGAGGTGGCCAAAACTGTGAACAGGACACAGAGCCGCTGTTCCCTGCTGTTTGAGCAGGGCCTGCTGGTGTCTGCTCCCCAGGCTCCCAGACCATGTCCCTCAGTTGCCATCAGGGAATAAGATGGACACACTCCAACAGGACAGACAAACCTATACATTCCATACCTGTTAGCCTTTTCCACCCCTGGGCTCTGTGTGTGTGCATATGTACAGCTGGACACATCTGTGCATGTATTCAGGACCTTTTAAGTGTGTACATATAAATATATGCCAGTGTACCTATTACATATAAATACAGAGCCAGCCTCTTGCTCTCTCTATAAATGCAGTGTGATCAATAACATTTCTAGTGCAGGGGGTGAGCAAAGTGCCTTGTTAAACTAATAATTGCACAGGAACCAAATCCTTTCTAATAAAATCTTTTAAAACCTGTCTAAAATTTCTGCTCCAAGGCCAGTTTTCCTGTGAGACCTGTAATTATTGAGAGTGGAAAGAAAGGAGCATAACTAGCCTCTCTTAGCAGCTGCCCAATGGACACAAAAATGGGGCTGCACTGAGAAGGTGGCCCCTGTGGAGCCTCCTGATTGAGACACAAACCTGTGGCTTGTGCCGTCCATCTCCTCGCAGGGTTTATAATTAAAGCTGTATTGCTGTTTATATTCCAGCAGCACCTGAAAGCCCCACTGCAAAAGGTACTGTGCAAACAGAGAGGCAGCAGCCTCGCTGCAAAGGATTTACAGCCCTGAGAGATAAAGTGTGCAGGGGGGAGGGCTGTGCAGAGGGATGAGGAAGAAGAAGGACAGCGAGTCCTTCAAGGTTGTGTGTTAACAGAAGAAAAAGTCAGGGGCCAAGCAGCTGCCGCTCAGCCTCTCAGATTTAATCTTCAAGAAACACACGTGTGGCTTGCCCAAGGCACATCCATGTTATATTTATGCGCGTGATCACCCTGTAGGGCAGCAGTGATGCCTCTTAGCTGCACCTGAGGTTTTTGGTACCTCTCAGGCATTATCCGATTGCAGGAATCCCCTGAGTGAAGCACAGTTAGAGTGGTGGAGCTCCCGGTGAAAACACCCTTGCCCCAAGCACAGCCCCAAGGAGGCTTCCCGAGAGTTGGAGAAGGGGCAGGGCAGCTGCTCTGCGCTGGAGTTGCATGCCATGGAGGTCCTGTTCCTGGCCAGCAAGGCAAGGAAAATCGGGGAGGTCTGTGCCTGTGGTTGGCAGAACCAGAGGATGCTGACATGGTCCGAGAGCACCGGAGAGGAGGAGCCCCCAGGCTGAGGGTGTTGTTGTGCATCTCCTACAGCAAATCCCATTGCAGTGGGTGCAGTGAGGATCGCTCCCAGCCAGAGCGGGCAGGGAAGTGTGCCAGTGCCTTGTCCACGGCAGCATCCCGCCTGCACTCCCTGGAAAAATCACCTGTGAATGAGGCACGATCTTCTGTGGCAAGGCTATTGTTTCCGTGAGGCTTTTCATTAGCCGGGGAGCCATCCATCCCAGGCAACAGTAGTGCTACAGAGAAGAAAGGCAGGAATCAGGAAAGTTAGTGAGTCGTGGGCTGTGTTTGGTTAAACAGTGTCTTCAGGCTTCAAAACTAATGCATATGGAAGGGGGTGTGATGTGGGGACACTCAGCTTCCTTCCTCCGAGTTAATTAACCTCCCTCACCTCCGTGCTGTTATAGACACAGGCACTTCTGCTGCATATGTCAAGGGCATAATTAGCACAGGCTGAGCAAACCACACACAGGATGGAAACGTGCCTGCAAGATGGACACAAGTGACAGCCAGGCATGGGCAGGGACAGCCAGCCTCGGCACAGTGACCCGGGATGGCAGGAGTAAATCTGAGCTGCTGGATGGAAAGATAAGGGCTACCCTCTCTCCATTTCCTTCATCTGCTGTCTGCTGGGAGGCTGCAGCCACCAAAGAGGAGCAGATTCACTCCTGAGGGGATGACAAGGGTTAGGAGCAGCTCAGTGATGGAGAAAAGCCTCCCTCAAGTTCTATTCATCTCAGACCCTCAGTATTTCCAGCGTCTTGGTGCCCAGAGGGCACAACCTTCCTCCCTCATTCAGATCCTCACGGAACCCTTCTCCATCACACAGGAGAAAGTCTGCACCCTCCCTGCCCCCTCTGCAGCTTTGCCCAGCCCTCAGCTCCCAGCACCTCTGCAGCCAACACCCCATCACCCCCCAGTAGCCTAAGCTCCATATTCTCATCCCTCGGGATACTGACATCTCTGCTGCGAGGAGGATGAACCCCTTGGCAGGGAAGACTGAGGAGACCACTGATAGAGGGAAACTGCCCTGCCTGGGGGCAGGTCTGCAGGGTTGGATCCCTGGGGAGGTGCAGCACTGCTCGCACTGCTCACACTGCTCATTTCATGGGACCATTGCCCCTCACTCCTCAGTCTCAGTGGATCCTTCTGTGCCTGTTGATCAATTCCATCCATGCTGGCTCCTATTCTTCCGTCCACTTCATTTACTGCTTCTCCTGATACACCTCTCCCATAGATTTCAAGCGTCCTGTGGTGACCCTGCTCCACGACTGAAGATCTCCAGGGCCACTGTCCTGCAGATCCCTGTGAGTGGAAGATGTGAGAGGAACAGAACGGAGAAAGCTGATGATTCCCTGCAAGGCCTCCCCTGTTCTGCAGCTCCCAGCTCCTGGCATTGCCTCCTCCCTTATCCCCAGAACCACAAAACACACATGCAAAACATCCCCAATTTTTAAATGTTGCTGTTTTAGAGAAACTTAGTGCTTGTTCCAGCTGCAGGCACTAAATCATCCCTCTCCCTTGGACGTGTGCTGAGGAAGGGAGGCCAGTGATGAATGGGGCTGTCCGTATTTACACTGGGAGCAGCACAGCTGTGTGAATCTCACTGTGCAACCAGGACTCTGTGCAAACTCGGCATCCCCCCTGCTTCCTCCCCTCCGAGTGACAGTGACTGATTGTCCATTTTTGCAGAGCACTGCCCAGCACAGCCACGGCTCCCAGCACCTCCTGAAAGTGAGGAAGAGGGGGGAACGTAACCCTCGAGTCATCAGAGTTCCTGCATTTCCTTGGCAAGCCATAATTCCTGTGGTGACTTTGCAAACAAGCAGGCCACAGAAATAAAAGAGAAGTGCTGGAGAATTGGACGTGAGAGTGGGGAGGAGAAAGGGTAGCCTGGATTTTTCCTGCAAGGAAATGCAGCCAAGATGTTGAGCACCTGTAGCACTTTTCATCCTTCAGACAAATTCTCAAGGTAAATATTGATGCCCTAATGGAGTGTAATCAGACTGCAGTGCTCTACATAGAGCTCTTGGACTGGGGGTTTAAGAGAGCTTGAATTATTGGCAAGGCTTAGGCAATGTATGGACAACCCTTACAGGCTCCCCACACCTTTTCCTACTGTTTCTGCCCAGGGAAGCTGTGGCTGCCCCATCCCTGGAAGTGTCCAAGGCCAGGCTGGACAGGGTTTGGAGCAACCTGGGCTAGTGGAAGGTGTCCCTGCCCACTGGCAGGGGGTGGAATGAGATGATCTTTAAGGTCCCTTCCAACCCAAACAATTGTAGGATTCTGGGATTCTGTGTTTCATGCCTGCCTTGATGTACCTGGCTGCTGCCTTCGCTTGGTGGTCCAATCTCAGCCCTAAGGAGACAGAAATATGTCGTTCTTCCAGAAGATCTGGATGCAATTCTGCCACTGAACTTCCCTCTCTCTTAGCAGACTCCAACAGTTATGGACCTTTCCTTTTTCCTCATAACCCAGATGCCTGTAAACCAGCAGGAAAGTTTCCAGAGATGATCCTGGTCTGTCAGGGGCTCCATTGCAATTACCACATTGCAGCAGAATGCTTTGCTTTCACCAAGTCACCACGTTCTGAGAGGAAAAACAGGAGAGTCCCAAATCGGTCAGAACATTTCTGATCATCTCCCCACTCTCCTCCTTAGCTGAGGGAGATGTGCTATGTACCAGCAACAGAATTAAGGAAAAGGGAATGAGCTCTAGGGCTCACCCCACATGCCTGGAGGGGAAACAAGGGGCTAAAGGGAAGATGTTGAGATATGACCTTAACCCAGAACTTTACATAAAAAGATTTAACTTAGAGCAGTAGGATGGGTGGCTTCACTGCGCAGAGGAGTCCTGGGAGTGTGTCTGAAGAAAGGCTCTTGGCCCTGTGCTTCGGAGAGGTGACAGCGTGGGAGGCTCTTACCTGCCCTAAGCAGACCCAGGTGAAGAGGAGAAGGTGAATAATCACTGGCTCCATTTGTGCAGGCAGCTCCTGTAGCAGACCAGAGGAAGGGTTACCTCGAGACCTCAGACTTGGCATAGGTCCCCTCAAGGTAGGGCTAAGCCCACAGGTGCCGTCCGCACCTGGAGTCATTCCAGTCCAGACCAGTGCAAGCTGGAGATGGACTAAAGCCCAGGGCTCTGCAGTCAGAGACACTCCTCCCCACCATCACGGGCTGAGTGCCTTGCTGAAGGGGGAAAAGAAAGAACTGCAAATGGAAAATGGCATTTTCAATATGCTGGAGTGTCTGGGAATGAAGGTAGGCTCGGGGAAAGGCAGTGAGAAGAATGGCAGGGAGCTGGGAATGGCTCCTTGCCTTATTCCTATGCTGCTCCACTCCACACTCAGATAAAGTGGTCTCTTCTCTCCAGCCTTCTCCTTTCTAGTCACACACTCCGCTGGTTAATTCTCTCCTCGTCGAGATCAGAGATTAGATAGAGCCTGGATTTATAGCTAGTGAAAATAAAAAGAGCTGCTCCTATCAAGGATTCAAATGATTAAATATCCCACCATAGAAATACTTTTAACTTCACTTACAGTACCATTTCACTTACACGCTGATGCAGTTGACAGTGCTAACAAAAGCTGCTTGAGTAATATGGAGCCTGAAGAGAGAGAGAAAGAAGCTGGAGGAATGAGAACAAGGGACAGAGACAGAAATGGAGGGAGAAAGAGAGAAATGGGATTAGATAGTGAGATGTAAAGAGAGGAAAGGAAAGGCAGGAAAAGAGAAGGAAAGAGGAGGTTGGCTCTCTCTGCCTGCAGCATTAAAAGTACAAGAGCTAAACCAATTAAACAATGAAAGGAAAGCAAAGGATTAAATGAAGGGCTATGTAAAACAGCTCCTCTAATCCAGCTCATTTACTGCTCTTTATTCTCCATTTCCCTCTCATGTTGATCCTCAGATTCAACAGCACCAGACTTGCTGTGCTTTGCCCACGCAGGGTCCTGCTGGCACTGTGGTGTGCCCTGGGGGCTCCTCTTCCTCCCCTGCACCTCCCAGGGCCACCCAGGCTGGGGGACAGCAGAGCTGAGTGGTGACAGCGCTGGCCTGGGGATGCTCCATGGCAGAGGGAGCCTGTCCTGAGCTGTGGCCTCACCCAAGGTTGGACTGCTCCTACTCCGTGGCCAGGGACAACCTCAGCGAAGCCCCGAGAGCTTTTCTGTGAAACAGGGCTGCCCTCCACCATCACTGCCAACAGATCAGGGGAGGGACTGCTCCACTCCGGGTGCTGCTGGAGACCCCCGTTTTGGACAAAGACTCTGAGATGCTGCGGTGATCCAAAGGACAAAGAGGAATTTTCAGGGCAGTTTCTGCTCCTGCCTTCTCTGTGGCTTCTCTTTGCCCTCGGTCCCTTCCTTTTCACATCTGCACAGACACAGGAGCTGTGAGATTGGGAGCAGATACAGCCCCAGTCCCACAGGATTGCTGCACCTCTGCCCAAGGCACAGCCTTCCAGAGGTTCCAGCATGGGAAAGAGCATTTCCACTCCCTGGGCCACAGCTCCCCCATGCCCTGCTGACGCTGGGATCCACCACAGCTGCCCTCATGTGCTGGGTGGGTCAGGGTGTCCTGCAGAAACCACAGCGCTCGTGGGGAGGGTGACCGGTGGCTAAAACGCAACAAACAGGACACGGATGGGGGCAAACATCACTTATCCACCTTCTCCTTTCCCCCTCTTTCTCCACTTGTCTGATGGCCAAGAATGATTGTTTCTTTTCTGGTTACTTCCTACAGTTCTGATGTCAGCCTCAGGGAGAGCAGAGGGAGCGCAGAGCAAGTCATTTGGGGAGGGACGCTGGGGGAAGTGTGGCTCCCTGGAGGAGGTTATCTGTGCCTGGTCACTGTCTGCAGGATGCAGTTCTATTTGGAAATTACTTTTTTTTCCCCTTCAGCACTCCAGAGCCACAGATCATTTGAATTCACCCTCTCCTTTCCTTTCAGGAGACAGAAAGGCCCCAGCCGTACTTGAAATGAGACAGATGCTTATGGAATTGTGGTTTTAAAAGCATTTTTCAGTTCAGTTCTCTCCTTTTCTACACACAGCAGTCCAATGTGAGCTGACTAATAAATGCATTATCTTTTTTTTTTCCTTTCCTAGGAGGGTTTGATATGGCAGCTCCATAGATCAGTTTGGTCTCTGGGGATATTTCTGCCCTAAACAAAATGGAAATTGTCTGCCCCCTCACAAGCCCTCAGTGACTCATACAATAAAGAGAACCCATAAATATTTGGGTAATTACAGTCCTTTCACCTAAATTCCATAAGAGGCAGAGCACTTTCTTACTGGGTCCGTAAACGGCTGTCGTGTGTTGCTGTTCACAGTCCCGGGTTGCCATGAGCACCTGATTCCCCCTCAATGGTCAAGCTCCGATGGTCTCTTCCCAAGCAGTCAGCAAAGGTTGGGAATTTTGCGTAGCAAAAGGGTGAAAAGTTGGGTAATGAATAATAAGCTAGATCATGGAATCCCAGACCAGTTTGGGTTGGGAGGGACCTCAGGCCCATCCCATTCCACCCCTTGCCATGGGCAGGGACACCTTCCACTATCCCAGGTGGCTCCAAGCCCCATCTAGCCTGGCCTTGGACACTTCCAGGGATCCAGGGGCAGCCTCAGCTTCTCTGGGCAACCTGTGCCAGGGCGTCAGCCCCCTTACAGGGAAGAATTTCTTCCTAATATCCAATCCAAACCCACTCTCTGTCAGTGGGAAGCCATTTGCTGTTGTCCTGTCACTCCATGCCCTTGTAAATAGTCCCTCTCCATGTTTCTTGAGGGCTCCCTTAGGTCCTGGAAGGCACAATAGTGCTTTATTTATTTTATATACAGTTCACGCAGAGCAAGTGCCTTTTGTCTCATGCCCCATCATGAGTCACCAAGACCCCTCTGTGGCCAGCTCCTGGAGCTGGAGATCAGAGAATCCCTTCCCCTGGAGCCAGGCTTGGCTGGAATCTGCTGGAGCCAGGCCCTCCAGTGCAGTGACAGCCCTGGAGATTAATGCATGTTATAATGATATTATTACTGCGTTGGTGTTAATATTTTACTGCTTGTTGTCACCACTCTGCGAGGCAGATCCAGCTGCACATATATCTGATCTGGATGGTCTGCAGCCCTTTGTGCCTTCCCTGGGGTGGTTACACCAGGCTCATGCTACAGCTATTTGCTAAAAATTACCAGAGAGACCAAAATGGGGAATATGTATTTCAAAAGGAATGGTTCAGTGAAGGTTTGGGCTGTTTTATTTCCTCCCCTCCCTCCCTGCCACCTCAGGGAGGACTACAGGGTGTGCAAGAACCCTTTTAATAAACGCTTCTTGAAATCAGGATGTGTGGAGCCACGCTGGCTGCCCTCCCCAGCCTTCTGCTCCTTCCCCAGGGCTCATCTCTGCTCTTTGGTGACCTCTTGCAGCACAGCCACGGTGACAGGACAGTCGCAGGTTCACCTTGCCCAGCCCATGGCAGTCACAGGGACACAGAGTGGATTTGCATCAAGTGTTCTACTTCCTTGACTTTCCACGATCCTCCAAAGAGCACCGCCTCTGTGAGAACACCAGGCACCCTGGGCTGGCTGGGACCATCTGGAGAGCAGCACAGCCACTGCTCCTGCCAGAGGGAGGGATGGAGAGGGCTGCAGGAATAGGTTTGGGCTGGGCTAGAGGGGAGCTCTCAGAGGAGCTGGTGACTGGCAACCCCAGCGTGGCAATGGAAAGCTGTTAAGCTTTTTTTCCCATCAAGGGCAGCCTCCTGTCTCCAGAGGTAACCAAGCCCAGCTCCCTCTAGAGAAGGTTGGAGCACTCCTGGAGTCTGGTATCAGACCTTGTCAGTCACAAACTTTTTATAACAAACTGTTTCATCAAATGCTTCATTTTCTCTTTTTTTTTGTCCCCGCTTCCCTTTTCTTCCTGCTACTTAGGATTTTTCTTTCCTTGCTATGGGTGATGGTGCTTCTAATCAGCACTTTCCATGTCTAATTGCCTCATTGTGAGCTTCTCCCTGAACCTGTCAGACACCAGCTCTCACTTCTTGCCTTACTTGTCACAAGAAAAATTGTTCTTTTAAATGTGTCTGGGAGAGGCACAAGGACATGGAATGCTCCAGGGAGAGAGGAGGATGGAGGAGTGACTAACTGCAGATACTCAGTGCCTCGGATTTCTAAAAGCTGCCCCTCCCCAGCTTACCTGGAGATACACAAACACAGCAAAACCACAATTCTCTGTCTCAAAGACATCACAGTCCAGAGTCTGTTGACACTGAAAAGTCCCTGCGGAAGTTGTGCCTGCTGTGATTATAGCAGAGGATGAGTGGATTACTCGGTGAAACAAACCATCCATGGCAGGAGGGATTATTTTGCATGTTAGAGGGAGATCTGGGGACTTTAAATACTAATACTCCATTAATGATTAATGTATCTCTTGCATACGAGCCAGCTTGATGACCTATTCCCTCCCTGCCTCAATCACAAGTAGAGAGAAAAGTTTGGTTTTGCTGCACCAGGTTTGCATTCATGTGAGAAAGTCCTGTCCTGTTCACAGGGCTCTGAATTCTGCCTCCCACCTTCAAGCCCTCTGTTATCCACCTAAATTAGATTATTTGTGAAGCAGGTTGATGCTCACCCCTGGTGATAGCAGAGCAGTCTTTCAGGCTGAGGTATTTGTGGTTGTCATCTCCTGATAAGAAGATAACAGTGTTCTTCCACTGACACATGAGCTTCAGCGCTGGCAGATCTGCCTCGCAAGAGCTGGCAGAGAGACGGAGGGGGGGCTACGCCTTCGTGCAGCTCAGCTCAGAGTTCCCTTGCTAAGATAAATGATGACCTTGGTCTCACCTCCACCTGCTCTGTCTCAGATTAAGCAAGTGACAAAGCTGATGTCACATCTCCAGGTTTTGCCTGAAGTAATTTGGATGGTTCCACTTCGTGGCAGTTGTATGATAATGGTGACACATTGGTCTTGTCCTTTACGTTTACTCCCACAAGATTCTCTCTGTGAGCCACTTCTGCCCGTGGTCCCTCTCACCTCCTCAAGAATTAGTCGGGGGGTGGAGTTTTATTCCCAGTAAATAATATCTTTATGCATGCCTGCCTTGCTTACAAGTGAAGAAATCACGGAAGTTTCCTTTTCCAGCTTTCTCTTTGTGTTGTGGAGGATTTTTTGGGGTGGGGCTCAGAGAGACCTCCGTGGCAGGGGCATTTTCGGAGCCTGCTCTTGGGAACGTTGGCAGGAGAAGGTGTCCAGGAGCTCTCAGTGGCATTGCTCTGTTCTTGCTGTCTCTCTCCTGGGGCAGATTTTAAGAAGTTTCCCCAAGTTCTCCTCTACCTGCTCAGGATTCTGTGACTTTATGACCCCCGCAGAGCTGGGAGAGCTGGCTGCTGACAGGTGAGGTGGTTACAGAGCAGCTCTGACCTCCTGGGGAGGCACAAGCACAGAGATATTTAGCAGGGCACAATCAGAGGGCAAAGTAGAGAGGGGGAGAGATTGACTGGGGGCCATGGGAGTGACACACCTGTCAAAAACTGACGGTAACCTGCACATTGAGGTGTAAAAATATTCCTTCAATCAAGGCAAGATCTGCGACTCACAAGGACAAAGCTAAGGCAGCGTCTTCTCCTTGTCTCAGAAAATTAATTTACAATAAAAAGTGTGGAGGATTCCAGAGCGGGAGGGAAGGAAGGAAAGAGATCAAGCAGTGCCTGTGCATTGTCCCAGGTCCCTGCCCCTCTTGTCTCTGCATCCCACTGGGGACATGGTACAGATGTTTTTTCCAGGAGCAAAACTTCTGCTTCACGCCCTAACACACAATTAAAGTCCCCAAAGCTGACAACAGCCTCAAAAGTGGTTTTACCTTTAAATCACCTCCTGCCCCGATGCCCAGCTCCCTGCCCAGGAAGGCACCCAGCAGCATCGAGCCCCATCCTCAGCCCCACAGCTCCTGGGAGGAGTCAGGGTCACCCCAGGGTGACACCTTTGCCCAGCTCCTGCCACGTTCCACCAAATTCATGTGAAGTGAAACAGAGCTGAGTTTGAGGGTTTTTTCCCTGATTATGCCAATAATTCTTTTGCTGCACTTTTCAAATCCCTTGCTGCCTGTGTGTGGGATACAAATGACTCCACCTATGCATTTCATGGCATTTGTGAATCATTAGGCCTCACTTAAGAGGGTTTACATCACTCCACGCTCATCTTTCTCCTCCTAGCTTAATTCTGGGCTTTGGCCAAATAGCATTCAGGCTTCACTTCCATCCCTTTACCTTCAGTTCTTTATGTATTATTGAATTATTCAGGCACTTTCCATTGGGATGAATTGGAAATACACAATGGAAAATGCAGTTTCTCAAAAGAAAAATTTACATTTGCTGGAGTTGGTTTGTTTATTTGGAAAAATCAACATGCAATATAAACTTTCAGCCAGAAAAAAAGTCTGATTAAAAATAGAACAATGGCTCAAATGTTTCAATTTTCTAGATGCTTTTCTTGAAAGCAGTCAAACAAAATAATGAACTTATTTTAGTTCTGACACACACTAAACATTGCCTCATAAAAAATTGGGAGCTGGACACCTCCTCTCTCTCAGCTAAGATCTCTGGAGAGGAACTCTTCTTGTACTTGTGATTCACGGTGTATCAGGATCATTGCAGCACTCCAGGATATTTTTTGGATATTCTTTGGAATTCTGTTCCCCCTATTTTTGCAGCAAGCTGGGATTCTACAACTCCAGCAAGGACTGCATCACTAAAGACAAAGAGATGTTTAATACTGAACTGTTCTGAAAGATTTCAGGGACATTCAGGAAATCAAACCAAAATGTTTCATTTCTTTTGGTGCTGCTTTGGTTTGGGGTTTTTTATGCTTTAATTTTTCAAAAGTGGAAGTAGTTGCAATGGAAATATTAAAATTTCAGTGTTTTTTCACTTTGCAGCTTTTTTTTTTAGCTTTCCTCATCTATAATAAATGTCTAATTAAAGTTTTTACTGCAAGCTAGGAAAAAACCTGGGGTAGAAATTCCAAATGGAGCTCTGGGCTGCTTTTTATGATGACAGAAAATGAAGACCCAGGAAAAAGGAGAATTGGAGCGAGCCTCTTTTCCCACATGTTGATCACGGTGGGCTCACAATAATGAATTTAAGAGGAATTTCGGGCAGGTACAAAGCAGGGATCATCACTGTTTAGTCTGAGAACAGAAGCATCACAAGGACAGTCCTGCCTAGAGAAGAGCAGCGTGAAGCTTCAGCTGTGCCCAGGCTCCATCCCCACCGAGGTTTTGGCATTTCCATCACCACTCCGTGGTGGTGGGATAAAAGCCTGGCCCACTCCAGGGATTCCTGGGAGACAGTTGCATTTTTAAGATGTGCCTGGAAAAATGTACCTCGTGACCCCAGGGAAGCCCTGGACATCCTGATCATCCTCCCCTGGTCCCTTCTGCATCCCACACATCCCTTTTCCCACCCTGGAAACTGATAAATGCAAAAGGCTTCTGTACCCTCTGTGCTTTTGGGGGTTTTTTATCACCAGTAGGATTCATATTGATTTTGAACCGGTCTTGTTTGCCTGAACTCTGGAGCTGGCAGACTCTGGACATCATTTCAATCTCTTCAGCACTCCCAGGTGTAGGGTGCCCTCTTTTTATTTTTAAGCCATGTAATAAAGAACAAAATTAATTCCATGTCTGATTTATGCCCAAAGCCACCATTCTTTGTTCTTCCAGCTGAGATTTGATTGGATTTCATTAGTTTCTTTCCCATAGAGGCAGATAATTTTCTTCTGGTTTAAGGTGGAGTGTTTCTGGGTTTGTCTGGGGTTTGGGGTTGCTTTGTTATTATTGTTAAATAGCTGAGAAATAAATTCTAATATTTGTCTGTATGAAGGCATTCAAACAAAAATAAAGAACACACCTTTTTAAAGTCAAAAGCACAATAGTTTTGCATAGATAAATCTGTCCAATAATTCTTTTCTTTTGCTATTTATTGACTCTCCTGTGTCATTAGAAAGTATTGTCATGAGATGCTTTTGGCACATTTATAACAGACCCAGCAAATGATTTATTCACCCCTCGTCTTGCAGACCTGCATTTTCTAACAATTTCAGCTTAGCAGCTTTCATCTAAAATAAAAAAAAACAACCCAGAGTAGACATGCCTAGATGGGCTGGCAAATACCTTTCCTGCCTGATGCTTCCAGAAGGAAATAAAACATTCCTCCCTGATCTGTTGATCCCACCTTTGAGAACAGATTGGCTTAAGGATATGGCTGGGGTTGGCAAGGCCAGGTTCTGGGAGGAGAGATAACAGGGGCTGTAACAACACGCACCAGGTTATCAGAGCTGAGCCTGGACACAGCCGGCACTAAAATCTGACTCCAGAGTGAGTCCTCACTGCTCTTGACCACTTAAAAGGAGTCTGAGTGTGGCTGTGGTGAGATGGAACAGAAGGGAAGGGAAGGGAAGGGAAGGGAAGGGGAGACTGGGGAAATAACTAGAGGACAATTAAGTTGATGGGGAAAAAGCATCATAAGGTGATAACAGAACTGAGTTTAATTCAGACTTAAATATTCTTCTACATTATAAGACCAACCTGTCCTTGATGTTCTCCTGGGCTCCACCAGCCAGAGAAAAGATTTTTATCGTGCTATAAGGAGCCCAAAGCAGCGTGTGTCCAGCTGGTGAATCTCAGCCTGCAAACTGCCATTGCCAGAGCCCAGCGCGGCTTCCGCCCTGCCAACGCAGGAAGTAATTTCATAGAAATCCACAACTTCTTAAAGTTCTGAGACCACAGCTTGCAACTAATTATAGAAATAAATAACTAGTGACTGGAGCCATCTGTTCTTTATTTGGCAGTGCCTTTCTTCTTCAGGAAATTAGCACACCTGCAACCTCTGTGTCTTCCTGAGGATGGGTCACTCTGCCCTCTAAACCACAGATGAATTGCTGGAGCACAGGCAACCCTCTGGAGATGGTGCTGCTCATCCTCCTTCTCCTCACCCCCAGGGGAAAATAATTAATATGCTCAATTGAGTTTCATTAGTTACTCAGGTTGAGGGGAAGCAGCGATGAGGAGGTGCAGTAGTAAATAGATATTTATCACCACAGTTTGAACCTCGTTATCAGTGCAGAGCTTGGAGGGTTTGGCTCCCCCAGCCAGGCGCGTCCTCCCTGGCAGAGCAGGAATCAGAAGGATCAGAATCACCCAAATACAGACAATTTAACTCGAGGTTTCCCAAGTCTCCAGAGGAGGTTAAATCAGGGCATAATGTGGGAAATTCTATTTTCTCTCTCTTTTTCCTCCCCGCTCTCATATTTCCCTCGGTTTAATCTTTGGCATTGAGGTGTTCTGTACGAGTACAATCATGAGAATGAATTTTAAAAGGATTATTAATTTTACTCTTTTTTTTTTCAGTTTGACTTTTAGCTTAAGTCAAAAATATTTCAGGTCTTTAGAGCCGTAATTAGACATATTGTCCTTAACCAAATGCCAGATAATTTGTACGCACTCGAGGTAAATCTTTTGCTGGAAAGGTAGGCAAATATTGAAATATGTAATGAAAATGAAAGGAAGCATGAATAAAAAAACCCCACACACAACTATTTTAAATCTTTTAAATTACTTTCTCTTCTCCCTCTCATTAGTAAATATTTTAGTTATTCTTGCCCTGAACAAATCCTCCTTTCAGGGTTTCTGTGTGTCTTTCTCTCTCATTAGCATTCTTCTTTTTTTTTTTTTTAAATAAGTCATAAAGACCTGGTTATTTTTAAAGTTCACATCTTATACATGATGCAGATGCAGGGACCAGAGAGAGAGAGAAGTAGCAGCGTTGTTAATTCATTCCGGGCAGAAATTTTTTTTCTTCCTACCTTTAGATGAGAAGGAGTTTGCTTTTGGCTGAAAACATTCAAAGTAAGTGCAGCACTTTGGGAAATAGTACATATAAAGGGACTTTAGAGAGAGGGAGAAATGAAAAGGATGAAAAAGTCGAACAGCGACAGAGGTAGTCAGAGAATTTACAAATTATTTTCTCTGACAATGTAGACAGCTCCAGGAGGCTGCCTTCTCTTTCAGGATAAAGTCACTTGTCATTCCGTTAGGGAAAGACAAGGGATGTGTCAAGAGTTATTTGAAATGTAAAGTATTGTTTTTAGCTTCTTTCTTGCTCATTATTGTAGTAGCAAAGTGCTCTCTCTGTGCTGATGGAGAGGCTGAGATCGCAGCAGGGAAGGAGGGCTGCAGGACCAAGGGGGCTCAGAAATTCCCAGGGTTGGGATCGACCATGGAGAAAAAAGGATTTGGGGACCCACAGGATTGAAGATATGGGACAAAGGAGTAGGTTTGTACCAGGAATGAGGGGAAATGGGGATTATGGATAGCTCTGTAATGCTGATGGGCTCAGGAAGGACTGCAGGGAAGGCACCCCCGAGCATCAGGGACCCCCGAAGGACATGGGGCTGCACAGACGAGGGCACCAGGAGGTGCTCAAATAAAGGGGAGCACTGACTGTTTGTCTATTTGTCTATCACAGGGCCCCCTTCTGTCCAAGTCCTCTCTGCCTCCTCCCCCAGACTGGGTTCCTTTAGTGCTCTGCCTGTGTTAAACAGGAATGCTCTTCCCAGAAAATTCCTGGGTGAGCTTTCTCCTCTCTGCACCAGTCCTGCTTGGAAGCATCTCATGAATGCAAAGTGCAGCACAGACACAGAGCAGCATTGCTCTGTACAGCAGGATCTTTCTTCCCACATTCCCTGACCATTTCAGACTAATCCAACTATCCAAATAAAAAAATCCCCATATTCTTTCTCTGGGCACTTCAGATACTCCACGTTCTCATCTCCAATCTACTCTCCCCTGATCCCACTACAAAGGAAGCGTCAAACCAACTTTCTATTCAGTGCTGCAAACCCCGGCTGCTGAGGGACTCTGGAACCAATGGCACAAGAAACTGCGGGCCTTGGAAAAGTTGGTTTGTGGAGAGCACACTCCCTGCTAGTCCGTGGAGTGCTCTCCTGTTCCCAGCTCTCCCAGCTTTCCCTCTTTGGCCTCTCCCTGTAATGGCTGCAGTTAGCGAGAGCACACCGGTGGCAGATAAGCATCTGGTAACCCATGGCAACCAAGTTCCTTTAGAAAATGGTCTTCCGATAATTTCCTAAATGAACAGGCCTTTTTTGTCTTGTTGGAAATGGGCGAGAAAAGGGGATGAGAGGATGGAGAAAGGCACCAGGTGCGTTTGTGTGGACAGGTGCCACAGGCATCCCTGGGTGCTGCGGGATCAGACAATTTGCTCACCTGTGGGCACCTTTCTCTTTCCAGCCCTCACAGGATCTGGGGGTTTGGATGTCCCACCAGCAATTTCTTCCAAATCTCTCTGTAACAGGCTAAAGCCGCAGGGACAGGCTGAGAGGGACAGATGAGCTCAGGCAGAGGCACAGACAGGGCAGCAGACAGTGAGCCGGGTGTTTGTGCAAGTCGCTGTTACAGGATGAGGCTGATTATATTCCATTCTGGATTTGATTAGATTGCATAAGTAGACAGAGCAGCAGAAATGAGCTGCCTAGGAGAGCAGGACATTTAACTAAAGGTCAGACAAAATTGCCCTGGAAACTGGTAGGTAGCGAGAAGTGTGGAGATGGAGGTGGAGCTGTGAGGGCTGGCTCCTGGTAGAGACACGGGAACAGACCTTAATTGCTGGAATTTCTGAGAGTTTGTACAAGCTTCACCTCAGAGGTGCTCTACATAAACTCATCTGTACTGCAACCCTCACACTGCAGTGCTCCCCCTCCACAACCCCAAATCCCCAGGGCACAGCCACCACCATTGCCCACCCTCCCTGCATGGCCACGAGCATCCTCCGATGACCATCCCTTCTTGTATCCAGCTGAGCTGACCACAGAAGAAGGAAAACACAGTTTTCCACTCCTGCCCTCCACTGCTGGGATAGCAAATCCAGTTAACAGCCTCACCAAAGGGAAATATTTTCCCTGTTAACAAAACCAAAACTGCAGGGGAAGTGACACTCACAGACTGTGTTGACAGCATCTGTATTATTTTTAATATATATTTTTCCCCCTTCTAAATTAACTTTTCCATAAATATATTTTTCCAGCAGGCCAAATAATTGGATTTTTCTTTGCTAAAAGAAGGGAACATAAATTACTCCTGTTGGGTGCAGATTAGGTTATGGGATTTCTTTTCTTCTGTCACCGTCAATGCCCCAATGTCAGAGAGCTTTAATATTTAATGCATTCCTAATTAGTCTCCATTGGCCCAGGGCACTTAACAAAACCTGACACCAACCATCGAGTCAAGTTCATTTAGAGAGCACAGTTACCCAACCATCATTTCCATAGTGCAGCTGGATTAGCCATGAAATTCCCTTCCCAACCCCCAGCCTTGCTCCCACCTTCCTGCAGTTGCAAGTTAATTATGGGGGAGGAAAAAAAAAAGAAAAAGAAAAAAAAGGAGAGGATTTGATTCCAGTGACAGAAGATACAAATTATCTCATTTGGTCAGGGCAATGACATTTCCAAGATTCCTTTAATCTCTAGGAAGCTCTGCTGCGTTGAGCGGCATTTACCGAAGGATGTTGCTGCTTGTGGCACTCCTGTTGCTTTGCATGCTCCAAAGGTCTGGATTTCGTGTTTTCTCAATGCACAGGCTGATCACCTGGGAAAGGAGTGTGGGGGGGAACCATCTGGAAATCTATATAATTTTAAATAATACTTATTTGCCCAGAGAGACTTGGCTTGTCTCGAGAGACTCAACAGGCAGGAAGGGGCACAAGGCGGGGGAGCTGCGGGGGGAGAGATGGTGATGGCAGAGGCAGCAAAAATGAACTGGGGATGGAGGGAGAGCCCAGTTTCACTGCGCTCAGCCAGAACACAGGATCTCCAGGCTCTCCAGCTTTTGGGAGCTGCCCCTGCTGTCACCCAGGTGCAGCTCCTGATAAATCCAAGCGGAACAAGCTCTGAAGCACTGTCTGGAATCTCCGACCTTTCACTGCTGGCTCAGGGGACGCAGCAATGCAAAGTTCAGCTGCATGAGTTCCCATCTCGAGAAAGACTTTGGCTCTTTGGCACAAGGAGCCCTGAGTATAACTGAGCTGGGTAAAAAAAAAAAAAAAAAGAAGAAAAGAAATGTCCCAGGACTTCACCACTCTGGAGCTCAATATTAACCCAAACTCCTCCGGTGCCAGCTCTTGTTGCCACCAGAAATTACTCTGTGTGGCAGACTTGGGCTAAAAATTATCCTTTAAGTGGCCAAATGTTATGAACCGACCCTTTTTAGGATGTCACTAACACTGAAACCAGACTGCTTTGTGGGGATATATTGGCTTGACCTTCATTTTCAAAGGATAACCACAGGAGCTTCTCATGGACAATATCAACAATTACAGAAAAAGATAGTATCTGTAAAATCTGTCACCCCCGTGACTAATTTCAATTACGATGACAAATGCAAAACGTATGTTGCATGCTGGAGAATAATTTAATTTGAGACCTTAAAAATGGCCAGTTTAAAAATGTGTGTTATATGAATTAATTAATACTAAACACCAGTTTCCTCCTCCTGCTTTCCACACTGGTCATTGAGGATAAAATTTACCAAAAATACTTTGCTAAATAAACAGGCACAGGTTTCACGATGCCAAACTTTTAATTTCTCAGTCAATTGCAACATTTACAACCGAGCCTGTACTCACAAATCACACAGCACTGCTGCTCTTTGTGTGTTGGTGGTCTGAAATTGCAATTGGTGCAATTGGAAATGTTTGATCCAAAGTCATCGATTTCAAGGGAAATTTCTTCTCACCAGTACCGTGGAAATACTCTTTTTTTTCCCCCAAGAAGAATCACCCAGCTCTGCTATCTGTCTGTATCTGTTCAATATTTGGGAAATAAATCCCTCCACAGCTTCTAAAACTTCCTAAACTGAGCACTAAGGAAGCCTATTCCAGGAAATGATGATATTTCTCTTCAGCGAGAGAAATAACCACTTGTTGTTGATCCTGTGAACTCATCTTCATCCTCCTCGTGCAAAGAGACAGCGACTGCAGGGTTAATCTGGAATATTAACTTGTTAGATTGTTGATCTGCCATGGGGCCATCAGGAGCTTAAATAGCCAACAGTTAATTAAAAATAAACTGACACTTTACTTTAAGGATAGTTTTAATAACCATTTATAAATGTTACATTAAAAATTCATGCACTGTTATCAACTCCTGCTAAGGATTTACAGCACAATGGAGGTGTCATGAATGTTTTATAGCTTCTGTGGAAAACCTCTTCCTGAACAGACATTTTCAGAGGTCTGTGTGTCTTTCCAGGGCTGCAGCAAACACCCAACACAACAGCAGCATGGAAAAGATCAGGAGATTCTCAAGATGTCAGGGCTTGAGTTTAGACTTTGCTCTGCAGCATACATGGCCAACACATCAGAGGCATCAAATACCTCAAGAAAGTGAAAAAAAAACTCCTCCTGATTTCTGCTCTGAAGCAGCCCATCCATCCATGGGCTTTAGGAACAGCCACACAGAGCTTCCTAGCATGGACTGGGTTGGTTTTCTCAGTCAGAACCCCCAGGAGGGTCACCATAGACAGTCAGGGGCCTCCAAAAGTGCGGAAAACCTGATTACAATCTAGAGCAGGGAAAATAACCTAATGCTCCAAGGTAATCTACTTCATCGGCCTCTCCGAACTCACACACGCACACACAAGCAAGCACCCTCCCAAACACAAACACCTCGGCCCTCTGCATGGGTATAAGCTGGTCTCAGGTAAATGTTTTACTCCTGTTTGCAGCTGAGGAGAGGCAGGAGAGCTGTTGTGCTTGGAGTAAGTGGTCTTGGACCTGGAAAGCACTGAGAGATTCGTGCTGTCGAGTCAAGGCTCCCGGGTGTGGCTGTGGCTGCAATGTGAGATGGTACTTTCCCTCCCCATCTGCCAGGAGGGGTGATAATCCCCCCCAGGCATGATGGATTTGGACAGATAAACCCATTAACGAGGGGGAGGTGGCACAACACCACAATGAGAACTGCTCCTGAAATTATTATGGATAAATTTGTTTTACTGTCATAATTAGCGACCTCAAAATGAGCTTCCTTTGACAATGCTGCTGCCCCTTTTGTTTTAAAAACACACCGACACTTCCATGATTGAAGCTGGCTGTCTACATGCTTCTGGAAAACAAATTCAAGCTCATGGTTAACTGCTTCTCTGTGATGCTTCTCTTTCACTCTCAAAGTGATATGAAGCTTGGGAGATGCCGAGTGAGGGAAGGAAGAGATGTGGCTTCCAAGGCCCTGTGAGGCACTGAGGCACAGAAGTGATTAAATCCACAAGGTGAGGGCCTGACCACCTCCCTTGTACTTAACACCAGCCGTGCAAACACAGGCACTCGCTGTGCAGGCGCTGATGGAGAACAACCTTCAGCCTCCTCAGCCAGCCACCAATCAAACTGGCATTAACCTTGCTTGCTTTTGCCTTGCCTTTTTTTTTTTCCTCCTGTTTTGCTGTGTTTTAGGGGAAAGCTGCTCTGAGTATTTGCTTCTCTGGCATAAAAAAGGTTAAAAATTAATGAAAAATACTTGGTGTCAGGCAGGTGCCAAGCTCTAATTAGGGTAATTGATAATACAATGTTCGAAGGTAGCAGAAGCCCTCAGGCTGCCATGCAAACACCCCTGAGGAGCAGATAAAGATGAAGCAGGCATTTGTCCAGGTTCATTTCATCAAATTTGCACCCTTAAAAGCAGCCAAACCAAGGCTGGATTTTATCCTCCTGCCTACAGCTGAGGTAGGCTCCTGGCAGGATCTTCCAGGCACCCGCTTCTCCTCTCACTGCCTCTCCAGAACTAGGGAGGGCGAGGGCAGCATGCTCCAGACCAAAGTTACACAAATGTCAAACCTCTTGGGACTGCAGGAACTTCTGGCCCTGCAACCTGTCCCCTGTGGCAGCATCTGGGTGGGCCTGGCCCTGCTGTGCAGCTGCCCTGGCACTGTCAGCCCAGTGTGCCCAGTGCTCCCCAGGTTCCACTGCCAGGGCCAAGGAGGTGAGAAAACATGGGCTGATTTTAGTGGGTGGCAGGCACAGAGATCCTTTAAAATGCTGTCCTCTCCATCCTGCATTCCCACTCACTCTTCCTCTGCGTTGTTCTCTAGATTCTTTTCATTCAGGGCAACTTCTCCTCTTTTCCCTCCAGTGACGACAGTTTTGTTCCAATGGAGTCGTGAGGTTCACTAAATATAGTGAAGGGCTGTTTCTGCAAGGACTTCAAAAGGCTTGTTTCATTTGCTTGGCCCCTTTCATCCTTTGTTTTCCCTGGTTGTGTTGGGCTCCCAACTGCTCCCCAGCCTTATCTGCTCAGATTTCTGCTGAGGACTCAGAGGCAGCACAGCAAAATCCACATGCGATGCCCAATCTGCAAACTGCTGCTCCCCAGCTCACACAAATGAACAAAGGCTCAAAGGGGCTCCATGTGACACACACAGGCCCACAGAGACACACAGGGGCACACACGGGCACACAGATACACACAGAGACACATAAAGACACACAGAGACACATAAAGACACACAGAGACACACACAGAGACACACAGGGGCACACACGGGCACACAGATACACACAGAGACACACAGAGACACACAGAGACACACAGAGACACACAGGGGCACACAGAGACACACAGGGACACACAGAGACACACAGAGACACACAGGGACACACAGAGACACACAGGGACACACAGAGACACACACAGAGACACACAGGGGCACACAGAGACACACAGGGACACACAGAGACACACAGGGACACACAGGGACACACAGGGGCACACAGGGACACACAGGGACACACAGGGGCACACAGGGACACACAGGGACACACAGAGACACACGGAGACACACGGAGACACACGGAGACAACAGGGACACACAGAGACACACAGAGACACACCGAGGCACACAGACAGGGGCACACAGAGACACAGGGAGACACACAGAGACACACAGAGCCTGTGGATGCCACCACCACCCGCTCCTAAAGAGTTCCACCTGCTGATACAGGAGGATGATGTGTCTGTGGATATTCAGAGGATGCACATCCCATGCACTCCCATTTCCAGCTGCTTGTGGCCACACTGACTAGAGAAGGTTTTTTGGGGGATACTAGGCACTAAATATCTGTCTCTGCACCCCCTCCCACCACGCTGCAGGCACCTGCTCTCTGCAAGTCCCAATTTCAGCCTGCCTGCATGGGAATTGTGGCTTTTGGCACTGCCTGTCCTTGCAGAGGCCACATCACACCTTGCAACACCCATGCACTCACTGCTGTGCATGTCTCTCCCACATCCCCATCCTCCATTTCTTCAGGAGCACAGAAAAAAAGTTGAAAACGGAAAAAAAACTACATAGCTTTGGGCTGAAACTGGGCCAGGACATCCCATCCCATCCCATCCCATCCCATCCCATCCCATCCCATCCCATCCCATCCCATCCCATCCCCTCCCCAGCTCTGTACACAGTGCCAGCAGCTCCTGGCAATTTCCACAGCACCCCATTCTTGCTCTGACTATGCTACAGCTGCTGTGAGCCAGGAAAAAGGGGTATTTTGTGGATCCAATTTGTAATTTTACACCAAATCCTGAGAAACTTGATGCCTGCACTTCTGCCGTCAAACCAGGGCTTGGGATAAGCCTCTACCCAAGCACAGATTCAAGGCTTTCCCGCCCAGAAAAACACACACTCTGCAGCATTCCCAGCCCCTACCTGGGCCAATTTGCTCCTTGTATTATTGCCACGGGAGGATTGTTGCCATGTGTTCATTCACCCAAATCTCCCTGCAGCCTTTTTAATCTAATCCTCTGTGTAACTGCAAGGCGACGGTCATCTAGAGCTGTTTTTCATAAAAACAGTATCCCAGTCCAAATAAAAATAATGCAGAAGGAAAAAAAAAAAAAAA
>VZTA01022318.1:52331-141416 GCA_013398855.1 Mohoua ochrocephala
GGAGAGGAGAAAACAGGCCTGGATTAAGCTCAGAGACTTGTCTCCCTCTACTGGCTCCCAGACCAGGCAGACACGAGTCAAACTCCTTTTTCTGGAGAGAAACAGCACTAAACACACTGTCACACCCTCCTTTTTTTTTTTTTGCACTTTATTAAAGCACACACCTCTGAAAGAAACAAGGACAATCTGAAGAAGTTTTATGAAATGTGTCTCCAGTTCATTATTGCAAGTTAGGAACCAGCACTGGAATATTCCTACCTGTGTTCTCCTGCTCTTTTTTTGCAAGGTAAGATTGCTTCCTGCTGAGAATTTTCCTAGTAATCCTCCTGATCTCATTTTCAAAGCTCCAGCTCTAGATTTCCCTCTGATGTAATTAATCTGCCCTTGCCCCACAGCTTTCCTGCAGACCGACTCCAGCACAGTGTGCAGCACCACTGCTGTGCTCCTCTCCAAATCCCTCACCCAGCCTCACAGGGGAAGGGATTTTCCTGCCCAGGAGCTATGGGAAGGCTCTGCCAAGCTTTGCTGTAGGACTTTTGGTGTGGGAGGAAGGGAAGGAGAGGCAAAGAGCAGCCCCATGCGTGGACCTGATTTCAGGATGGAGCCTTGGAGGCATTGGCACCACGTCTCCCTGTGATATATAATTCCCAAATAAATTCTCTGCCCTGTACATTGAACATGTGGGAGGGAGTGAGGGAAGAATCAAAATCTGTCAACTAAAAATTATCATGAGAGGGGTTTAAAATGCTGGACTTAGCCACAGTCTGCATCAGGGTCTGAGACAAGCCACAATTATTATCCCTGTCCTCATGACTTTTTGGGGTTATTTTCCATAAAAACAATATTTCAGTCCAAATAATAATCATGCAGAAGAAAAAAAAATAAAAGAAAACCCAGAGAACTTGTTAGAGAGGAGAAAACAGGCTAAGGTTGCATTATACTGCTAATATTTATAGGTACAGAGCAACCACAGGTTTGGGGTTCTTTGGTACAAAACTTGGCTGAACTGTCTGGATCTTCAACATTTTCTAAGTTTCCTTCTGCTTGATAATCTACCTCTTGAAAGCTGTAAGACAGGGAGTCTATAATGAAATGAAATCTCTAAGAATGTTCCCTGAGTCCTGTGATCATCTGTATTGCAAACAATTAGGCTCTTTCAGTGGCTTGACTCTCCAGAAATTACTCTTCCTACTTCTTTCTTTTGGTTGAAATGTTAAAGGAAATCAATGCTGTTAAGAAAAAGACATCATAATTTGCAGGGGGAAGGGCAAACATGGTCATTTTTAGCCATCATGAAAACAAAAATTGCTATCTCCAGTTTGAGTAATATTGTGATGAAGTTGTTTTTCCAATCAAAGCCCCATTTGTGCTGGACACTTTACAAAGATTGTGGTTTGCCCGCAGGTAAGAGCTCATTGGCATTTTTACTAATGTGCCTGGAGGGGAAGCAGGACAGTATAATTCCGAAGAAAAATAGCCGAGAATTTTGCTATTTATGTTGTTTTTGCTTTTCAGACGTTGTCCTGTTCATATGCCATTCAAAAGGCACTGAAACTGCCCTAGAAAGTTTTCGGCCATTACACGGAAATGCAAAAAAAGAAAGAAACGTGAGAAAGGAACATGGGACCTTTTGGACAGCAATACTATCATAGAATCATAGAATTATTAAAGGTTGGAAAAGACCTCCAAGATCACCAGGTCCAACCTGTGCCCGATCCCCACCTTGTCACCCAGCCCAGAGCTCTGAGTGCCACGTCCAGCCCTTCCTTGGACGCTTCCAGAGATGGGAACTCAAAACCTCCCTGGGCAGCCCCTGCCAATGCCTGAGCACCCTTTCCATGGAGAAATTCCACAGCACAGAGCGGAGGAGAGAAAAAGCTCGCGCATCTGAAATTGTGAAGAGCAGACTGGGGAGAAGACGTTAAAGAGTCAAAATGGAAGAGAATAGGAGTGACACCAAATTCCTCAGTGAGGAGGTAGAAGAGAATGGATGGACAACACATGATAGACAGTGAATCTTGTGTTTAATAACAGGAATTTTCAGCCTGGATTGTAGATGCTGGGGCATCCACAGGCTTTCTCTGGGAGATCTGAGAAAGCCAGCAGAGGAAAGTGAACCAACTGCAAGGGCTCATTTTAGACTTCAACCTCCAGCAGGCAAAGCCTTAGGGGGCTTCAAATCCAAACAGGATGGAAATGAGTGTTTTCTTCCCAACCGGGTCAGCCAGAGCCCACCAGCACCACAAGGTGGGGTTAGTCCAGCGTAGATCCGCCGCCGACAAGCGCCAGGTAGTGAATAATAATTGCAGTCCCACTTCCTGCGGCTCCTTCTCCACAGAGGTTTGTTATTGACCCAGCACAGTTTAGCTTGTGAGATGTGATGAAATCAGCGCCGCAGGGCTGATGGCAGTGGCTGCAGGCTATTAAAGCTCAGATGCCATCCTTAACTTGTGCTGGGGGCTCTTCTTTATTCATGACATGACAGCCAGAGGATGAGGTGTCAGGCGTAACACTAACATTTCTTGGCACCCACTGGTTTGAATCGCTCACAAAACTTTGCCTTATTTAGGAGCCGATTTGTGTATTTATAATTAATATGGATTAGCTGTTATTATCTATGCAATATGGCAGGCAGGCGGTGGAGAGAGGCTCACAGCTGTTCAACCATGCAAATGATGCCCACAGAAAGTACATTTTAGTACTGGGATATTATTACCAGCACACAGAAAAAGTTCAGGACCGGGGGTGGGGAATATAAATAACCACGGCTTGGAAACTTTCCCAAGATTTCCCTGGACATAGAGCTGAGGTGCAGGGCATAGACCCAGGCATTGGTTGCTCCTGTATTCTCCAATGGTTCTCACTGTTTGCAGCAGTTATGAATGAATGGAAAAAAAAATATCACAGCTGGCCTCAAAACAACCATCTAAGCTTTCTGTGCTTGCTCCCAGCCAAAAAAATCCCAATGCTTTTGTTTGCACCTGGAGTTTTTGAAGAAAGGCACCGGATTTGACAAGCATTTAGTTGGGAAGGTTGATCTGTTCTAAAAATAATCCTCAGGGAAGGATCTGGCTCACGGTCCATTCTCTAATGTTCTGCTCAGTGGAAGAGGTGCTGCATCCCTGATGGGTCTGGGGTCAGCCAGAAACCCCACTGTGCTCAGCAGCCTCTCCCAGGCAACGCAGGTGAACAGGACCTGGGCTGATGTGCTCGGCCCTCTGCATGGTCTGTAAATCCGAGGCGCTCTGGACAGGCTGCACTCCCTCTCTGTGAACCTCACCCAGCATAGCACATAATTCCCTCTAGGAAATACTGGATGAAAATCCTGGCTCTGTTTTTCTCTCCAGTCACAGAGGCTTCTGCTTTTAGACACTGAGTTCTGCCAGCAAGATGCCCTAAGGTGAGGCTTCTCTCTGGATTTCAGGCTCAGCAATACCTTCAAAGCCGTTGCTCCCATGTCAAGCCTGGCTCAGAGACTCCTCGTCAGCAGCACTGTGTTAAAAGTCCCAAAAGCTCCAGCTGGAACTTGTGCCTTATTAGGAACCAAAGCCAGTCAGTGTCCAAGAAACCAGGACCCAGTGGTTCTTGTACCTTCAGGACTCCTTATCCCACAAACGCCAGTATCTTGTTCAGGAAAAAGTGCCCCTTTTCTGCATGGGAGCATGTCCTGCTCTACCAGCGCCTGTCTGACTGTACCTCTTCTGGTAAAGGACTGGGAGAAGATGATTTCCAGGCGTGCATCTGGGAAGTCTCGAGAGAAGTAAAAGTGAGGCAGAAAAGCACCGAGCTCAGGCATAGCCTCCTCCATATGGGTGATGAATGCAGTAGGGTTTGGCATCAGCACTCACACAGCTCCTCTTGGGCTTGTTAAGCCTGCCTAACTATATCAGATACACTGACAGGAGTCCTGTTAACAGAGCAAATCCAAATCAGCTGCTCTGCCAATGTCCCAGTAAAGAGGAAAGGAGTGAGAGAGAAGTGGGACACCACAGAAAGGCTTTGATTTTGCAGTGCCTTGCACGGAAAGGGCTGTTTGGAGATGTTGAAATGGGGTGAAAGGGAAGAGGGGAGCAGGAGATATAACAAAGCGAATAGAAATTGCACCTGTCTTCAGGTCTAAAGCTGCACAGGACACACATTTATCTTCATGAGTCAGAAGCTCAGCCTTTGCCTGTTTCCTTCACTGAATCCTACTGCAAGGTGCTTTACCTCAGCTGTGGTACCCAGTGACACCTACTCGGGGTGACAGACAAAATCCAGAGGTCTCTTCTCCATCCCAACTTGCCATTCAGCCTGTCCTGACAATGTGCAGCACAGGGAAGAGTGTGGCATTTGCCCAGCGTTGTAAATGAGGCTGCGCCTTCTGACAGCACAGACCAGGACTGACTACTGCAATGTTTGATCTGCTGTGTGGGCAATTTATTAAAACAGATATCTAGGGCTTTAATCATTCTGCCAGGCTGCCATCTGCTTCCCTCATGCTCCGTCCTGGCTCAGGCCAGGTCTCCATGTAGGAGAGGAGAGCACTTTGGGCTCTGTGTCATAATTCACTGTGTGCACACACAGACTGCGCTGTTTGGGACTATGGATCCTGCCACACACGAGCAACCCCAGTGATGCTTCCTGTGCCATTAGAGGAGGGGCTGGAAGAGCACAGCGGGCCCCAAGGTTTGGTTTGGCCTCTGGGCTTAAGCTGGGAGCAGAAGTGGTGGGGGGAGCCAGTTCCCCTAACCTCACTGCCATGTCAGCAGGGCTCATGGAAAACATCTGGCAATATTTACAGAGATGTTATTCACAGATACGAAGTCAATTCATCTCATCCACTTTCTTGCTGTGATTCTCAGTGGCAATAGTGTTCTCCAAAACCTGATCTCTCTCTGTCCTGTGCACAACCTTAGAAACTACATTGCCACTCTCCAGGTGGCTTCTGCCAACAGCTGAAAAACAGGACTTCAGAGTGCTCCTGAGAGAGGTTTGGACTCAGTTTGACCTTGTCTTCTTCACATCACCCATCTGGACCAGACTGACAGGACCCAGATGGGGCTTGGCTGTGAGGCCTCCTGTTAGTGCAAACCCTTTTTCTCCTCGGAGCATCCCCAGCCAGCAAGTCAAGAAGGAAAGGTCCATCATGGGCTCCTGCTCACCTGGTGGGGAGCACTGTGCTTCGTGGAGGAGAAGGTCCCTTTGACTCAGAGATCTTAAAGGTTACTGAGGTTTGAGAACATTCCCCAAATGAGTTATCTACACCACTGACTGTGGACTGTGCAGTCTGGGAAGGAAAATTCTTTCTACCCCTGAGGATGGGAATTCACTGGAAGAGTTGCTTCGAAGCATCCTGCAGTGCTGTGTGGTTTGTGCCACTGACAGCCAGGCTGAGCGGCACTAAATGGTTCAGTGTCCTCACTGCTGTTCCCTGAGTGACCCTGAGTGGGTCCCCAAGAGGCAGCAGAGAGGTCCCAGAGCACAGTCAGTACCCTCCGGCTGCCAATGATGGAACTCAGACACAAACCAACAGCAGAAGTGTTCAATAAATTCAGATTCCTCTCAAAAGACTGGAGAAGGCTCCCAGAACCATATGCCAGAGGAATGGAACATATAAATATCTCATAATGAGATAGGCACTGGAGTCTCAGGGAGATTAAGAGAGAAATGCAGGGAAAGGAACACAGTCTGCAGTGGGGCAGACGTGGGACAGGAAATATTTCTGCCTTAAGGACTAAAGGATCCCATGGGTGACAAATGAAATGTGTTGTTATTCCTGGGCAGGAAGTTTTTGTTCGTGAAGGCTCCCAATTTTCTACCCACATTTCCCAATAGCTAATCCACATGGGGAGCAGCTATGGCTGGGCTGAACCTCGGAAGAAAGGGATCCTCAGGTGGCTTCGTGCCCACTGGGCAGGGGATTTGGGTAGACTTGACTGAAAACAGACAGATGGTCTTGGAGTCTTATGGAGCTGAGAACAGGGATTAGTTAGAAGCCCTTTCACTCCCCAAAGATAAATTTGGGTTTATTGAGACGAACATGAATCACGGCATGAGACATGGGGCACATCACTTAAAGCATCACTGGATGGAGCTCTCTTGTCACCGTGCAAAAGGCAGTGCAGTACCGGGTCAGGGCACAGGTTCTGCCTTTGCTTAAATAAAATGATTAATACTAGTTAAAAACAGCCATGGGATTTTAGTTCCATGACAGCTGGTACCCACCCGGTGTCAGGGACCAGGGGCGATTGGAGAGCTGCCACCTCCCTGCTCCCAGGCCTCCTCCTGACAGCAAACTCATCCACCCAACCTCCCTGAGCAAACTCCACAGACACGAGGATTAAGGAAACATTTAGCCAGCCAGGCAGGAGCACTGTCCCAGTGAGAAGTCCATCTTAACCAGTAGGGGTTCAAAACTAATTTGTCCATGTGATTTCCCAGAAGTTGATGCCTTCAGTGCAGTAAATGAGTCTCGTAAATGGAGGTCACAGCAGGGCCTGATGTTTGCTTTTGCTCCTGTCAGGAGCCAAGCATAAAGGCTTTCACATGCCACTCTGCATTTCAAACCAGCAACGGCAGCCTGGGAGCATTTAAGTGAGCCCTAATTAGCACTGATAGATTTCAGGGTGCTCCGAGCTGGCTGAGCAGCCTCTGCAGAGCTGGGAGCAGTCTCCTTCACTGCCTGAATGACAAACAGGTTTGCTGGGACTTGGGTTTGAAACAGCTCAATAAAAGCAGTTATGACATGGCCACAGGCCTTGAATTAACAGCTGATCCAACAAAGAAAAGAGGTGAAACAGCAAACAATTAATGCTTTTTCTTGTGCCGTTTCCTAAAGACAAACTCCAGGAGAGCTACAGGTTTGGAGTTCAGCTGCTTACCTGTATTTTCTCCAGTCCTTTGGATCCGCAAAGCTGGAGATGGCTCATATTAAAAATTGTGCCAAGTCATAAATTCCTGGTACTTTTAAAACTCTCTGTGTTTGTTTGATACTTTATGAACTGTCGCAGAATTATTCTGATTAGGTTAAGTGTCTGGAGCTTGTTTTAAGCTTGGCATGTCTCCAGTTTTGACAAGGATGTGTGGGTGAAAAGGATGTGACCTCTATGTCTTCTGCTCACAGGGCTATAATTCTGCACGGGTTTTGTTCTGCAGGGGAGGGGAGGAGAAATTAAGTAAGTCAAAAGAAGACACAAATCATTCCATAAGAACTAATAAATCCAGATATTTGTGTCACTGTTTCACCCCCAACATTTTCCCCTTAGAGACACCTTGCCGGGGCATTTTTGGCCTCAATCACCCCCATTTCATAATTAGCTTTGGCATTCCTCCACCCACAGTAGCTCTTTCCTGTGAGCCGGATGCTTCCTGTGGAAGCTGGGATGTTATTTTATTCCACCTGAACATGAGGAACTACTTCTTTCCTATGCAGTGACTGAGCACTGGAACAGATTGCCCAGAGAGGGTGGGGAGTCCCCCTCACTGGAGAGATCCCAGAACTGGATGGGCACAATCCTGTGCTCTGGGATGAGCCTGCAGGAGCAGTGAGTTTGGGCCAGATGGCCCTCCTGGGGTCCCTTCCAACCTGACCCATCCTGCGATTCTGAGACATCTTTGCTTTTCTTTGCTGTCTTCACTCACCCTCCAGATGCAGCCACTGGGAATATATGAAAGACGGTCTGAAAATATTTGGGCAAACTCATGAGTTACCATTCATCAGTCTGGGTTCAGAACTGCTCTAGGCCAGTGGCCACGGGACCACTCACCTGTTGACCGCTGCTACTGCTGACTCAGCAACGGTACATCCTCCGTCCCCAACTGGAGATCCCCTGTGGCACGGGGCAGGTAGTCTGATGTCTGCACAAGTTCAAAGAGGGTGCATTGCCTTTCCAATGTGAAATAAACTGGAATCCCGTGTTTCTGTCTGATCACTGCAGTGACATTAAACAACAACAAAAAAAAACCAGCAAAAAAAAAAGTGTGTTGTGTTTGGAAAGTTAGTGTACAAGGGCAAAGGGCTTTATCTACAAATGCAAGGTGCGCAGGAGGGAAAGAGGAGAGCAAAAACCTCAAACTTACACGGCTTAGGGGGAAAAAAAGGGCAGTTAAGAAGGGATTTAATTGATAATGGTTTAGATAATGTCAAGTGAAGTTTCTATTCTCAGCCCAAGTGCACATGATGAGGCAAAAGGACTAAATGTAGAAAATAAACACCCATTCAAAGCTAAACTGAGAAACCTTTTGTCACACAGAGAATCATAAGTGTGTGAGAAGTCCCAGCAGGAGAGGTTCTCAAGGCAAAATAACACTGGGGGCATTCAGGAAATAATTAGCTGACTTCCTGGAGGGAGCAAGTGAGGAAGGCAGGAGAGTGAGAGGAGAGGGACGACTGGAATGAGATAAAACTCTGATAGAAAGAAGGGATGAGGAATGTGGGGCCTTTAACTCATTCCACGAAGGGGGAAAAAAGTAAGCAAGTAAGTAAAGAAAGCAGCAGCTCTGCTGCGCTCGATTTAATGAGCTCCTCTGGAGTGGCAGTCTCGATCAGAGGTGCGAAATGAGGCTCCTGCTCCGTCAGAGCTAAACCACCCCCAGCACACAGCATCGCCTCTCCAGGTGGCCACTGAGCACAAACAAGTGACCCACGGGCTGCTCCTGGTCCCTGCAGCCAGAGCACGAGTGCCGGTGGGGGTTTGGTCTTGTTCAAACCATCCCCAGCTGGACCACCCAACTCAAATGGCTCCATGATTCCATGGGCTGCGTTGCTCCTGCTTTGATCTCCATTTCAGTCATGGGTAGCTGCATTTGCCAACAGTATTATTACTGCCATTATCGATGCTGCTGAAAATCAAAGCTTTTCTGTAGGAGCTCCTTCTAGCTCTCATGGGAGGAACCATCCATCCCATCTGGCTCAGACACCAGGTGTGGATCCAGAGAGTTGCCTTCTAAACACACCTGTCTCTCTCAGCTGGCTATAAATAACCATCACACTGCCAGGGCCTGACTTTTGGGTGGTCCAAACTGAGAGAGGCAAATGTTCAGCCTCAACCAAAGCTTCAGGGACTTGGGCTTTTTGCCTGGAATTTCTTTTGAGTACTTTCATGTCATTACCCTTTTGCAAATAACTTTTGATTATTCTCACACAGGAAATTTCTGCCACAATTGCTGTAATCTCACTGGTTTCTCATTTTTTTCCTATAAAAGTGATAAATGATGATGCTTTTAAAATTAATTTCCATTCTAGCAGTTCATGACAGCCCCTTTGTCTGTGTTACTTGGGACAAAGCAAAAACATTAAGAAAGGGATTTCATGGGTTTTATCCTCAGTGCTAGCACACAAGGAAACCTAAAACAGAAAGGAAAAGCTAAGCGTAGCCAAAAGGTGAAAGAACCACAAAAAGATGTTTTTCTGTATCAAATACACTGTTTGATTTTCTCCCTCACAACCATACTCAAACCAAAGGATGTTCTTTTTAAGAGAATATGTGGAAGGTTTCTGAGCTCTAGCCCTGAAATTCCTACGTCTCCTCCAAGCAGGATAGCAAACATCTTACCCCGACTGCCTGTCAACCCTTAATTGGAGCACTCACCTTTAAGGAAAAGAGTTCACTGTTTGGGGCTATTCCACAAGTGACTCTTCAGCAGTCACTGCTAACGAGGACAATAATCAGCACTAAATGTGCTCATGGCTTTTGCCAGGTAAATAGAGGTCCACCAGGAACCAAAGGGAACCTGTCTCAGGATCTGACCTGAACATTCAGCTCAGGCCACTGGGAGATGCCGGAGGCTGACCACTGTCACCTGACCACTGTCACCTCTTACTGTCTCTGCTGGATCTGAACCACTGGCTGGGACAGCCAGGTGCACTCATGTCCCCAGACTGTTTGAAAGACACAATGTGTGCCACTCTCAGCCCTTGCTTGGGTGCAATGCTCTTGTTTCCATTCCTTCCTCTCACAGCCTGCCAGTGCAAAGAGCAAAAGCACAGCCTAGCACCAGACCCAGCTAGGAAAGGGTCACTGAAGCCTAAATCACACTCTGGCTATCCCTAAGGGGGTGAAGGGGAATAGGGCACTGTTGCTGCAGGCTACAGATGAAATGGGACAGAAAGACAGGAGAAAACCCACAATTCTCCCCCAAGACCCCTGACACGGGGAAAATTAATGGGGAGATACAAAGACTGGAGGTGAATGTTTGGGCTTAGTGAAGGAGAGGAGATTGTAGGAGGTCTGGGGGGGGACAGTAGAGAGTGCACAAAGTCTTTAATCTGCCAGGCAGCGGCTGCCGAGGACGCATGTTCCAAACCTGCTCCATGACACTGTAGATCATGCTGGCCTTTGTGCTGGTTTAATTGGAGCTTTGCAGTTGCCCTTGGTCACTGCTAATTGCCTTAATTGAGATGGCGTGAGAGTGCGCAAGTGGGAATACGCGTCTGTGTGGGTTTCAGAGGAAAATCCATCCTCAGCCTTCCCAGCCATTGTCCGATGACTTGGGCTGAATTATGTGATTGCATCAGCTGCCTGCTGTGCTTTAGAAAAGCTGGGTGGATTTATTGCAAGCTTATAAAGACCCAGCTTTAGCCTGCACTGGTGGCACTTGGTTACTCAAGGGAAGGGGAGAATAGAAAGAGAATGAAGCAGTTGCTTGGTTTTGTCACATTCACCCTGCTGAGGTGGGATCTCCACCTGCAGCCCCTCTCCCTGCACTCAGCCTGCCTTCTCCAGCTGGGAGGGTCTGTGTGTGCACCAAACTGGATTAGACCAGGCGACCCCATTTCATGTCTGGGTTTTCTCCAGGCTGAAAAGATGAGATGGGGTGGAACTGGGAGCCTTCAAAGCATCATGGTATGTTTGAGTGCAGGAGGAGACAGCAACTTATCCGTCCTCTCTACCTCATGCGATCTCGTCAAGAAATTGAACGCACATCTCAGTGCACCTCTGTACCCAAACCAATTGGGAAATATGATAATTGGCCTCAGCTCGGTGGCAGGTGCCCTGACAGGTGTGCCTTCTCCCCAGCAAGTGCCTTTCCTGTAACCAGCTGTCCATAATGGTGTGAATCCCTCGAGAAAGCAGAATCCATCACTCCACCACCTTGCTAAGGCTCTCATCTCTAAGCAGTCACATGAAAGCTGCGACGTGAGTCAAAGGAGTTCCACACTTTGCAGTGAGAAGTCCAAGAAAAGGGCAGGACTTAAGAAACACCCCTGTACATGGCATTCCCACAGTGGCAGCTGATTGCTTGGGATCTTCCAGGGTGTTTTGTTGTCCCTCATTTCACAGGATGATGAGGTGAAGAGCTCAGGGCCCTGGTCTCAGCATGTGGCAGTGACCCAGAGCTGGGCTGCTGTGACACCAGGACTACACCCTCCTGTGATGTCTGTGTCTGAGACTCTCCAGCACTGCGAGGGCCTGGGAGCTTGCACAGATTTTGGCAGAAGGAAGCTTTGGCAGCCCACAAAGATGCATCACTTCGAGTTAATTTATAAGAACTTGGACAGGGAGAGAGTTCATTTAATTGAAAGATGTAATTATCAGATGTTGGAGGCAAAGGGGCTCATTAATTTCTGAGACATGCTGTTGACTGAGCTGTCCTCATTTTCATTTTTCACTCCATATCAAGGCTGAATCCATGTGTCGGAGAGGCTGGGAGACACCAGATCACTGTTATCTTCCACAGGGCAGAGGTTTCTCTTTCTCCCAGCAGGAACCCCGGGTGTGCGGTCCTGCCCCGTGCTGCCTGACACCAAGGGCTCCCACGGGGATGTTGGCATGATCTCACTACAGCCTGGACCCAGAGGACTCACAAACCTTTGACGACAGCATAGTCTGGGTTCAGGTGGAAGGTGATGGATTACCCAGGCCACCTCCAGTGATGGGAAGGAATCAATGAACTCCTCGAACACAGTTTCTTCCTCTGGCTTTAAGGCTCCAAACTCTGGAAGTGTCCAAGGCCAGGCTGGACGGGGCTTGGAGCAACCTGGGATAGTGGAAGCTGTCCCTGCCCATGGCAGGGGGTTGGAGCGAGATGAGCTTTAAGGTCCCTTCCAACCCAAACCGTTCTGTGATTCTGTGGTTCAGCCCTGAAATGAAGAGGGCCATGGTGCTTAGAGGCTCCTACAGGGGGGAATCCCATTGGAGACCAGTGAGAGGCGGTGGCTTTAGGCTGGTCGTGTCCTTTGGCAAAAAAATCCCAATCACAAACCTCTCCATCAGGATTTTTACACCCATCCCTCTATCACTCCCTCCTCACCCCTACCCCTCACAGAAACAAAAACTACCCTGCTGCCACGCTCCTCATATTGGCATTCCCTCCAGCTTGCCAGTCTGCACTTAGATTTATGATTTATTTAGAATTGGATTACACCGAGGCTCAAGGCCAGCAGTCCCTAATCCGTCACCGTCCTCGCCACGGCCAAACACAAACATTTGTTTTAGCTGCATCAGCATCCCTGGCTCTTGGAGAAGGACGCATTGTTAATTGCTATAGCAACCACGACTCAAGGTTTGGGCTCTTTTCCTATTTTTTTTCATCCTCCTTCCCCTGCCGAAAAACACTGGCATTGTCAAGTGATAGGTATTTATAACTTCATATAACAGTGGCATGTCTAAGTTATGCCGTTGAAATAAATGCATCACAGCCAGAGTGGATCTGTTATTTGTTTTTGTGCTGAATAGCAGCAAGAGCTTTGTTATTGTCCTTGCAAATCCATACAAAAGGGAAAAGAAGAGATGGATAATTGTTGCTCATATTTATAGCGATTGGATGTGGAGTGCCAGGGTGCAAGAAAGGCTGTTCCCAGCACTATCACCCAAGATGATCCTGAGGACCGTGTTCCCTTCAAATACGCTGATGGTGGATGTCTATTTGAGTTGGGAAATGAAGGTTTTGGGCTTGGATGAACGAACTGATTATGCCAGGGATATTTTTGGCCCCAGCTGGCTAAAGTTTGATGAGCTAAGATACGAGCACGCTCAAAAAAGTGGAACCAACACAAAAATAATGAGTAAGCCCTTTGAAATTACTGAGCAGAAGCACGAACCGGGAGACAATCCATCTTTAATGCACCATGAGGCACATGCAAAGAGTTTGCACTCAGCCTTTCCTTACAGTTTTCTAGTCAAGACCTTGTGGAGATTCATTCTTCACAAGGCTCAGTGTTCTGACCACACACCCACAACCCTCTGGGACAACCTGGAGAGCGCTGGACAGGAAACCATCAGGCTGTGGTCTCTCCTCATGGACTCTGCAGCTTATAGAAGTCCACAAAAAAATCTCCTGTTGCAGGGACTGGAGGAAAGGCAGGAAAGCCAGAGTATGAGAAACAATCTGTGGCAAAACAAAGCTGAAGGCAAAATGGATCAGGTGGTAGGAGAGGCTTAGAAGAGGAGCCTCCTAACAAGAAATGCAACTCTCTGTTTCACCCCTCTGTGTCCGGGGTCAGCAATTCATGCCTCATCTTCCCATGATCCCAAAGTCTGCATTCCATGACAGCATTAGTGCTCTGGTGACCCAGACTGGTGGGGCAGGGGAGTCTTGCCAGACCTTCTTCTCTTTGTAGGGAGACAAGGAGGGTAAGGAGAGCTGAGGTGATGGACAGAGGCCGTGGTGCGATGGCGGGGGACAACATGAGGACCTGCCTCAAAGAAAAGGAGAGACGTTCCTCCTTCTCCTGGACCCATTTTGGGATGAAACCCATTTGTTCCTCTCAACACTGCACACTCTTGGAGGAAACCTCAGGTAGACACGTTCATCTCCTCCAGAGTGCATTTGCCCTTGTACTCACTATTTTATTGCTCAGCTTTATCCACTCAGTCTTCCCCCGTTTGTCATGGTTTTGGGTAGTTTTGTGCAGACTGGGTCACCATCCTGATGCTGGAAGGGAAACCTCCCCAGCTCAGCTCACGTGAGGCACCTGCTGCTATTTCCCTATAGCTGCGGAGTGGACTGGGGACTGCATAAGAGAGGGCATATGGACTTGGGATGAAATGAGGTAGGGCATTTTCTCAAACAGCTTTAAAACCCATCAGTGATTTGATTTGCTTCCTGAGAATGGTTTAGCTCAACAAACAATTGCAAGCTACACAGTGGCAAGGTAAAATGGAAAGCCCATGGGCATTAATTATATATATAGATATTAAAAAAGAAGCTACTGCTTAATTATTGTTTGCAAATCTCGGTATTTAAATTGACTTATTTGCAAATGTCTGTTTAGAAATTGACTTTGTAATTATAAAGTCGGTGCAGGCATATCACAGGCCCTGGAGGGGTCTCTAACGAGGAATGATAATGTACCAGGCAAAGTGAACTATCCTGAGCTGCATTTTAATAACCAAGAGGTGCTTGGAAGGGGGAGCGGAGGGTCGACGAGAAATCCCAGCGCCAACAAAAGAAGATGCAAAGAGGCAGAGGAGAGAGAGCTGACTCCACAGAGCAGAGGGCCAACGTGTTTGAGAAGGGGCTTCAGGGAACTACAGCTCTTCCTGCAGCCCCTGCAAGAGGGGTGAGCTGGCAGCAGGCTTGGTTTCAGCTCTGGAATGTGAATGAGGCCGGCTGCTGGCAGGGAACTGCGGCTGCTGTGGAGCCCAGCTCCCTTCCACAGGAAAAGAATCCATCCAACACAGACCCAGCCATCCCTTCTCCGCCTGCACTCCCTGCAGCTGATGGCATGGACTTGGTGATTATCCCTCGGCCCCCTGATGGGCATGTTTGCAGGACTCACACTGCCCATTCACCGAGATACTCGTAATTAAGGTGAGTCCCAAAACTTACACAGCTTTCCTGGACTTGGGGCCGTGTTCACCCAACTCTGCGGCCGAGGATCGTCCACAGGAGGATGTGGAGAACATGTATGGCTGTGCTCTGTGATGTGAAGCAGGGGATCTCTAGTGAGATGCAAGGTTTTTTGGGTCAAGAGTGGCTTGTTTTACCAGACCACAAATTCTTGTCCATCCCAAAGCAGTAATTCTTTAACATTTAACTTCAGCACGTGTCCAAGAAGTGTAGTTACACCATGGGTGATACGAGACTGTTCTACCTTTTTCTCTCCATCATCTTTGACAACAGCACTGCTTGGTCTCCAGATCCACTGGTCTGGGGCATTTCTGCTTCATGGACCATTCACTATTAACTTTAAAACCGGCCGCTGGCCAGCGATTTCTTGCCATAGTTCATTAACCAAGAGGGAACAAAACTTGGCTGCTAAGCGGCACATTAGCAAGATCAACAGCTGGCAGGGTGCAAAAATAATAACAAAAAAAAATTATCATAAGCAAAAGCTCCAGGTTTCTGACTCATCTGCTATGCACAGTCATGTTATCCCTTATTCGTGAGCATTCAGATGGCGCCAGTATATTCATGAAAATGTGGCAGCTTAAGACAAGGTCTGAAAGTTAAATAGGATCCAGCATCCTACTGGAGCAAAATAATATTAGTCTTTTGAGTGAAATTATGAGTGAAAGTGTGGTCCTTGAGAAATCAAAGGCAAACACCCAGACACTTTTTTTTTTTTTTTTTTTTTAACACCACTGTGAAGGCAAAGGAACTCTGTGAATTAAAGCCCAACTGCTTCCCCGGCCAGCAGAGCTGTGGCAGTGTCAAAGCACGGCTCTGATGGACTCAACATCCTCCTCATGTGTCTCTCTAAATGCTGAAGCACTGCTCAGTGTTTGCTGTCTGTTCCACTGTGCAGCTTGTGCCTGTTAAATACAGCACAAAATTCTGCTTGGAACAGCAGTATCTGCCTTGTTTGGGAGAGATAAGAAACCCCACCCGTTAAAACCAGTGACACGGAAGATCCAAAGTCCTTTATGTCTGCTTGAGCTGGCCAGGAGTAAGATATCTCCCATCTGGGAGCCAGGTAGTCGTATTAGGACAGCTGTAAACACGAAATCTCCGTGGAGGGATCTGTTCATAGGCACAAGGCCCTGCACAGTTGGGGAAAGCAGCCCGGGCAATGACACCGTGATTTTCTGCTTGTCCTGCTCACTACTCCAGTGCATTTGTAATTAAGTCAGTGAGGAAGGAAAAGGAAAAGCAGAAGAGGGGAAGACCCAAAACTAGAAAGAAAAGGGGAGGAAGAGGAGAGGGAGAGGACAGAACAGGAGGGGAGAAGCAGCTTGTGTCGAATCAAAAAGAGACAAGGACCCCTCCAAGCAGCTTGATTAGATTTGAAATCGAAGCATGAGCTGTTTGTCTCATTAGTTTAAAAAAATGTGCATTGCCTCCCAGTGTCAGCTTGTCTGTTGTCCTCAGAAGATCTTTGTGCTGGGATGAGGTGTGTGCAGCCACAGCAGATTTTCCAGGCATGAGATCCAGGCTGTGGGATCAGGGCAGCACTGTGTGAGCCTACACAGACTCACATGTTCCTTCCCAGGCGGTTCTGCTCACAGATCTGTAGCATCTCATTTACTTTTATTTTCCCCATAATCCTTTAATTCAAGGGTTGTGTTAGGACAATAATTGTTCAAACAAGAAGCATATTACATCTCATATTCTTGCATTAATTAAAACCGTCCAAAATCTCACAAAGTTTGTCACTGATTCAGAGCAAATGGGACCTGCAGATAATTAATGACTCTCAATAACACTTCTTAAAAAAACCTGGCTTCTGCAGCAGTCAGCACATACTGGATAGATTTCTATTTTATAAACCTGTTCAGTTCTTAAAGACACAAGAAACAGTGAAAGCATGCTGTTCTTTTCAATATTAATGAGGCCATTATTTATTTGGAAAAGAGGTTTTTTTAGTCAGATATTTTCATGTCAGCTGAGAATTCCACCCTTAAGTCACTTAATAGTTCATTAAGAAACATTTGTGATGGCTAATTATTTATTACAAATTCAGAATCTGTTTACTAGATAGCTTTAGTTTTGTTAATTAATCAGATTACCTTTTAGATCTCGAACTCACGATGCCCATGCTGACCCTGTCATGCAACACAACATTTGTGAAACGTGGTGTGTTGTGCATTCTCCTTTTTGGGTGGTTTGAGTCCTGCCTAAGGAATATGAGTGTTCTGTGCCTCACTGTGGACACATCATTAAGCCCCATGACAACTAACAGCTCCTAATAACAAACACTAATGAAGGGCTCGATTTCACCTTGAGGAGCAATGGAGCCGCAGGCTCACTCTGCCCTGGCACAGACTGGTCCTACCAGCCCAAATCAACGGTGACAAGTCGTGACACAGCATGGCCATAGCCTGAGTCAGCGAGCTGGCAAGATAAGGCAGCCTGGAGCTAAGCTCAGGCATCTCCTGGAGCTCAAGACCACCTAATAGACCTGAATGAAGGCTGCACCGGGGGCCTGATGGTTCCCTTGGCCCCTTGATTAAAAGAGGAATATTTTTTCCTAGGAATTTATTCACAAGTTGAAATCACAAGGGGAAGTGGAGGGGCAGCTCCGATCTCTGCTCCCTGGGCCAGGGACAGCAGCCAGGGAACGGCTGGAGCTGGGCCAGGGCAGGCTCAGGCTGCAGATCAGGGAAAGGTTCTTCCCCCAGAGGGTGCTGGGCACTGCCCAGGCTCCCCAGGGAATGGGCACGGCCCCGAGGCTGCCAGAGCTCCAGGGGGGCTTGGACAGCGCTGCCAGGGGTGCCCAGGGTGGGGTTGTTGGGGTGTCTGGGCAGGGCCAGGAGCTGGACTAGATGATCCCTGTGCATGCCTTCTATGATTCTATGAAATTCCAACCCTTCTCCCTCTACACAGCATTTCCCACACATTTAAAGGCTATTTTAAACTTCTACGTTCAGGCTCAGTGCCTTGCCCTGATGTCCCAGCACCTCTGGAGCAGGTGCTCCTGCACGGGAACAGCCGAAGTCTGTGCCCCCAGAACCCACAGACTCTCCAGCCTTCGTCCCCTTCAGTGGCTGACCTTGAGGAGAGCACCTTGGACTCTCCATGTGGAGACAGCACCACGTCTAATGAAAATCCATACTGAGAGGGTATGCAAAGATCAGACTTGATTAATTCTTTCCAGAGGTGCCTTCACAATGTCAACATTGATCTGCTTCCTAGACACACAGTTTTCTCTTGGCTGACAACCATATGCCAGTCAGAGCTCTGCTGTACTGTAAATTTAAACAGATATGGAGATAGGATCATTAAAATACCCTGAGAATACACAGCAAGTCATTGTTTTGCTGCTTGTGCTGAGAAAAATCTTGCAGTAGCACCGAAGAAATAAATGCTCTGGGCCACTCTTATGGCAAGGAAGTTAATCCAACAATGAAATTGGATGAAATGCCTGAGGACAGGAATCAGGACGTGGGTGTCTTGTGCCGTCTATGCTAAAAAGTTGCTGCTTTATAAAGGACAATTGCAGATGCATTTTATTTCCAGCCATAGCCAGCCTGGTCTCTACAAGTGGTCCCTCCCTCCCAGAGTGCCTGCGTTCCAGGCTGCCCTCGGATGTTTTTCCATTAGAGATAGTTCAGGGATAAATCATTTCATCTTGCCAGAAGGCAGCAAGCTCCACCACCATCTGCCATCCTACATATGCACCAGGACCTTTTGGATTCAGCCTGTATTTCCACAAGTCTGGAGTCCTGTAGATACACCAGCTTTTGATTCATGCAACTGAGACATTCAGCCTGACTTCTGATAGACCTCACCTGAGTCTGGGGAGGGGTTTAGCCCCAGTCCCATCAGCTGTTAGTTTCCGAATTGAATTCAGGTGCAACCGATCTTTGCTAATGGACAGGTTATCTTTCATTATGAATGCAGAAGACTGCACTCTGAGGAGGTCCAGTTGGCATCTCCAAGCAATGATGAGCTGGTTTTTATCACTTTTATTAATTTATTTTATTAATAATATAAGTCTACTATTATTGTGACTACTATTAATAGTGACTACTATTATTAATAAAAGACACAAGTCAGAGCTATGTCATTTTAATGTCCTTTTTAAGGCCAGCTTCACCATTACATAGATGTCTTCCTGTTTCTTTTTGTTCATCTTCCCTTCTGTTTGGTTTAAATTTAAGTCAAATTAAACTACAAAATGTTAAAAAAAACAGAGACTTCCTAATTAAAAAGAAAAAGTGCTTAGAGAAAGAGAAATAGAAAATAAATACAGAAAATCTTTTTTCCTGGGGCCCAAACTTTTAAATCAAGGCTTGTAAATAATTACCACATGACAAGGACAACACATGCACTGAAGATGTATCGATGGCTCTGCTGTCCTAAAGGTCACAAGCACACATGAGAGATCTCCTTTCCAGGGTGAGCGGTGGCCAAGAAAAATACGTTGAGAATTACTCACCTTTCAGAGAAGTTGCAGACAAATGAGAACGGCCTTTCAAAGGGGCAGCACGATTGGAACTGGATGCCTTCCCTAAAACGCCTCTAAAAGGCAAATTAAACCAGCAGCTCGGCAGCATCTTTGCTACCCATCATGCTGGCATTTCTGGAGAGAGGGAGGTTGAAAACAATCCATAACGAGCTGTCTGTGCAGAATTCGAGCCCTTCCCATGTGCTAATCTATTCCATTCCCTCCTCGTGCCTCACCTGTGCCGTGCCTCCTGCATCTCCCAGCCAGGCATTAAACAACACGTGCACGTCTCTGAGCCTTCTGCTCCAGCCTGAAAACTGCTCTGACTTCCACAAACACCCAGCCAAGAAGACATCACAAAAGTACCTAACCTCATCTTGAGAGCAGGAGAGGAAGAGTTATGAGAACAAGTTTAAAGGAAGAGAAAGGGAGAGAGAGAGAGAGACAGAGAGATTTTATTGCTCAAGGGGAAAAAAAGAGATTATAATTGAACTGCAGAAAATTCTCCACATCACGGGTAATGATGCCTGGGTTACCTCTCTTTATCTGTGCAATAGAGATTAGCAGACGGGGTCATAAAGGGAAATTAAAGTCAAATAAATTCTGGGCCAGCACTTGGTAAGTACTGATTTCCTACCATTTAGAAAAAGGAACATCAAATGAAGTGGCACAGCATAAGGTAGCAGCCAGTGGAGAGAGCCACACTGCCATAAACATCGAGCTGAGGGGGGCCAGCCCCCTCCCCTGCCACAGGCTGCCCTGGGGAGGACTGGGGGAGGCTTCCCCCAGCAGCAGGGATGCTCCAAGGGGATGCTGTCAGACTCAAGCCCTGAACCCTTCAGAAGCTGGGGTCTCAGGCAAGGCAGACATCAAGCAGCTCCAGAGATGTGCAATGTTATCTCCCCACCGGCTTTTATTGCCCCTGCCCTGCTGGTTCCCATTTTTCCCTGAAAGATGGAGGAATCCATATGCTGTGACAACTTTCATGAGGAGCTGGAGACTTCACCACAGTCCCTCTCCCTACGCAGACCCCACACACCCACCCTTGCTCTGGCAGCTTGTGCTGAGCCCTCAGACCTGGCACCGAGCCGCTGTCCCCACTCAGCCATAGCAGCAGCTGCCAAGACACAGTGAGGGGAGGGGGACACTCCAGGTCCCCCTGGCAGAGTCTCCAGTCCGTGTGTGACAGACCCCTTGGGACCACAAGTCCTGCTCTGGCTCCGTGCTTCACCTTTGCAGTGGGGTGTGTTGGATGTCTGCAGCCAGCACTGGCAGAAAGGACAAGAGGTTTGGAGGACATTATCCTAAGATTTCCCGATCCGAGACCCCTTCAAGAGAGTGATTCTCTAAAATTGCTGGAAAAAAATCTCGGGGAATTAGGTTTCCGAAGGTATCTCAGAAACAGAGTAAATAAAACACTCGGGGAAAAAAACAATCAAAAAAACAACCCAAAGCAGGCATTGCTGCAAATCATTTTGGATCTGTTGAAAGCTCTTTCCTGCTCCTTTTAGGAGTGACTGTCGCTTGTTACAAATATTTTTTTCTTTGGCTTTCTTAAGTAACATTTACTGACCTTCACAAAAATATTGCAGCATTTCTGGCCAGTAAAATATTCAGGGAACTTTCTGGAGGAAAGGCGCTGTCTGTATTGAGGTAACTTTATTCTTTTCTTGAAGTGTCAAATTAAATCAGCATTCACCTTCCCCTTGCCAGAATGGGCAGTACATGAAGAAGAGGAAGAGGGTTTGGCTGTCAGAAGCTGTCAGCTGGTGAGAGAGCTGGACAGCCCAGCCCAACCTGTCCAGTGCCTGTTACTTTGATGGTGAACTGGACCTTACATCTCCCCAGCAGTGCTCAGGGCAGTTGAGCACGACACTGGCTTGGCAACCGATAGCAAAGGAAGATTTGCAGCCAGCAGCCTCACGCTTATTCCTCAGAGCTGGGGCAGTCGTGTTCCTTGGGGAGTTCAGGCTTTCTTTGCAGTGAAAAGAGCCTCGTTAGGTTCAAGTGGGGCAAGGAAATCGGTCTTGCAAGAGAGGACTGGGACAACTGGAGGAATAAAGGCAGGGGGTGTGGGCAGCAAAGATGGACAGAGATCAGAGAGAGAAAGAAGCCCATCTGCACTCATCTCCACTCACCCCTTTCGAGGGAATGTGTTCCCAGCCATTCGTTCTTTCGCTCCCTCCCTCTTCCCCTCTCCATATTCTCTCTTGCCTTACTTGATGCTGTTTGAAATCAAGCACTTGGTTTACCCTTCTCAAGCGGAGCTGATCTCTCCCAGCATGACTCTGACTGCAGCGGGAGGCACAGCGGGACGCTGGATATGGAAACCTGGCATTAGTATCACTTTCAGATGACAGCAGATCAGAGAGCTGGACCTAGGAGCGAATTAATATAGGGCTAGGATTCACTTGGAGGGTTTGCTGCTGTCATACTCCTCTCAAGATGTGAGAGAATTAATGCGAGGGGCTGGGATTCTCTCCATGTGCTGCAGTAGCTGCCTGACATCCTCAGGGAGCTGTGGGACCTAGGCTGGGAGTGAACACAGGGGATGGCTTTGCTCCAGAGCCAGCAGGTATCCCAGAGAGCAAGAGGGAGGGTCACTTAGCAAGGTCACAGGTCACTGATGACGTCTCTGATCCCACATCCACCAGCACAGGTGACTGAGGGTTGGTTTAACCTCAAATAAACAAGCAGTTGGCAGGGGTCTTCCTGCTCTAGCACTGTCCTGAGGGATTCACCCTCTTCACTGGGGACCGGTGCAAAAGGAGTCTGGTGGAAAACCAGAGCAATGCCCCAGATCTACAATGAACCAGTCAGACATGGAATGAGGCACCCTCAGATCCACTGGGGCCATCTTTAAATGTCTTTGGATAAAGGGAGTAGCTAAACACAACGGGCCCCTAATCCCTGACCCTCTGTACAGGCAGGGACAGAGCAGGTTTCTCCAAGGAGGCGGAATCGCACCTAAACTTCCCAGCTCTGGGTGATAGAAATTGGCTTCACGTGCACCAGCTGCTGATTATCCAACAGCAGAACTTTTTCCATAGACCCTCATCCCTGAAAAAAACCCCGGTGTCTGATGCCCTTAAACAATTTCTCTCACCCTTGGGATCACAGTGGAATCACACTTGGAGATTTCCTGGTTTTGTTTCCTGTGGCCCACAAAGCCCTCTCTGGGGACCTTTTTTGCCCCACGGCAATTCGGGCACATTCGTGAGGACTCGTGTGTAGCCCATAGAAAGGGGTGCAGAAAAGATGGAGAGAAAGATCTCTCATTGCAATAGAAAGTGACCCACATTTTGGGGAGGTTAATGGTTACTTCAAACAATATATCCCTAAGCCAGTGGCTCTGCAGGGCAGGAGGCAAAGGGAGGATTTGCTCCTTCTTTTCAAAGGGAGAAAGAGGTTTGGAGCCTGGAGCATAAACACAGCTGAGAATTCTGAAAATAGACAATATCCTTCAAATGCAGCCTAGGGATGGGACCGAATCCCTGCATACACCAATTTCTCTGGAAGAGAAAACAACCCAGACCAAACCAGAGAGGAAGCAGGGCCTTGGAAGCCAAATGAAGACAGAACAATGGGAAAGGGAGCACTGGAGGAAACCGCTCCAGATAATTACATTGTGCAAGCACCACGCTGGGGAGCAGCATATGTTGAGGGAACCCTTGCTGGGGACACAGGATGAGCAGGCAGGAGGGTGGCCAGGCAAAAACCGGCCCCTTCAAAGCGGCACACGCCAGGCCAAGCTCAGAGCAGCTCCAGCTCCGATGAGCTCAGCACAACCATGCCAGGGATGAAAATATCCCCGTGCTCGAAACAAAATCCCTTCCTTCCACTGCCAACAGCACCTGGTAATGAGCAGCAGGCGAGGGACTAATATTGTAACAGATATTTGGGTCATGAGCGAGGTGGGTGTGCGTCACTCGGTGCCCCTGCGAGGAGCAGGGAGGGGGCTCAGCTCTGCACTCGGGAGCTGAGAAATGGCACTGAATTGTTGAGCTGAGATCAGAGGTCTGGGCTCAGATCACCCATCACTGAGCACAGGGGCTCTGCCGCTCCGTTTCGAGGGATCAGCATCACGGTGTTTCAGCTGTGACTTCCCAAGGAAACAGGTGGAAAGTTAGGAGTCAGTCCTTTGTGGGAGAGTTGAAAACAGTTTGTTGAGACAGAAACCGCATTGCTGAGGCTGTGCTGGCAGTGGGCTTGGTTTGGGGAGCAGGGCTGGGTCAGGCCAATGCTCTGGTGGTGGCCAGGTTTGTGTTGCTGTCTGGAACAGCCTGACAAATGCTTTCGTGCCTTTTGGTCTGACAACTCTGTACATTTTATATTTAAGTTTTTAATTTAAACAAGATTTTCAATTATTTTGGTTTTTTTAATGGAAACATCTCGATCTTGTTCTATAAAGATAGCTAAGCATGTTTTTTTGAGAAAGAGAGATTCTGTCTTCTGTCCTGAAACGTTCCACTTACATTTCGGCTTCCTTTGTGGAGGGAGTTCTATACAGGGAGCAACTATAGATTTGTAGCTTTAGGGTCCAAATTCCTAAGCTGTGGGATGAGCACTGTGATGCCCTCCTGGACATGCCCACGAGAAGCAGGACTTTGCTGAATAGGAGCTGCCCTCATCCCAAGAAATTCTTTCTCTCACCTCTCCCGGAGGTGAAAGGGATGGCACAGGAAAGGGATGTGCCTATAAATCTGTCACCCCGTGGTTTTCCACCTGGAGTTTGCAAATCCTTGGAGGGCCTCCATTATTTTGCTGATGGATCCAGGAGTGGTAACTACAGAGATCAAGTCTGTTGTGCCAGAGCTCACATCTGCTATGCAGGGTCTATGCCTCCCTTGGGGGAAAAATTAGGGAGCCGACCAACTGCAGGATGTGCAAACCATTGCTGCAGACGGGCTGGGTGTCTTCACCCCTTGTGCCATATAAATGCAATGAACCCAAACGGGCACAGATGCACCCTAAATACCTGTGTGCACTAACTCAGCTCAAAATGCCCAACTTATCTACACAGATTTACCTGCTCTGGCTGGCTGTGACAGCTTTAGAGAAGCACAGAAAGCAGCAAGTCCCACCAGAGGAAGCTTGAAAAGTGCTCTGAGAAATACTCCATTGGCAGCAAAAACTGTCCCCAGAAATACATTAGTGATCCACGCGGCGAGCATCAAGTTTGGACGTTTTGTCAGGTTTTCTGATAAGGCAAACACCTTACCATGCATGTCTTCCCAGCCTTCATCCCTCCCAGTCTCCCCCCACCTTGGCTCATCCTCCCAGGCCCCAAAATGAGGAAAATGTCATTTGTGCAGGACACTTCGGTGACTCTGCTATCAATCCCCGGCAGTTTCATTTCAATATCGACCAGCTCTGTGATGATAATTGATGAGAGATGCAAGTGATGGAAGAATGAAGAGAGCAATGCTGAGCAGATCTTCCAGTCCAGATGGCAGGAAGCCCCTTGCTGTGCCTCATCCCCATCCCATTTACTGTTTCAGAAGGGAAAAAAAAAGAAAAAAACCTGTATTTCCTGGTTTGTTTTTTTTCCCTAGGAAAAGGCCGCTGCAATTTTCCAGATTCCAGTTTGCAATCAGCATATTTTGAGTGTTTGAGTTGAAAAGCCTTTCCCTAAGAGAGAATAAAGCAAAACAAGGAAGGGCAGAGGGAACAAGGTGGGATGAACATGCCATTGATAATACAAAACCTGAACAGCTGAGCTTAAAGCTTGGAGGGATTTTGTCCATTTTTTAAATATAAATCTCTCCCCCAGACACCCTCCTAGTGAGGGCAATCTGGAAAGCACAAAGAGACAGTAAGTCAAGAGTTAAACTCCCCAGCTCAAAAAGCAACAGGGTACATGATCCAAAGGTTGCACTGAGACACCCAGGAGGAATAAACTCCCCTGAAAAGCCCCCTTGATTAAGTGCTCCAAGAAACAAGAGACTGCAGCAACACAGCCACTGCTTCCAGCACTGACTCTCCTCACTCCATTTTAATATCCCGACCCACGGGCATGTTGGTTTGCATTCCTAACGCTGTTCCTCCCCAGCCGCTCAGGATGGACTTTTAATATCCCCATCCTAAGAAACCCTGTACTCGACTTCCTTTTCATGGTGTCATCTGCACCGAGGGGAAAAACTTGGGAGCACTGGGTAACATTTCAGCCTTGCCTGGGATAAACGAGGATGGCGTTTGGAGGAGTGCCCGGGCCGTGGTGGTGCAGGCAGTGTTAGCAGCTCTTCTCCTCAGCCCTCGTGCAAGGCTTCGTCCTGGAGGCTGCTGCTCTCCTCCTCTGTGCTGGTGAGGCCACTGTGAGGTGAACCTTAGGAATGAGGGCTCTTAGAACCCAAACTCCAACCTGGGCTCCCCTCAGAGCTGAAAGTCACTCTGGGAGTGGGTGAATAAGCAAATGGTGAGGTTTTATATAGTTACGCACACGTACACCTTGAGCTCCTCGAGGCTGCTCTCAGAAGTGGCTCTGAAATGTCTCATAAATAGGAGCAGAGTAATTGCAATGTATATTCTAATAACTGCAGCTATAATAACACCCCCTCCTCCCCACTTTCCTCTTTAGGGGTGATCTGCCAAAATGAGAAACAAAATTACTGTGTCTGTTCAGCAAATTCTTACTGACAAAATCTTTAAGAGTTGACAAGAGTAATACACTGAAAATTAGTTTAGAAGTGTTTCAAGTTTCAAAAAATCAATCAAAATCAAATTAAGTTCTGAAGACGCTGTCTGTAGAGTTTAAGGAAAATAGAGATCAGCTGCAGCAACGTGAGATGAGGGGCTCAACTTCTAAGCAGGAGACTTGGATGTGCTCTGCCCCCTCTAGGGTAGAGAGTGACAGCAGTCACGAGGGTTTGCTGGTGCTCCGGATAATCTGGTGAGTGTGGGTACTAACAAGAAGAAACCCAGCCTAAGCAATCCACAACAGAGTCCTCAGTGTGGCACTTCCCCATCCTAAATCTATGTCTTAACCGGTGAGCCATAAATTGGGGATTACCGAGATGGTTTTCTCTCCTGCTTCCTGATTGTTTCTTACATTCTTGCATTTCTTACATACATTCCTAATAACAGAGAAAAAAAAATTAAAGCTCGTAAAAATCCTCACCAAAGAGGAAAATCAGTTTATAAAGCAGATCTATTGCAGAAGCTGGCAGGACCAAGCCTGGGCTAACCCAAAGCGGGGGCAGGGGCAGAGTTCAAGTCCATTTAGCATTGAAACCTCTTCGTGTTTCCTTCTTGGCTACGTGATCCCAAATAAATGAAGTTCCTGCTTGCCCTGGTGTCAGTGAAGAAGCCTGGGACTCAATGTCTTCTTGAGAATATGTGAAAAAAAAATGGTGTGAGAGTTTGTGGTGTTTCTGAACGAGCAGAGCCTTTCTGCGGAAGCAGGAGCGTGGCTTCTTCGGATGTGTTGTCTTTTTTGCCCTTCATCCATATGGTACTCTGACCCCATCCTGGCCCAGCAGATCCAAGAGCTGGTGACCTACAAATCCTCAGCCATCTGCTTTGCAAATTCAGCCTCCGCCCAGCTCTCCTGCCTTGCTGTTTCAGCACTCCCTCGGAGTGAATGGGCTTGCTTTAGGTTTCCAATTATGTCTTTCTTAATTATATTCCTCCTTGGGGTCCTAGAGGCCCTGGAAATTTTCCCCCACTCTGTCTTTTCCCATAACTGTGAGTCAACAGTTCAATTATAGTCTCTTTATACAGGCATGAGAATTTGTTTCTTGGGCAAAGTTCCTTGATAAGATGATATGCTACATAAATGTCTCTAGCAAAACACATTTCACAGCGAATTTATCTCTGCACAACTTCCCCGCCTTATAGCACCTTATCATTCCAAGACGTCTCAAGGCACTTTCCAAAAGGTGTGCAATAATAATACTTCACAGTTAGACGCAGCCCTTCATGGAATGTCTCAGGGCTGTGTGCAGGGAAGCACTCAGCTCCATCAAACAGCTGGGAGCAGCAAGGCCAGGGGTGGGGAAGAGAATAGCCCAAAGGAATGAGGGACATGCAGGGTTTGTGCTGGAGTCCAGGACGCCAGGAAGCCTCTCCTTTGCCCCTAAAGTTCTCATAAGTTCACTGCCCACCAGTGTGGGGAACCAGCCATGCTGTGGAGAGGAAATACATCCTTGTCCCCATGGGATGGGGACCGTCTACCTCGTCTGTCCTACACCCAACACGTGCGTGTTACACAAGGAATTAAAACCTCCCAAGCTGCAAGTGGCAGAAGGTTTGTGATATGCTTCGTGTCTGTTCCTGAAATGAAGATGTTTGTGCTCTCCCAAGGATCCTGGCCTGGAGCAGAGCTGAGCAAAGATCCTGTTTTCTCTGAGGGACAGAGCTGGGATTTCCCGAGAGAGGAGTCCAGATCCAGTCCCTGACACTGGGCATCATTCCCTTCCCCACCATGCATCCCCACCTCGCGCTGAGATGTTTCCCATCAGCCTGGTGTCCTTGGCTCCAGCCCTGCCTGTCACCTCCCTCCTCACTCTATCATGTTCAGCAACCTCCCGTCCCTCCTCCCTCCCAGCCCAGCTTATATCATCAAAAAATCACTTTGGCACCTTCACTGTCAGCAAGTGGCTGTTTATCTGCTGTAGCATTGAAAAGATCTCTAAAGCCAGGCTTGGAAAACAGCCCTTCTTTTATTTGATGCAGGATCATCTGAAAGGAGGATGAGAAGCAGCGAGAATATGTTTTCCTTGTACAGATCAATATGAGTTTAACCTTCCCCCACAGCAGGGCCTGCCTGCCCACCTCCTTAGCTCACGTATTTCTCCCTCCTTCCCTCTTTGCTCCCCCTTCCTGTATCCCAGCGTTTCCAGCACTCCTGGCACATGGAACTCTTGGTCCTATGTGCATCAGGGCAGCTTTTCTGCCTTGCCAGAGCAGGTCCTTTTGGTCTAGGGAGGGGTTTCCTGGTCAGCCAACTCACAGTCTCAGTCACCCCACAGATTTCAGATCCTTTTTGTCTCCTCCTTGCTCCACTTCCTTATCACTCCCATGCTGTACCCTACACAGAGCTCCTCTTCCGGCTGTTGGGCGTCACTAAATGAATTTTCCATCTCTTCCCTTTCTTTTCCCCCTCTGGGGAAGAAACAATCATGTCCTTCTCCCATGCCCCCTTCACCTCTGCCAGTGGCAGATTTACTCCTGCTTGGCTTCCTGGCAGCTGCTGCAGCTGCAGCCCTGAGCACGGGATCCGGCATCTTCCTGTCCCATTCTCACTGTGCTGCATTCCCAGGGGGATCAGAAATAGGGAGGGGAGTGGTTTGGGTCCTGTGGTGCAGCTCTGAAGGCCTAGGGTCAATTTAAGAGCCACCTTGAGAACAGATCAATATTATCATTCTATACATAGGGAAACTGAGGAACATTCTGGGGGAGGACACACCCATGCTGGCACCAGCAGGGAGGTCACTTCGTCCTGGCTCACATGTCCCAGATGTCTTTGCTAATGAGGGAGAAAGTCTGAGACAGGATAGTCCATGCTGCTCTCACCTGACAGGTACAGATCAACCACCGCCCACTGGGCTTAGCCAGCCACAGAAACCAGTGCCAAATTCATTTTTAAAGGAAAAAGGAAAAGCCTGAGTCCTTTCTCAGCTCAAAATCCAGCAGCAAACCCCATCCTGCTATTCATACCCAGGGACAGAGAAGCACTTCTCTCTTCTCAGGAGATGGGAGGGGAGCAGACAGGTTGTTACTATAATAGCAAGAAAGACGCCCACCACTGTGCTAAATGATATATTTATATGTACCACGTAACGAGAGACTGTTTCTGTTCCCAGAGCACTGACAGCCTAAGGGAGAAATGCCAGCGCCTTCTCCAAGGTCACAGGGATGGCATCCTGCTTTCAGATGGCACAGGGAAAGATTCACTCCCTGTTCCTCTCCACCTCCTTCTTCAGAAGGAATGTGCTTAGCCAGGCTCTGAACCCCTTGGTTACCTTGTCTGGACTCGGGGGATGACATTTATTCAGACAGACAGACAGACAGGGAGGGTGACCGATCCATGATCCCGGTCCTTCATCCCCCACACAGGGAGGATCTTGTCTTCCTGCAAGATAGGAGCTGAGAAAGCATCCCTGCAAAGCTAAAAAGGAGCAAGAGGGATCCCAAGAGCCAAAAGGCAGCTTAAAGTCTCACACACAAAAAAAAAGACATTAAAAAGACAAAAACTAGAGCTGATGTGTTCTGTCCACATCCAGCCAAACCCAGCTGCTGTCAGAGATTAGATGCTTTTGCAGATAGAGGCAGGTAATGGGGCATGACTAGGTAAGGACAATAAGAGGAGAATAAAGGGAGTGGGGAAAAAGGCAGAGATGAAAGGCCAGAGAGCAGAAGGGACAGCAGCAGATCAGCCTGACGGATCCATGGCTGGGGCTGTGCAGAACCAGGGCTTGGGAGCAAGGAACCGAGCAGAGGCATGTGGGACATGTCCTGGTCCCCACAGCACTGGGGCCTCCTGTGCCTCCCACCTGTGCTGCTCCAGTGTGGGACACACATGGCACTCCCAGCAAAGTCAGGATTGCTGCTGTCCTGATCAGGAGCGTGAACAAGAATCCCTGGCTCTGGTCACCCTTCCCAGGTGGCCCAGCATGAGGAACCACTGTTAAACAAATGACAAAAGCATCCAGGAAGGCCTGGGCTGGGGGATATTTCTCTCCTGACCACAAAGAAACAGCCATCAGTCAGAGTTCCTGAGCACTGACTGCAGCAGTTCCATCAAGGATGACTCTGGCTTTAGAAATCAAGCATGATCAAAGGAGCGTCCTGCTCTCCTCCATCCCCTGCCTGCTCTTCCCTTGCTCTTCAGGGCCCCGGCTCATTCTGTGCAGAGCAAATGCAGCTCCTCTGCCCTGTGAAACAGCCTCAAGCCTCAGAAGCTGTGATTAGTGCCCGGGGGCATCTGGAATGCCTCAGGGAATTCGCCGTACAGCAGGAACACGAGCAGCGGTAAAGCTGCAGGGTCGCTGTCCCTCTGACGAACCTCATCCCTTTGTGTGGGATTGTCTTTGGAAAGCCATGATGGAATATTTGATACATCGTCCCCTGTTCCCTGGGCTCTCTGTGGTGTTGTGCTAGCCCCCCTCCATCCCATCCTGCACCAGGGAGGCTCTGCAGGAATGGGCTGAACTTTGCTTTCCTCTGCAGAGCATCTTGATGCTCTTACTTGGTTAAAATCCCATAATTACATCTAGAGGCTTGGAAAAGGCTCAGCCTGTCATTGCTTTGCAAACCGTGCCTCCCCAGGTCAGGAAAGGACAGGGACACTTGGCTGCTCCCAAGGGATTACCTTATTTCACTTTCTTACCACTTCACACAGTCTGGGATTTTCTGTTCCAAAATCTGCTGCTGTAACTGTGAGTTTCGTACTGGAGGTTCTGTTTTTCTGCTGTATCTTGGTACTACTTTTTGAGAAGAACTGGTAGAGAGTTTGCTTTTCGATACATATGTAGAGACCAACTATGTAGATATAAAAACCTGGATGTTTTCAACATCCAAGAACACTCATCCCAACCACCCACCCACCTGCCTGAGGACAAGGATCCCCACGTGAACTCCTCCGAATAAAAATGGGTGAGTGGGAAAGAAAGGAAGAGCAAACTTGCAGCATCATCCTCTCTGCTCCCTCCCTCCTCCAGAGCTTTGCCGAGCTGCCAGTGCCACGGGGTAATCCAGGAACTCTGTTCACTCCGTTACAGGTGGCCCAGGTCTGTAAGAAATGGGCTTTCCCCCTCACTGAATGTGATGCAGCAGCTCTAGCCGCTCATTTACTGCAGTTAATTATTCTTGGGAGGGAAAGGGGCATGTTCAGGTATTTTTTCTCTCTCTTTCAAGTCCCTGCCATCTCAATGGGATGCAGGAACTCAGCTGCACCTTGCAAGCAGGGTAATAAACCCCGGGCCTTCTGCCCAGCAAAGGGAATGGCCCCAAGGGGAGACAACTTCTCAATTCCCCTGACTGCTGGCTCCTCTTCCTTGGCAGCTATCACTTAATTCACCTCAATTTTTGTTCTGCAGCAGATTTCCTTTAAATCCCCATTGAAGGATTCAGCGGTGAGCTTAAACTGATTGGACTGAAAAACTTCAGTGAGATGCAGAGACACCATCCCTGCCTTGGATTTTGTGGGAGCTGAGGGGGCCCAACACATTGTGCTGCTTCCCCTGCATGATGTGAGCCCTGGCACTGCATCCCCCTCCAACATTCCCCCTGCACACAGCCACCACTGCTGGGGAGTGTGATTTGTCCCTAATAGAGAAATATCCACCTCCTTCAATGATTTATCTTGTGTTTGAGCAGCCTGATACATCCCAAGTCTACTATTCCTTCTCACAAATGTGGAGTCCTCCTCACTTACCAGCCTTCTTGTTGACAACTTAATATTAGGGGCTCTGAAGAAGATACTGAAAACCTGGAAAAAACCTGAAAACCTGGATTCTCCCAACAAGCTGTACACTGTGCAGGTAGCCTCAGTGGAGAAAACTGCTGTCAAAGGAGGCTTAAAACACAGTCCTGGTCATTCCTGGCTAATAAATCTCCCTTTGTGGTTTTTGAGAAGCTGATCCTGATGGCTGTGCCCCAGTAAAGTTTCGAAGTTTCTCTATGACCTCTTTGGTGGCAAGGAGAGACCAGTAACTTGAATTTAAAAGGTGCTTTGCACAAATTGTTCTTTGCCTGATCCTTAGCCCCCACCATGGCCTAGAGGTTGGTGCTTCAGCTGATAGCCCTCTCATGAGCTCAGGCATGATATAAAATGGAAAAGTATCCCTGCACCTGTCCCAGAGGACTCAGAGATTTCCAGGGGCAAGGAGAGGGGAGGGTAGTGGTCACTAGAAGAATAAATGAGTAAATCTATAGGTCAGTGATTTGAGTAGAGCTACAGTGACAAATGTGATGTGTTCATGGGCTCCTGACACAGTCCCAGCCCTGCAGTGGGAGTGCGAGGGCAGCAGGTATCGATGCGAGTGTGATCCCAAAGCACATCCACAGTGAGCCTGCTTTGTCCCTCCTTTCGGCAGTCAAACCTCAGCGCTCTGCAGCTGTCTGTGTTCAGACACAGCTTCTCCTCTTTTCTATTCACCCCTTGTCATGCCCTGGAGAAACCCACACCTCAGGGTAATCCAGGTCCTTGCTCCATAGCTGGAGTTGTGAGAAAAAGGGAGGAGGAGGGAAAAACGTCTTCAAGGGAAGCCATTAACCATCCCAAACCTACTGAGGTGTCAACATCATTCCAGCTCCACCTGGGCCCACACACAGGTGGAGCCAGGGGCCAGTTTTTAAATTCCTTCCCCCTTCGCACGTTCACAGACACTTCTCTCTAGCTGGGAACGACAGAGACCGTGGGCACGTGCAGCATTTGACAGGAGACCCAGGTTATTGATTCACAGCTCTACCTCCCTGAACTTTTCTGGAGGAAAACAGGGCTGCTTTGCATAAGGCAGGCATATGCTGCAGCTTTGGCACGAGGAGAGCCGCTTGGCATTTCCTTGCCAGACTTTTCCCACCCTCCTCTGATGCCATCTGCCTCTGTGAAACACTGAAACTCCCATCTGTCAATTTTGCTGTAAACACACAATTATCCAGGCTGCTGGGGGGGAAAAGTGGCACAGCCAAATCTCGGCCATTTGTAGAGAGGGACAAGTTGGGAGGAGTGTCCCTCTCACTGTCCCACCAGGCAGCTTGGTGGAGGGAGCCATGCGTTTCCTTCTTCTCCTTCCTTCTCCCATTGGCACACAAGCTGTGGGTGCCACCGATCCCTCTCTCCATGCCCTGGGCCTCTCAGAACACAGGGGCAAACTCAGAGCTCCGTCAGGGGCTGGTGGGGACCTCCATCCATTCCCAGCACCGAGGTCATGGCACCCAGGTCATGTTGTTCCCATTTGCTTCCCTTTCTGCCGTGTCATGGCAGCGAGGACAAACCTGCACAAGGCCACCCATGCCCAGATCCCTGCAAACATCCCAGGGACAGCGTCCCCCCGAAAGCAAGGTCAGCACCAGGGACAGCGTCCCCCCGAAAGCAAGGTCAGCACCAGGGACAGCTTTCCCTTGCCTGTTCATGTCAGCCGCGTCTCTGAGACCAACTCTGCCTCTCCCCACCACTGGGTTTCGTTGCAGCAATGCCCAGGTCTGGCAAGCTCAGATGCCAGAACTGCAAGGGGTTTTTTTCTGCGTTCTCCCTGGAAATCTCCCTCTTTCTGGCTGGGGGCAGCTTTCTCTGACCACAGCAGACAGCAAAACACTGACAGCAGCCTGTGGCGTAAGCTGAGCCCTGTCAGCCCAGCTATCAGCAGTCAAAAGATCTCCTCATCAGTGCTCTGAGATGCTCTCGACCCTTGCAGGGGCAGCAAGTCCCGAATTTCCCAAGCTGAGTCCATCTGCAGGATGAGTGAATGAAGGGCGACAACTGAGGGGAAGAGGGGAAGCTGCAAACAACCATGGGCTGGGGGATGTTTTGGGGGTGGGAGGTGATTACGCTTTGTTTTATTAAATATTGGCCCCTGTGTGGTGTCTCCAGCCCAGACTTCAGCTCCACCACCTGTTTCATTTAGCTGGGCAGAGGGAGGGGGCTGTGGGGCGGCGGAGGAGCTGGCAGATGGCAGCGTGTTCCCAGAGATAACACAGGGCTAGTTCAGAGGTTACTAATTGGGTTTCTGCTTGCCTTTCATATCCCATGCGGATCCAAATGAGAACACGTGGTTCAACGCACACACAGCTCCTCCTTCGCCCAGGATGCCGCCCTCCACTCCGTCCCCCCGCCGGCTCCGGCACGTCCTCACCCACACACCCTGGATCCCTGAGGTGTTCGCCGTGCATTCAGCAGCCAAAGGGAAAGGGAGAGCAGGGAAACAGCAGGGAGGTTAGAGGAGAAGCAATTAATAAACTCCTCATCCAGGGCAGACCCTCAGCCCTGCAGCCCTTCTGTGCACGCAAGATGTGAATTCCTACAGCCAGCATGGGAATGCCACACCACGGGCAAGGGAGGTGGCAGCAAGGCCGCCTCAAAGATTAAAGTGTGTGCAGGAGGACAAATTGGTGGGTTCTGGCTTCAGGCAGAGCCAGAGGAGCCCCACACAGGGTGCCCTAATCTCCCTTTGGTGGCTGCCCCAGGGCAGTCATCTTCCTCTTCCTACTGTGACTGGGCAAGGGTTCAAGGGCAACGTTTAGGGATGGTGGCAGAGCTGCAGAGGGGAATCCAACCACTGCACATCTGGGCAAAGCACACAGAGCCACAGAATGCTACAATGGTTTGGGTTGGAGGGGTCCTTCAAGATCATCCAGCCCAACCCCCTGTCATGGGCAGGGACACCTTCCACTAGACCAGGTTGTTTAAATGTCACTCGAATGGGCCCTGTCCTTTCCAATGTCCATCCCCAACCATCGCCTCTGGCACAGGGCTACTCTTGAGGAAAACAAACTCAAAATCTTTAAAATGTGCCCCGAGACTTGCTTGAACCTTTGGCTACAGAGGAAGGCTCACACCTAAGGAGGACAACTGTTACCCCAGCAGAGGTTTGGGGAGCACATCGCCTTTGGGGAGTCCTTTTTCTGCAGCGCCTCACTCCGTGGGGTGTCTCATGCACATTTTGTGCTGCAATGCATCTCCCAGGCAGAGGCAGGGAGAGTTATTCAGGAATAGAAAGCGGGAAGTGCGCGCAAAATCTTGGAAGGGGGAGGAGAATGGAAGTTAAACCAAGAAAAATACAACGATCTTTGAAAAGGAAAAGTGAAAAAAAAAAAAACCCCAAACCAAAACCCAACTCTTTTTCAAAGCATTTTGCAAATATTGCTTTTCCTCCCCTCCCTCATTTTCTGACAAGCTGCAATCAGCATTCAATATTGTCACTCAGTGCCCAATTTCAGAGGGGATAGGTACCCACGGAGCTCTTTAAATGAAATAAATAAATACATCTGGCCACGTATGGCAGGGGCTTAGCTGGGAGCTCAGCTCTTCTGAAAATCTGGTCAATCACGGTGACATTGATTCAGGACAATTACTCCTGATTTACACGGGTGTAAATGAATAGAATGGCATTAAACTGCTGACTGGGGAGTCCATACTCAGGCAGAGCTCATCAGAAAGCCGAGTTCCCATTCTGTAAAAGATTGAGATCAGCTTCCCCATCCAAATCAGGACAAAAATGGTCTATTTTTCTTAAAATGGAACAGAAAGAGGGGGGAAAAAACCTCGCTTGGGTTCAATAAAAACTTTGGTTTGAATGCCTGGCATTTGTCATTTTGACTCTTTAAAAAGTTATTCCTATCTAACAGAAGTAGGGAAGGCAACTTTCCTGGTGTCATAATGCAACTCTTGGCTGTGAGTTTTCCTTTTGCCCAACTGAAAATTAATTGGGACTAGGGAGGACAGGAGTCTGGGGGTTTTTACCAAACAATCAAACCTGTCCCCCACCTCTTTTCCCCTCCTGCATCTTCCGCTGTTGCACTGTATCAGTGAGGTTTCCAAGCTCATTCCCGCGCCAGCTGGGTGCAATCCCTGCCCTGCATCACCACTCTGACACGAGCAGGCAGCTTTGAAAATGCACTCCAAGGCTGTGTGAGGAAAAGGAGAAATGTCAGGAAGTCGGACAAGTTAATTTTTTAGGGATAAGGGGTCTTCTCAATGTAGGAGCTGCAGGCAGTGGGGCAGTGAGGACAACCGTGGGCAGGAGGGAAGGCTCCCTCTCACAGTGGCACCCTGGCATATTTTTAACCAGGATTAGTTTGTGGGGAAGGAGAGGAGGGGAAGAGGCTAAAGCTCTTAGAGAGCCCCCCCCGTTTTTAAAGTACTTTGTGCCTGGATATGTGCGTCGGACATAAATCACTGTAGCTCAGGATAAATGGGAGCCCGTAAGTGCCATGAACACTAATGACAACATTCATCAAACCCTGAACCGCTCCATATTGCACCAGTCACCGGGATGCCTACGGACATATGGACCCAGCTCGCTCCAGCAGCCCCCGCTCCCCTGCACCCTGCACTCCCTGGCAGCAGGCACAGAGCCTCAGCGTCCCCACAGCCAGCTCAGAGCAAAGCAGGAGACACTATCAAGCAGTCATGTGCTGTCTCCTCAAAAATAAGAAATACAGGGATAGCTCCCCTTGGAGCCCCATCTCACAGCACTTTCCCATCCCAGTGGTCCTGAGCCAGCAGCACTCCAGGTTCCCAAAACACAGGTCTCGATGCACCAAAAAAACCAACCCTCCATCAAAAGCAACAGAGGGACTATTCCCTGAAGCAATCAGGTTATGGAGCCTCCATGGATAGTCACTCACTGGAAATCCTGCTAAGTGCAGTGCCTCAGCCTAATTGACAAGGAAAGCTGGGCAAAGCCCTGAGAAGGGGGTTTGAGCAAACCAGAGCTGCTCCACAGCAGCACCAGGCTGATACCAGGATGTCTGATGGGAATTGAATCCCACATTTATCCTCTCCATGCTTAAGTGCCTCCCATGGGACAGGGCAATCCAGCAAAATAGTTTTTGTAAGTCTGTAGCAGCACTGGGCTCTGAGGGGACGTGGGGAGTGGTGTAGATCCAATCAGGACAACCAGAGAAGTAGTGAGCTGAGAAAAGAAAGGGCAAAAAGGGGGTGTCTGCAAAGGCATGGGGAGAGGGAGATCTTTCCGTGGGGAGAGGGAGATCTTTCCATGGGGAGAAGGGGGGGTCTTTGCATGGGGAGAGGTCCTTGCATGGGGAGAGGTCCTTCCATGGGGAGAAGGGAGATCCTTGCATGGGGAGAAGGAGGTCCTTGCATGGGGAGAAGGGAAGTTCTTGCAGGTGAAATCCATTTGATGGTCCTTGTGTAACCAGTCTGATGGAAAAGTGAAGTTCTTGGGTCCAACATTTCACAGCACAGCCTCAATCATCAAATAGGTCAGCCTGTAATTAATTCTATTTATTGAGAGATGTATTAAACGGAAATTTCTCTGCAGATGCGTGTCAGGTTCAAGAGTAAATGTTCTCAAAGGGGAATTGCTGCTCAAAACTCAGAAGGACCAGAAACCTTTTAGGATAAGGAAAGCCAGGTGATATCCATTGCATGATTCACAGCAGGAAACTAAACTAGGTCCCTTTCATACCCCCGGCTGAGCTGATTTCTTGCTAGACCACACTCTTTCCCTCTGAAAAATCTGAAGGAACAAGTTCTTATTTCAGCCCTGTAGAAAAAAAAATAAGAGCAGTGTAGCTTTCTCATTTCCTGGCTTTGAGCTTTAAGGACAAGGTGAGCAAGTGATTTCCTCCATTCCCTAATTTAGTTAAGTGTGTTGCACAAGCTGGGTTCAATTTAAACACCAAAGGAAAGGCTACATCCACAAATGACGTGGTTCCTACCAGCAAAAAGGCAGAAAAGCACAACTCGGGTAGTATCCTAAGGAAAGAGTTTTTATAAGTCCGTAGCAGCACTGGGGCTCTGAGGGAACGTGGGGAGTCCTGTAGATCCAACCAGGACAACCAGAGAAAAAGTGAGTTGAGAAAAGAAAGGGCAAGAAGGAGGGTATTTGCAAAGGCAAAAGAGAATTGGTTTGCTTGCTCACTTGTTTTCTTAAAACCTCTCAGAAAGTTGATTTTGTGTCTGAGCTAAAGCAAGTATATCTGGAGACGTTTATCACAGCCCTCTCACTGCTTTTCCGTGGGCACGGAGGGGGGAATAGCAGCACAGACTGAGGGGGAATGCGGCCTAACCCCGGTGAAAATTGGCATTAGTTTCGGACAGTGTTCTGAATCCCTCAGAATACTCACGAACAGGAAGATTCACTCAAACAGAAATAAAAAAAAATTATTGAAATATGAAACTGCAAATAGAAATGGCTGTTTGGGGCCCCTTGCAGCAATTATGGAGGAGACATTCATTTTCTAGCTTTTATATGCAACTAAAATGATGCTTTAATGTAATTTTATAATTTATTTACTCAGGGAAATCCCAGCTTAGTTGTAGCATCTGTTTTCTTTTTTCTCCTCCCTCCAAACCCCAGTGCAGACCATTATGATTCCATACCCAGTTATGAGCTGGAAGAAAGGCAGATGATGCTCCTGAGGCCGTGGTGGGAGCTAAAATCACCACTGAACTTGCAAGATCCCCATTGCCAAGGTCATTTTAATGTTATCTTTTCCTATATTTTGTCCTTAGAGTTGGCAGACCTAGGAAGAGATTGGGAATGGGATGGTGAGGGGGACCAGAGGCACAGGCTGTGTTTAAGGAAGGCAGGATGGAGTGGGGCACTCCGCTGGGAGCCAGTGGGGTCGGGGTCTTTGGAGATGCAGGAAAGAGGGAAAAGTGTGTCCTGGTGGGACAAGATTAGGAATTAAATTTTTGCCAGGTGTTGGACAGAGATCACATCTGTCCTGGGGGGACCGCAGCTCACACGGGCAGGGAGGAGCAAAAAGAAACAAAGGCTCGAGGACATTCCGAAGGCTGCTCCAGGAGGATGCACATCGCTGGCAGACCCTGAAAAACGGCCCAGAAATCCCAGTGCAGCGGCAACTGCAGCTCCCAGTGGATATTTCATGGTGGGGGGCTGTAACTCCCAGTATTGCCTGGGGACCAGACACCAAAGTCTTGAGAGCACAGTCAGTGGGGAATGCTGGTGGAAGCAGCTTCCTGCTGCTTTTCAAGCCAGAGATTTGGGGTTAGGGAAAGGGAGGTTTTGAAATACATTTCCTCTTTCATCAGAACTGCTGCTCAAGGAGGAGTTAGAGAAGTCAGAGATGCAACATAAGGGTTCTCCAAGTCTGGGCCCAGCTGCACCACACAGATAGTTTTAAAAATATATATATCTATAGGTGCCTACCATGTACCTTCATCTTATTAGACTGAGCCAAGTCAAGCTGAGTTCTCAAGACAGTTAATTTCATAATTCCCTCATTTCATGGGTGAATTTCATGCGTAGAAATGCAAAGAATTAGTGGTATGAGTGTGCTTTGTGGGTATAAGACCAAATGAAATCTGGATGGGAGACATTTTCTTCCATGAAAAATGTCAAGTTATTTTTAGAATTCTAGGGAGAAAAGAAACTTCATCCTGGAAGGTCAAAAATTTTATTAAAAAGTCAGGAAAATAAATTCTTAGAGAATGAAAGTTTTCATGTTTCTCCTTCATGAGAACTTTAATAACTTTTTAGCCACTTTCTTCTACTGCCCCTCTGAGTCACCTGTTCAGGGGAGTCTGTGCGTTCCCAGAAGGACAATCCCTCCGAAGGGTCTGGGTTTGCTATTTGCTCAGTGAGTCAGTCCCACAGTCATATCCAAGGTGGCTTTGAAGTTTAGGAAAAGTAAACATTGCAAAGATTGAGGTACAGATAGTTGCAAGCTCTTTCTCTCAGTGCAGGAATCCTGCTCCTTGTCACTCCCCTCCACCTCCGGCCTTTCCAAACTGAGGCAATTGTGATGTGAAGTGGCTGCCAAGATGCAAAAAAAAAAAAAAAATAAAATAAAATATCCAGCTACCTACACTCAGTGCAAATCCCAAACAAGCAGCCTTTCAAACCCAAGAACATTTCCAGGGCCATTAATCACACACAGCTCACTGTACAGCAGGTGAGCACAGGTTAATAAAAAGGAGCTAGAAATCAAACCCAAAAATGACGTGTGATGGGAAGCAAGCTCTCTTCCTCCTCCTTGTATGGTAGGAGCTGAGCAGTTCTGTTGGTTCAGTTTTTTGGGGGCAGTATAGGGAGATTTATTCCTCGAGGCTGTGCTCTTCTGGCCGCCAAAGCACGTGACCTCTGTCCCCTGTTGCCAAGCTGGACGGGGCTGTCACTGCTTCCTGAGCACCCTGCACTCCTGACTCTGATCCCAAACCTCTTTGCATCCAAAGGAGGTACCTGCCCAGCACTGAGGCTTCCTCTCCTAGTCTTGTAGGTGTTCCAGTCTGGGTTATGTTCCCCTGCTTTACCATGGTCTTACCCCTCCATCCAGAAGTTCTCCTTCCAGTGCTCACAATCCTCAAGCCCCACAGACTGCATCCAGCTGGGTAGGATGTCCTCTTCTCTTCTTTTACATGGGCCTGGAGTGACAGGACAAGGGGGAATGTCTTCCAAAGGACAGAGGTCAGGATTACATGGGATATTGGAAAGAAATCCTTCCCTGGGAGGGTGGGCAGGCCCTGGCACAGGGTGCCCAGAGCAGCTGTGGCTGCCCCTGGATCCCTGGCAGTGCCCAAGGCCAGGCTGGACGGGGCTTGGAGCCACCTGGGACAGTGGGAGGTGTCCCTGCCCATGGCAGGGGTGGAACAGAATAATCTTTAAGGTCCCTTCCAACCCAAACCATTCTGTGATTCTGTGATTCTGTGATTCTGTGACTCTCCCTGCCTCTCCTCCCAGCCACAAACCTGCCCTCCTCCCAGCTACCACGTTTGCATATTTATTCCATTTCAAGCAGCTCTTCATCTTATTTCCCATTCATACAGAAAGGGTTCATCAGGGGAAGGTCAGAGACTTTCCTTGGGGAGCATGACCTGAGTGGAGCCATCCCTGTCCCCCACCAGTGCTGTCTGGGCAGCCTGAGGAAGAACCAGGGGAGATGTGACAAACAAGGACAGGGGAGGTGACACCATATATATATATATATGTGTGTGTGTGTGTGTGTGTGTGTGTGTGTGTGTGTGTGTGTGTCAGATCACATTTGTTTCATTAAGAACTGAGGGAGGGAGAAATTGAGAGGAAGGGAGAAAAATAAATCAATGGGAAAAAAAATGCCCAGATAATAAAAAAAATAAGTGCAAGTGACTGAGAGAGCACATGAGGCACTTGTGAGCAGCACGGCCTCTAATCTCGTTACTGCCTTAAGTTCGGGAGGCTGATGTACCCCTGAGGACAGGTTGGCATTTTGATGCTCCTTGTTAGGGAAAACATGAACTGGGAGAAGCTGCATTAACAAGCAAATCAATTCATGGTTGGCTGGCACCAGGATGAATCCGGCTGTTTGTCAGCGGCACTTTCCCGGTGATGGATGGACAGGGGGAGCTCTGGCAAAGATCCCTTCTCCCCCTCGAAGCCAGGGCTTGGTGGCAAGAGAGAGGAAGGTCATGGGATTTCTGTGGATCTCCCAGAGAAAGGGGCTGAACAAACCCGTCCAAAGGTGAAAAATGAGGGTATTTTGCACAGTGTACCTCTGCTGACCCAGCACCCGGCCAGCCCAAGCCCAGCGCCACGTGCCCAGCGGGGAAGGGTCATGGTTACTGAAAGAAGACAACTCTGATTTACAGCAAAAGTCAAAACCCCTGATTTCAGCCTAGCAGGGGAATAAAAATAAAAATCTCCCAGTATCTGCACAAGGATGATGCTTGGAGGAGCATCCCAGGAGGCGGGCGGGATGGATTCCTGGCAAAGCTTGGGAGGATCACTTGGACCCTTCCCGCCATCGTTTTTCACACTCAGAAGGGCTGAGAGGGGTTTGGGGGCTTTGGGACCTCTCAAGGGAGAGGCCTCACTGGGGTAAGAGCATCATTCCAGGGGAATCAGTGGTCAGGAGGGAGACCGGCAGTGATTTGTAAATCCTTGTTTTTTCTGCTGAGGTGAGCTGCTGTCTCTAGAAAAATAAAACTTCAGAAGGTCTCACATCTTTACACAGCAAATAGGGAGAAAAAAACCCAACAAAAAGCTGTGAAACTTGGACTTTCTCCACACGCCCTCCAGCAAAGGAAACCTCTGGCTCTGAAAGCTTCCTCCAAGGCACCTTTTGCAGAACAAGGGTGTCAATCACAGAGTTTTGTCTTGCTCTTTCAGGATCCAGATAAAAACTCACTGAAGACAAAATCCTTTTCACAGACATCCGTGGCGGGTTTTTCATCGCGCTGTTATTTTCCATTTAGGAATCTGATTGAATTAAACCTTCCAACCCCTCCACAAGGGAGAAAGAGAGGAACAGCGAGTACTGAACTGTCTCCTGGAGGCTTCAGGGAGAGACTGGCAGCAATTTAGCACTAACCATTAGTACAGAGGGGGCCGTGGGCTCTGATTCTCTTCCCACCTGCACTGATGTTAATCGGGTGTAACTCCACAGACTGCAGCCCCATGGGCCAAGGGCACAGTCAGGCCACTCTATCCTTTCTACCTCCTAAATACCCTGTTTTCCAACCAAGCTGAAGTGGGAATTTATAGGAATAATAATGATGATTAATCATGATTTGCACTTTTCGAACATTTTTCTTCTTGGGAACTTGAAGCTCCTCTGAAAGTGAAATTAATTATGCTTTATAACCCCTCTCTGGAGTAGGTCAAGGACAGTTAGGGGCCGTTTCCACCTCCCAGGGAAGCAAAGGGAATGTGTGAGCAGCTCCAGCACAGACTGAGACCAAGGACCTGGCACTGAGCACAGACCACGAGGGGCTCAGGGGAGCAGCAAAGCAGTACGAGTGGAGGCTGGCATGACCCTGAGATTCCCAATTCTCGTCCAGCAAAATGAGCCTTGGCTATAGTTGCAAGTGAATTGTTTCTCTTGTGAGAGATGAATGAAGTAATGCTATTAATAATAATATTATTATTTATTTGCTTCCATGGTGGAATATAATGAGACCTTTTTAATTTTCTCGTAGCACTTAAGGGAGAGTTGCCCATGCTACTGATCCATGTGCTGGTGATAAAGAGGGATAACTGAGTTGGGAAAGATTGAGATTCATTTCCCCTCTTCTTCTAATTAAGAGCAAGGATTCAAAGCAGGTTCTCTGGTGTACCAGGTGAACATCTCCCTCCAGAGCTTCTCAGATGTTCTGCTCCCACTCTCTTTCTTCTTTAACAGAAATTTGACCCAAAATATGAGAAAACTTTTCCAATAAAGAGTCATCGAATCAGGCAGAGGCCCCCGAGTGTGGGACCCCAAAGCCTGCCCTTCACAACAGAAACACTGAGCCTCTCTCAGCCATTCCTCCTAATCAGGCCCCATGGTCCTTATCCTGGTGAAGCTGAAAATACACTTACAAGACAGTAAGTATTTCACGAGTGCTCAATTAATTCACAGGAAGCCTAAAACCAGCAGAAACCTCAAATTTCACAGGTCCTGTTGGCTGTGAAAGAGCTTAGGAAAAGCACAGCCCTATGAAACCAAGGCACGCAAGCCAAAATTTATCAGCAGGCTGAGTCACCACAGGAAGGCTCCTCCATGCTATGGAAGCTCAGCAAACCCCAACCTCCCTTCTCAGCCCAGATTTCATCTCCTCCCTCCCCATCCTGCCTCCTCGTTTCCAGCTCACCACAAAATGAGTCCTTGGCAGTTTTAGTTCAGTTTGAGTTCAGTTTCCCCACTCGCTGGGAGCTCAGGAAATGGGTGAGGTGCTGGATTCCAGGTTTCTCAATATCAAAGCCCTGTGAGTTCAGCTGGGTCACAGTGCTTCTGAGCAGGAGAAGTGTGGGAGAAAGCAGAGGAATGAGGAGAGAGGAGGGAGTTTCAGTCCTAGGGAAGACCCCGTGCAGTCGTGGGGTTGCTGCAGGTGGTGGCACTGAGGTCCCCAGGAACAGCATCCCTGGGAATCAGCAGCAGTGTAAGGTGAAAAGCAGAGCATTTAGTGAAAAAGGGAGCTCCTCTGCTCACACAGGTGAGGTGTTGGTGGGGATACCCCCTGGAGTCACAAACACACGCTGAAGCTCCTTCACTGACAGCTCCACATGCCTGGCCAGGGGCTGAGGTTTAAAACAGGTAAATCAAGAACTAAACACAAACCCAGTAGGATTAAACCTACATCACAGGGAATGGTGTCCTCCCATTGCAGGGGACAGGGATGTACCCAGCCAGACCCTCAAAGAGCTGCACAAGCAGCACCGTGGAGATGAATTCTCTTTTTCACACACAAGTGCACTCACAGTGAGACCACCCATGGATCTCAGGCCATCAGCACACCCTGGTGTGTGTGCCTCTCTGGTTTTGGGGTGTCATGGGAAGGACACAGTGAGATGGGTGACAGAGCTGGAAGTAGGAGAGGAGCCCACCCTCCCACAGGCAGCCACCTTCCCACAGGCAGCCACCTTCCCCTGCGCCTTCCCACCCTGCAGGGAATGGCTATTGCTGTGCTCAGGCACAAGAAACTTCCTTGATAAAATTAAGCTTGCAGGTATGAAGGGAGAGGCCTTAATCTGGTTGATTTTCAAGGTCCTTCATATCTCTCACCAGCAGCATCTGTGCCTCAAAGCTCCTTCAAAGCCCTGCTCCTTGGGAAGGGCTGAGGGCAATGAACCCAGGGAATAACTGCAGGATACCCACAGACATTACACCTGTTAAATCATAATTCAGCAGCTGAAAAAAAATTAAATTAGAAATTAATCTATAAATACGCACATATTTGTATGCAAATATTTATGTATGAGTGTACCTTCATTTAAAAGCAATATTATAAATTACAGTTCACCTGGACCTGAAAATTACATACACCCACTGCTCTTGCCATGGCAAATGAAAATCTAAACAGAGCTGGGTCAAAAGTTGCTCCACCAAAGGTTTTTTCAGGCAGTGGATGTTATTCCATGAATGCAAAGTGGCTTGCAGGAACAGGACAATTTCACTTATATTTTATTGTTTTGATACAGTTCTACTTTGCCATTTATTTTGGCTTTTTTGGGCTCTTGCCACCTTATCACAAGTCAAGATGGAAGTGTCAGAATGAGCTGTCAACTACTAAAAGCCCAAAGAGTTCAACACTGATGCTGATTGTTCTAAAGACAAGTGTTTATCTCCAGGTTATTCTGTTCTTATAGAGAGACAAAAAACCAAAAAGTTTCATTCTACTTAGAAATTAAATAAACGCTGGGAATTTCACAGGACATAAAATCTGTGTTCGGCTCTATTCTACTTACTAACTCCTCTCATGCTGATGCAAACTTTCCCTCCACATTTCAAAACACCAGCCCCGAGTGCCATCCACTTCTATTCCTGGGAATATTCTACTCCATGCAGAGCCAGCACTGTGAGGAAAACACTGAGACTCCTGCCAAAATGCACCCAAGCCTGTATTTCATCCAAATTTTCATTTCTATATTTAGTTTTAGTGCAATTCCTACTGCAGTGGTTCTGGCAATGTCCCCACAGCTTTCCTGAAGTTGGAAATTGAACAGTGTTTAAAAGCAGCAGAAAAAGAAAAAAAAAAAGACGAAGGCACAGCATGGTTTGGACGCTCCAGGCCTTCTGCCTGCAAACCCTGCGCAGCCAGGATGGAAACACAGACAGTTAAAGTGGGGTTTGTGTGTCTGTGTGAGATGGGTGACACTGTCAGAGAATTCAATCCTCGTTTTAGGAGGTTTCCATATTTTAGAAGTGGGATGCTCGGTCAAGGCAGGAGTGATGATTTCCCTGAATGCAGGCAGATTTCCAAGGGCATGTAGGGACAGCACAAGGGGGAATGGATTTAAACTGGCAGAGGTCAGGGTTAGATTTGTTGGCTCTTAGGGAGAAATTCTTTATGATCTGGGTGGTGAGGCCCTGGCCCAGGTTGCCCAGAGAAGCTGTGGCTACCCCATACCTGGAAGTGCTCAGGACCAGGCTGGAGCACCCTGGGGTAGTGGAAGGTATCCCTGCCCATGACAAGGGTGTTGGATTTAGATCATCCTCAATGTCCCTGCCTACCCAACCTGTCCTGTGATTGTACAATTTATCTGAAATTACCCCAAACAGCTTTGTCTGGGATCAGCCACCCATGCACACAAACAGCCACGAGGACCACAAAGGCGAAGAGGCCAACAAACCCCAGTGCCGCCACGGGGGCAAACTCAGGGAAGCACGAGAATCTCCCGGTGCTGGCAGAGACCGAGCCCGTTCCCCTTCTCCCTGCTCTGGCGAGCGGCTCTGCACATTCCCAAGCTGCATCCCCGCATCCCCTCATCTTCACATCCCTGAATCCCCTCATCCCCGCATCCCCTCCTCTCCACATCCCCTCATCTCCGCATCCCCTCATCTCTGCATCCCCTCATCCCCGCATCCCCACATCCCCTCATCCCCGCATCCCCTCATCTCCGCATCCCTGCATCCCCGCGCCGCCCACCCGCGGCTGCCCGTCTCCCGTGGAGCTGCGACGCCACCTGCCGCGCACAGGGCTCGCCGGAACACTGCTCCCAAGGCCACCGAAGTCTGGCCAGGAAACGCCCAAATCCCTCCTCGAGCCCCATTTCAGGCAGTGCCGGGAGGGGGATGTGAAGCTGTAGGGGTGGGATGCAGCCAGGGCCTGCTCCTGGGACAACCAGAAAGCATGATTTTATACACATAGACATGATTTTTCTATATCTATCTATCTATATCTATCTATCTATCTATCTATCTCTCTGTGTGTATGTATATATGTGTATATATATGTACATGTATACGTGTGTGTATGTATGTATGTATAAATATGTGCATACCTATATATATATATATATATTTTTTTTTTTAATGGGTCTGAAGGATTTCCTTTAAATCCTCAAGGAAATCTGCCGCAGGCACGGCAGATGGAGATAGGAGGGAGGGCTGATCCTAATTCAATGTGTCCCAAAAAGCAACGACGTTGAGCTTTCACGGAGGTGTGGGAAAACTCCCTCTGTGCAGCACTCTCTCCCTCTCTCTCTCTGCCAACCCAGTGTCCCCACACAGTGACAATGCCCGCTGCTCTTTGTAGGGTTGTCCCAGCACTGTCTGTGGAGCTGGGGAGCCCTGCAAGGAAAACCAAAGGAATGTTGTCCATGCAGTTGTTTTACTTTGCATGGAAAAACCATGATTTTTTTCATGCAGGGGCCTTTCCCTGTGGTTTCTGGGTATTTTCTAGACCAGTGTGGCTTGCACTCTTCTCTAAACTTTATTGCTTGGCCCAGCCCACAGCATCCCTGTACTGGCCTCTGCCTGTACCCACCCTAAAAATGAGACACTGGGAGCCTGGCGAGGGAAAACCAGGGAAGCAGGATATGTGTCTTGCCCACTTTATCCATTTTATTGTTATACAGGGTACCACAGGTTCCCACCTGAGAAATGCCAGGCAGCCTGAGTCCCCTTTACCCCATGCACAGCAGATGTGAGAGCCAGGGCCGCAGGGTGCCAAAGGGAATTGCTTTTTAGGCAAAGCCCCAGGGAGACCCAGGCTGGGGGCAGGAGCACGGGTTGCTGCTCAGCTCGGCCTGCAGGGTCACAGCTGCAGTGGGCACAGTTAAAAATACAGAGAGGGCAAGTTTGAAACGAGCTCCCTGAGCTTTCACGGCCACCAAAGGTCCCTCTGAAGGCACTGATTGAAATGGTTTGAGGTCAGCGTGTTGGAGCAGTGCTGCTGCTAGGGGAGGACTTGCTGCTCCACAGCAGCTCTGCTCCAGCCAGGGCTGGCAGGGAGCAGCAAAACAGAGAGTTTGCTTTGGGCCAGGGCTCGTGCTGGGCAGCTACAGCGCAGTCCTGGTCACGGGGACCAAGGAATTACACAGACATGGTCAAGGAATGAGGGGTTTTCACCACCATCACTGGGAGACACTTTACAGGGTCGGGTCTTCAGGTCCACACAGAAATCCTGGACATCCTGGCAGTGCCGGAGAAGGAAAAGCCCGGAATATGTGGACTGTTTCACTGCATGGTGTCTGGAAGTTATTTAGTTCTCCTGTTTGGTGCAGCATTGACAGCTCTGAGAGGCTGAGATCTCTGAACACAGAAGGTCTCTGCTCTTGGGGTGCTGCTGCTGTCAAGGGAGTTAGAGGAGTTGACTTAGTTTGCATGAAAAAAGTGATTTCAATCCCAAAGTTTGCTGGCAACTTCCTTAGGGAACAAGGAGAAAAAAAATCCCACTGTCTCCAGAACAACATGCTGGAAATATTTATTTTGATGAGTCAAGCCATTCTATGCTTCATGATTAGTTCTGAAGGGGAAAACAACCTTAACCCAACCCACACAGCAACCTGCCCAGCTTCCTGCACAACCTCTGCAACACAGGATCATAAACACTTCTTTATCCAGTAGGCACGTTAGTGAGGCTTCATTAACTCCAAAGCTCAATTAAAGTCTCTAAAAGGCTTTGAGCTGCTCGACCAAAAGGCTCTATGAAAATTAATTTAGTGCTTTTGTATCTGCTCATCACCGGGACTGCAACAAGACGCTCTGTCCCCCCAAAATGGGTGTGGGGAGGTGATGGCCAGGGAGGGGATGAAACAGGTGGCTTTTCTGAGGGCACATGGTGGCCAGAGGGCACGGGCTGGGTGCAGAGAGAAGGGAAGAGCTCTGATTTTTAAACACTGGGTAGCTGCTGTGCAGCTGGAGGCTGAACACAGCATGCTCATCTCTTCCCAGCTGCAGCGTTCACCCAGCCTGGGAGCCTGATGAGACAGTTTGGAGTAGGAAGGGGGGGTTAATTGCACATTTTATGGCTGCTAAGAGTCCCCCTGAGCCACAGAGCTGCCTGCTGTACGGGCAGAGAGTCACGTCCAGGCTGAGCAGCGCAGAGAGAATCCCCAGCCGCGCACGGGGACACTCAGATAAATGCCACCCCCGTGCCTCGGCGGCAGATTTACAAAGCTGTTTGCATCTCCGGTGTAAATCCAGGCACTTAGAGATAAACTCGGTCCATCGCAAGGAATTGTTTCAACAAAGCAGGGCCCGTCAGGAGCGGGGTTATGTTGACAGAGTGGCAGTCACTGCTGTGCCAGCTCTTGGCATCCCCCAGCTGGAGCCTTTATTTACAGAGCCCTCTGCAAGGAGCACGGCTCCTCCGAGCATGTGTTGCTCTCTCCCAGAGGCATGGAATTAGTAGGAAATATGGGAGAGTAGCAGCATCCTCTTGGACTTTCCCAGATAGCGAGGAGGGGCAAAGAGTGCCTGGAGCCTCAGAAATCCTCAGTGTGTGGTCATTTCCTCAGTTTCCCCACCTGCAGCTCAGCCTCAGAGTCCACGCAGAAGACGGAGGGTCTGGTACGTTTGTGTGCAAGCAGAGTTTACCACAGAAAAGTGGAGGGAAATGAGGGAAAGCACTGAGAAAAGCAAAAAGGGAAAAGATGGGCACTGGTGACATGCTCTGCTCTGAATGCACGTACAGCCCCATCTCTTCTCTCCTGCTCCCTGACAGTTCTGTCTGGAGGTTTGCATTCAGCACAGGCTCCTCAGTAACAAATACGAGAGTTTTATGCAACAGAATAATTGTTTAGTGTTGAATAATTCTCTCCATTTGTACCCTTCAAGCCTCAGACGCCGAGCAGAGCCGACACTCAGCTCAGTCAGAAAAGGAGAAAAGCTTTCAGGTACGGGAGGAGCTGGGGGGAGCAGCAGGCCCCCTCCCTCTGCCCCAGGTCCCCAGGCTGCCCGGCTCTGCCACAGGGGTGCACGGGTTGCTTATGGTCAACCTTGTGCCCAGCAGGACCCTCACGTCCTCCTCTGCATGTGCTGCTGCCCGGGGTGATTCCTCCCCAAGGAAAGGTTTATTCCTCTCCTATTTAGCTTTCTGGGATTCCTGCTGGCCCATTCCTCAGAATGGTACCCCAACCATCCAGTCCATCAAACGCTCCTCACAGTTTCATATCTCCTGCATCCTCGGAGGTGCTCTCTGTGCCATCCTCCTGCTCTGTAATGAAGATGTCAAACAACGCCGACCCCAGGACTGACCTCTGTGTTCCCCACCAGTCACTGGTGTCCTTTCCATCACCTGTGTGAGCTCACAGGTCCACCTCTACCCCCTCACAGCCATCCCCATGGCCTCACCTGGCTAATTTGCTGGAGACTCTCCAGAGGTGGATTTTTATCCTCCCCATTATAAAGATAGGAAGACTGGGACCAAAACTTTCCAAAGAAGTCACTCATAACAAATAAACAGGGGAGTTCCCACTGGGGTTGGAGTGGCTGTCTCAGAGAAGCAGGAGTGGACAAAGCTTGACACTAAATATCCCTCCTGCAGAAATTTCTGCACTTTCCCAAAGGCCAGCAGCATATTAGTTTCAGAGGCGAGAAGTTTCTGCTGTAGCTCACAGCTTAAAAGAGCAGGCAGAGACAGCAGCTCTCGAGACTTCAGCACTGTCTTAATAGAAGACACCGCAGTAAGGGAAATATTATATTAAATCTCTATACTTATACGTGTAACAAAAGTGGTATCAGCAAAATCCTCCAGCATCAAAGCAAATCACTTACCTATTTTTAGCTGTGTGATTTAGTCACACACTCTGAGGAAATAAGGTCAGGTTCTTTGCGATGTATCCCTTTCTCCCTGTCTCCTGCTATTTTTTTCCTGTCCTTATTAAAATTCTCCACCCTGCAGCAGAGCTTTGCGAGACGGAGCCTTTGCGGAGCCGTCACCATCTGCGGGGTCAAGCTGTGGCCCTGTCCCAGTAGGAATCTGTCCTGCTGTCACCGTGGCTGGATTGGAGGTAACAAAGACAGGCGAGGCAGTGCCGGGATTTGCATCCCGGCACCTCCAGCGCTGCCAGGGGCTCTCTGAGCAGGTCCCTGGCCAGCTCCGTGGCACTGAAAGGGTGTCACTGGGATATGTCACCCCCGATGCCATGGGGGAGCTGGCCTGGAATGTCCAGCTGTGACACTGCTGCCCCTCCCTGCAGCTTTCAATCCCAAACCACTCCGTGCCTCAGTTTCCCCAAGCCCAGTGACTTGCTTTTGTCTCTCCTTCAAAAATGGGCAGTTCCAAGCTCTAAGGAGACAAAATTAAGTTTGGGCTCCTCTTCAATGTCATTAGAAGGGCAATGCCGGAAAATCAAATAATGGGGAAATTATTCTATTTCTTTGAATATTTCATTTCTGAAGACCTTTTTTCTAGAAATTCTTCTGGCAGACTTTTTTTTTTTTTTAAAAAAAAAGAAATTATAATTTTTATATTTAGAAGAGAAAGTATGGCAAAACTCCCATAAAGGAAACACTATTTTCTACCCATCTGTATGGCACCTCAACATTATTAAGAGCAACAAACAAGTAATGGAAGTTAATTTAAGAAATTAAAGTTTATTTATTTATCTATTTATTTATTGTCAGTGAGATTTTTTTTGTTCTGTTTTGATTTCCGCTGCTACCAAGAGGTCTAGTCTGGGAAGCAATAGTTCATTCATCTCATGATGCAGCTGAACTTTGAACTTCTTGGTCCAGCACATAAAAACCTTATTGCTGGTGCTTTTTTTCAGTTTGATAATTCACTATTATTTCTAAGTAGCACTAACTGCTGTCTAACATGCTTTGATATTTTACCTGTTGAGCAGTGACCATGCTGTACGGCCTTTACTGTCCCGTGAGTACAGCTCCTGACCCCTGAAAACTCCATTTTGCTTTGCAAGCTGCAGCAATACACATAAAATATTAAAATTGGCTCAGACTTGATTTCTGCACCATGTAAAATCAAATTTATTAATAAGAAGATATAAAAATCTTCATTAAATCAGTTTTTCAGTCGGTCTGAAGTCAACTGAAAATTTCTTCATTTTAATAATCTACAATTAAGAACAATTTCAGAAAAATTTTCAGTTTGTTTTAAATTCTGAGACTGTAAAGTAGATGACCCTACAAAATAAATTGTTTCAGTTTCTCTAATCAAAATGATGCCACAGTTGCAAAGATAATAGTGCCAATTAAATAAATAATAACAAAATATTTTCACTGGACATACTGATACAATAACAATCTCTTAGGAAAAGAAGAGCCTCAATATTGTTTCCAATTTTAGATGTGGGCTATAGTCCCTAGCCCTTAAAACGAGTTATTTTACAGCTCTGTATTGATATTTGCTCAAAACTTGCTGCTGTTTTCTGTGCTCATTATTTACCAGTGGGAGAATGTATTTGGGTTGTGTAAATGATGTTGTTTTGGGTACTGCTGCAGAGTTAAGGTTATTGTTGAAACTTTAATCAATACCTTTGATGCTTTTTGCCTCTGTGGTTTTTGACCTGCTGCTGCTGTATTTGTTTTAAATCTTGCCATTGAATAACAACAAAAGAAATCCGACTATTTCCATGAATAACTGCAAGGTACTAATTATGTTCTGTAAATTAATGGTCTATTTACTGCCTTAACCTATCTTAACAAAGATTTTGTTGGGGGATATATTACTAATGAAAAAGCCTTGACATCTTAATACTCTCCTGGGCAAATCGTTAGAATAGATCCCAAATGCAATTAAAGAAGGACTTTTTTTAAACCACTGTATTAGGAGATAAATAGGCACGGGCTCCTCTTTGAGTGCTTGTTTGTAAATCTACAGAATTCCCATTAAATCCTTGCTTCTTGCCTCAAAACTGGGCTGCTGCAGGTGGAGCAGGAGAAATGGCTGGGACAGGAGTAGGTTTATTTTGATTTGTTGTATATGTAGTGAAAAATTGAAATGAGGGAAATCACTAGAGGTGGCATCAGAGGAGGAAACACTGGAATTAGAAATAATGACCTGGGGTGGGAATCTCCTCCTTTTGAGGATTCTTTTCCTCAGCCATCAAAAAGGCTTTCTCCAAGCATCCACAGGTGTGGAATAGCCTCCCACGCAAGTTTCCAAAACATCTTCTCAAAGATCATTGCCAGCTCTGAGGATCTTTCGATAGTTGTGTGATTAGGAGAGAAAAGGGGGATTTTCTTGCAGTGTCTGACCACTCACACCGAGCCATTTCTCTGGGGTTCTTGTGAAGCAGGAACTTTATAACCTCTGGAGTCTCCAAGAGATGTTTCAGAAAGCCAGTCCTAAAACTACAACTGTTTGAGAGAAACCGTGGGTTATGATTTAATCGATCTTAAATATTTTCTAGCGGAGGCATGGCTTCGGGAGGACATGACCCTCGAATTTGAAATGAAGGAAAATTGTTGTTTTTTTCCTTTTGAGGAGTCCAAATCCTTTCCTGACAGTTTTCAAACCTGCAGCCCTCAAAACTTTAGCTTTTCTTTTTCTTTTTTTTCACTGTGTTTATGGAGACAGGAACTATTTTGAGGGAGAAGGGGGCAAAAGGGAGGGGAATGGATGAGCACAGTCCATGACCCTGCTGAGATGGACAGATATGGGAGAAAACAGACAAGCTCCTGCACGACCCCACAGTCTGAATCACCAAGAAGAGGTTTCTGAGCACATGGGGGAAAGCCCTGGCACCAAAGCCATTTCTCCTCTTGGTTTGTGTGCCCCTTTCCCCTTTTGTTATCAGGAGACCTTTCCAGAGCAAGGCCAAATAAAGAGCCTTCAAACTCTTCCATGGTAGGGGAGGGAGGGAGGAGGTCGTTGTTGCCTCTGCCACACACTGGCATTCAAGCAGCTGAATTAACCCATAGTTTCATGCCTGCTGGTCCCCCAATTGGGCTTTCATAATCAGAACAATCTTGTTCCCCAGCGTTTATGAAAGGACTCCAGCACTGGCTCCCAGGTTTTCATTACAGCTGAATTTAAGGGCATTTATTTAGCTTATTGCTACCACTCCCTCTCCTTATTTGCTAAGAGGGGCTTTGTTCCATACTGGGGATTTCAGAGGGACACAGGATTAGGGCAGCCCCTCCTCTCTCCGTCCCAGATCTGTCTCCCCAGCACTGCCTGGCTCCGCTGGATTACAGAACTGTGCCGTTCTGCATCCGTCCTTCCAGAAAGTGGATTGATTTACCCCTCTCAGCCTGCTCGCTTCCCCCCCCCCCCCCACCTCCTTCCTCCCGAAGAACAAACAGCATCAGATATGCCAGAGCTCCTCATGTCACCGCTCAGTGACTGTGCTTTGCAAAACAAAAGCCTGGAACTCCCGGCCGGAAAGCCAGAGTGACAGGCAGGAGGGTAAAACTCTGTCTGAGGAGGAAAGAGGGAAAAACGGTTTACAAGGGAAGGCTTTGTGGCAGGGCTTGGAAAGAAGCAGATCAACACCCAGCACACCCCACTCTCACACCCAGGGCTGGGAAATATGGAACAGCTTTTTTCCTGCAAGTGTGTTTTGAAGGTAAATGTCCAGTGCTTGTCCCATTTCCCAGCTGTTTTGTCTCCTCGGACTTCCAGAGTTGTAGTTGTCCTGTGTCCATGGTCCTTAAACCACACAGCCCAGATCCTGCCAGACACACACTGCCTCACCACAGTTTTGTGCAAATGTCTGCAGTTTCAGCTCTCTGTGGGCTGGGGCAGGAGTGAAAGTTGTATTTTCTTTAAAAGGACAGTTTCAGCCTTGAAGAAGGCATTAGAAATCTCCATGTTTAGCCGCTCACTTTCTTCTCACTTAGGTTTTGTTTTTTGTAGATTTATTCCCCCCCGGTGATTTTCCTGGAATTTAAATACGTGCCAGCAGTTTACAAGCCTTTCCCGACGCTGCCCTAGGCAGTACTGTGTGTTTTCACCTTCCCTGCCTTCAAGATTTAGCTCGAGGGTCCAGCCCCTGTGGTAAAATACCTGGCCCTTAAAATTCCAGCCTGCTGCCATCGATCGCAACAAATCGTCTTGGGTTTACTGCTCAAACTGAACAAAACCGAGTCTTTAACACACCAAATGCCAAAGCCATAAATACGAGGGCTCAGAGGGACAGGGGAGGGGATGGAGAGGGAGAGGGAAATGGAGGGAAGAGCTGTGGCCACGTGCAGGGCCCCATAATAGGGGCACGTGTGCTCACCCGGCCCCGATATCCCCCAGCCTGGCACGCTGTGCTCACCCCACACCAGAGATGCAGAGCTATTTCCAGCAGGTAGGTCATAAATCTCTTGTTTATTGCCTTTTATTATGTTGTTTCAACAGCTCTTAAAGCTGGAACAGCGACCGATTGATAGCTGCTTTAAATCTCCTTCATTTTCTGCACATATTTCTTTATATTTCGGGGAGGGGGGCATCCATCTTTTTCGCACCTATCCACCATCTCTTTCCCTTCAGGAGTCAAATGCCAGCTTTTTCCCTTTACGAGTCATATTTTATAGATCCCCCTCCATGCTGGAAACGCTGCTGGTGGCTGGGAAGGGGCAGCCAGGGAGCACCCCTAGAAGGGAACACTGTGTTTATGTTTTGCTAGGAAATCCATTGAGATTAAATTCAGACCAAGAGGGACAAAGCGGAGAGAGAAAAGGAGAAGAGACAGCCTTGATGGAGAAAAATTGACTGCCGTGGAATGAGGAGGAGAGAGCCACAATTAAAATACTGTATTTTATAGTAGACTATTACAGCCTGGATCAATTTTCAGGTGTGCACTTGCAATTGAATTCCCTCCTCTTGAACGACTGTCCTACAGGGCACAGGACAGCACGTGCAACATCAGAGATGGTGTCTGATGAGGCCAGAAGATCTTTATGGAGATGCTAGAGGAGAAATACGGATGAAATCCCAGTATCTCTGTGGTGCTTTGGGGAGATCCCACCTGGAGCATCGCTGGGATCCTCAGCACAGGAGGGACATCAACCTGTTGGAGCGAGTCCAGAGGGGGCCACAAAAATGATCAGAGGGATGGAGCAGCTCTGCTGTGAGAAAAAGCTGAGAGAACGAGGATTGTTCAGCCTGGAGAAGGCTCCAGGGAGACCTTCTTGCACCTTCCAGTACCTAATCGGGGCATATAAGAAAGTTGGGGACAAAATTTTTAGCAGGGCCTGTCGTGATAGAACAAGGGGTGATGGTTTGAACTGAAAGAGGGTCCATTTGGATTAGATAGAGGGAAGCGTTTTACAATGAGGGTGGGGAGGCCCTGGCACAGGGTGCCCAGAGAAGCTGTGGCTGCCCCTGGATCCCTGGCAGTGTCCAAGGCCAGGTTGGATGGGGCTTGGAGCAACCTGCAGTAGTGGAAAGTGTCCCCGCCCATGGCAGGGGGTGGGACTGAATGATCTTTAAGATCCCTTCCAACCCAAACCCTTCTGGGATTCGCTGATCTCAAGCAGCCTCCGTGCAGCCCCTCTCACAAACCCCAAGCTTAAGGGTCACCAGGGACCTCTGAGGGACAGAGGTCACACCAGCAGCACCAGCAGTGTCAGAGCTTCCTCCTCCAGTGAGCCTGGAAGCAGGGATGTGATTGATAGCAGCACTGAGGAACCTCAGTCATCACTCTCCCAAAGCCTGTATTTTTCCAAGAGTTGATCAAAATCTTATTACGTTGGTCAGGGTAGCTATCTACGGGAAAAAATAGAGTTTTCCCACGAAAACATTTCATAAGGATATGTCCACAGCACTGAAATTTATAGTGGGGGCAAAAAACCGAGTGAATTATTTCAACAGTGTTTGCTCCAGTTCTCATTTTGATTACCTTCATTTTGACAGGTATTTTAATATATTCATATTTTCATGCTTTGACCTTATCAGAACGAAACGTTTCATTCCATCTAAATGAAGGGATTACAAATGGGCTGGATGAAACTCTTGGCTGTTCTGAATCTGAAAAATGTGACAACTTCTGTTCCGTAGAAAAGTTCCAAATTTCCACATCTCATCCACATTCAAAGCAAACTCCCCAAAGAGTGAAAAGGTCTCACAGGAACACCAATTAAAAGTCCGGGACCACTCGCTACACAGTAGCCCTTTTAGGCAGGTTTCCAGCGTTCATTAGGACTTCTAAACTCACAGCTAATTTTCATGCTGGATTCAGACTGGTCACATCTGAGAACTCGTTTTAATGGTGTTTTTTAAGCACCTGAAAATCCAGTCCCAGGTTCTCCGGGCACATCTGATTCCACAGCCCTCAGCATATCTTTCAAACCTGCTTTTCTGGCTGGGGGTGAGGGATTTTACAGCCCATCAGCTGAAAGCAGCCCCTTTGCAGGGATTTAAAAAAAAACATTGAATACCAAAAGAACCCTGTGCTTAAGAACAGCAACAAAAAAAATAAAAACAGCCACAACAGTGAGCATCCTTTGCAGTCGGAGTGTCCCAGGGCTGTGGCTTGTGCTGTGCTAGAAGCCAGCCCAGCCAGAGGGGTCCCTCCCGCCCCATCTGGGAGGGCAGAAAAACCCATCTTCAGGCATCAATGATTATGTATTTCCACCCAGTGCAAAGGGATTTGTACCAATAATTCCCAAAGGCCAAGTGTGAAGTAACTAAATCATGTGCACATGCCAAATGGGGAGGGGGAGAGGGGGAGCAGGGTCTCCAGTCACTCCTTCCCATCCAAAATGGGAATTAACTGCCTTATTTTCTCTTTAAATTAACGTAAGGGCACAAACCCCAGCATTTCCCAGCTCCTCGTTCTACAAGAAATGCCGACAGGTCCCACCTCTTGACTGGCCCCACCTTTTCTGATTTATGTGACAATTTTCTCCTGGGAACTGTGACAAAGCCTCGGCATCGCTGATGGATGGGATGTCACCAGTGAGCAAATTCTCACCTGGGAGCTCTTGAAGCCAGGGGCACACCTATGGTCCGACATCTTCATTTCAACACTCCATTATTGCAGTTTTAAAGCATTCTCATATAAAGGCCAAGTGGACATGCAAATGTTTGGCCAGCGTGAGCTGGATCAGTTAAAAGGGTGAATAGCTTTTTTAATTATTTCATTTTTTTATGACTCAAATGTGCCAATAAAACTCTTGGCCAGTTTTCCACAGCTTTGCTGAACTGAGAGCAAATTAAACTGACAAAGCAATTTTTTCCCAGGGGTAGAAGAGCTGCTTTCTAGGATAGCAATCCAGGCAAACTCTTACGCTTAACCCAGGGGCACAGTTGGGATTTGTAAAACTGCTTTTCTTGCTTCCAGAGAGACATCAGCTAAGATTCCCTCTTGCACACAGTGTGAAGGCAAAGACATTCCTTCCTGAAAAACCCCATTCCAAGGAAATTAACAGATGATGCAAACAAGTAAGCACAGAAATATATTCAAGAAAAGAATCTAAGAGAAATCCGCATCCAAACAGGAGTAAGGGTGGCACAGAGCAAGCAGAAGGTTCAGGGCTGAAACCATCCAGTTATATCTTAAGTGAACATGGGTGAAAATTCAGAATAAAAGGCAGATTCCACCCTGCCTTTCCATCAGACCAGGTAACTATCAAATTATTGCCCTCAGCCTGGGAAATCTCGCTGGGCTCTGCTTGTGCTGAGCTGAACAAGGATGCTTCTAATCATGGCTGGCTCAGCAGGGCTGTTCTAAGGCACACGGAGCCGAGCAGTGTCCTCACCCCTGCCTGAAGCCTCATTTACACTTTACAAGAGCTGTGCTGATGGGGCAAAGTAGGACAGCTCCAGGGCCAGCCAGCACCTGGCTGTGGGCACCTGCATCCCAAACCAACCCCACCACACAGCAACACATCCCAGCCAGCACCTGGCTGTGGGCACCTGCATCCCAAACCAACCCCACCACACAGCAACACATCCCAGCCAGAGCACTAACAGGCACATGGTTCCAAGGTTTTGGGCCTTTGTGGGGTTTTTTTTCAGTACCATCAGCAGCAGAAAAAGCACTCTGAAAATCCTTATATGAGGAAAAACCACGCGAGGCAGGTCAAAAGGCATCTCAGGGATGAGCCTCCTGGCACATTTGCAGATCCACCTGTCCTAGGCACTGCCTGAGCAACCTGGCATCACATGGTTTGAACCCCTGTGCCTCGGTTTCCTCCCTTGGGGTGTAAGGCATCAGTATTCCCCCCACCAAAGCCTCTCTGCATCTGGGAGGTGGCACAGAGGCCACTGGCACCGGAAACCTTGCAAAACTCAAACTTCTGGATCCAGGGTGCTGCTGCTTTGCATTAGCCAACTATTTATTAATCACCACTGTCACAGCAATCAAATATTGTCCACAGCAGCTTCTGTGGTTCTCCACAAACAAGAACAAGCCCTGGCAAAACTTCTGTCTGAATCCAAGTGCCAGACTGCCTGCACTGGTGACTCAGTTTCTTACTATTTCTGCCTTTAATAGCAGCAGCTCTGATAAGATTGCGTGGAGTAGCCCATGCTCAGCAGTTTAATGGGTACCAGCCAGACAGACTAATGGATCTGGAGACCAGCAAAGAGCAGGAAGGTGAGCTGAGTGGAGAATATTGAGGCTTTTAAGGCAGAAAAGTAGCAGCTAGACATGGGGTAGCTGACTCACAGAGCCTCTGTGGAGACAGATATCCTCGCTGGGCGTCCCCAGTCATCCATCACCCTGCGACAGGCCCATGAAAACCGGGCATTTCTTAAAACAATTTGCAAAATGCAGAGCAGAGCTGGGAAGGGATCCTGGGGCGTGGGGCCAGACACACAGCCAGGTGAATTATTGTCAAGTCTGAGCTCACAGGCTTTTCCCTCTCCCGGAGAAGTGCATTTCCATTCCTGCTGCCTCATATCACCACCAAGGCAATGTCAGCACCTCAGAGAAACCAAATGTTCCACGCAGCACCATCCATTTCTCTGGCTCTGAGAAGTCCAGACAAGAAAAATCTGCTCCTCCTCCTCATAACTCTCAAACCCTTATAAACAAGTTCTGCCAGGGAGAGGGAGGTGTTGAACTCACCCCTGTGCAGGGACTTGCCCAGAAGGTGTTTTACCTGGATGTTGTCCTGGTGGGTGACTTTTCGGAGTCTGAGCCACAGAGGATGAACTTTGGTCTCCTTCAAGATGCATTTCCAGGCGGTGGGATCTGTGAACAAAAAACCCCAAAACATTTAAAGCATCTGCCATATGAGAAACTGAGTAAATAGGGAAGGGTTGGATGAAAATTGCTCTCATGTTCCTTCAGTGAAACCTTTAGGATTTTTGTTCTGCTTTTTATCAAAAGAAAATGCTGACTACATACAAGGGGAAGAAGACAGAAATCAGAGCCACTGTGTGTCCTTCTGCAAAAATATTTGTAGGATGATATTTACTGTTCCCAAACTGCCTGTGCAGAGAAGGACCCTTTACCCTCTCCTCACAGGTGTTAAGCGCTCCGAGCAATGAAGAAGGGTTTGCACCAGCAGGAAGGTGAACTGAGAACATCTAGAAATCATTTGAGTTGCCAGCAGAGAATGAAAAACTTCCTGGCCTCGTCACTGGAGTGATGCGAGGGGAGGCCGGGAGGGGCAAGGGATTGGAGAGAGAAAAGGAGTGATCCCATAATTAAACAAAAGGCTTTCTCTAAAGCCCCCCGTGATGGATGTGCTCCTCCAGGCCGGGAAACAGCTGGTGCCGCTCAGTTTTGTTGCGCCGGCCATAAATAACAGCTCTCCCGGGACGTGTGGGGAGGGTAAAAACAGCATTTGGCAGAAAAATTGCGACAGGGACAAGGATGCGAGGGAGACCTCGAGTAAGGGATGCAGAAGCCAAGGCAGAGACAAAGTGCCGATTTATCCTGACCTGCCCTGGAGGCATCCCTCCCCCTTCCCCAAATCCACAGAGCGAGCAAGGCAGGAATCAATAGCTCAGCACAGCCACGGAAAGGAGGAGGAGGAAAGCAGCACATGCACAGGGTGGTAGATAGGAAATAAAACCTTGTGGGGAGAGCAGCTTTTTCTTCCAGGGGAGGGAAGAGAGTGGCATCCAATGTCACAAGGAATGCCATCCTTGTGACAACACTCGGACAACTTCAAACCAGAAGATTTCTACACACATTGCAGGGATGGCAAATCATCCTCTGGCTGCTGGAAACCAACATTTGGGGAAGGGAAGACATGTCCAAATCAGAAAGAAAAGCTCTGGGAGAAGTCAGCTGCTCTGATAATGCTCAACCTCCCCTCTCACGCTGCTGGGTGTGTGCATTTTAAGAGCCCTGCATCAGCCTTGGCCCTGGGGGAACAGGGAAACTGGTGTCTGTGGGGATATTTGGTAGTCCCAAACTGTCCAGCATCACAGAGAAGGCAGGGCCAGGATCCAGTCTCAGTCAAGAGGTCTCTTGACTCAGCAGCTCCACAGCAAAGTGCCCTAGTCCTACCAGAGACCCTCAGACATCCCTCATCCCTGATCCAGCACCCTCCTCAATGAGGCCAACATGGAGCTGTGCAGTAAAGCAGGAATTGCTTTAGATCATGAGCTGGGCTTGAAATCTTTACCTTAAGCCAGATGGAAAACCTTCATGAACACACCCACCCTACAACACACCTGAGAGCAGACTGCACATGCTGGGGGCTCTCTCAGACTTTGCTGCCACTCTGCCACCTGAGGAGGTGGCTTTCCAGGAAACCTGTCTTTTGGGGTTGAAATCCCTGGATCATACCTGCAAACCTGAACGCAGGCTTGCTGATTGAATTCATCTGCATTTCTGAGCAGTGGTTCTTTGGACAGAGAAGACCTCCTTCTCCTGCAGACCTGAACCTCTCAGCTAAGGCCCTACAACAATGCTGTGCACCTTTCCACTTTAGTTACTTAAACTAAATTGCATCTCATCCCTGGCAAATTTAAAAGGCAGCCGGCAAACCCTCTGAAGAAGAGCCATGATGGAATTCAATTTGTGTCGACTCTGGGCTGGCAGGGATTTACAGCTGAGCTCGATCCGGCACAATGCACTTTATTCTTTTTATAGAGCAGCCTGAATGCAATGGTGGAACAGGCACGTTGAGGGGAGCCGAGCAGAGGCGAAAGAACAGGAAGGCATTTTATAGGTTCAATAAGATTTATGAAGAAAGACGTTTCTCTGGAGCAGGAAGCAAGGGAATTTCCAAAAGCAGCAGCAAACCTCTGCTCTTCTCCAGATGCCTTTAATAGTGAGAGGAGTCGATCATGTCCTTGAGGGTTTTTATCATCAAATAGAAAGGAATACAAAGTGGAATTATGTTCCAGCGACTCAATGGCACAGGGGGTGTCCAGGGGTCCAGGCACCTTCAATGCCCCAATTCTCCACACCACACACTGTCTGCTTTCATGGGGCACAGTTGTTTGCTGACTTCAGGGATGGTGAGGGGAAAGATCTTAGGTCTAGGAGGATGTGGTGGGAAAGCACGACCCTGGCTGAACTGAGAACATGCAATGCAAATGCTGCTCCCATTAATGGTCCCATCAGAAGAGCAGTGCCTTGGGGTTGTGGGAAGTTATTAACTCTGAGTGGCTCACCACAGAGCCTGCTTCTCATCTCAGCTGTGAACACGAGTTAGCAGAAGAGGAAAATGTCAGCTGAGTGTCCTCCCTTGCAGGGCATCCTGACACAGCTGAGGCTGACTTTGCATCCAGCTCTGCTTTAGCTGCAGTGAAATCTTCACTGGGCTGCAGACAAAGCCTGAGAAAAGTCTGGCATGTCAGAGCACTTCTTGCACGTCACTCAGTTTCCTGTAAAGTCAAGATGCTGATATTTACCTATGAAATCCGTAAGGCACTTGGAGAGTCTCAGCTGTAAAGAGATGTGGGGGAATGGATCTCTGCTAAGAGCTCTGAGTGAGAGCTCTCCCCCTCCAACAGGCGGAGAAACCTTGTAAGACCCCCACCACAATGGGGCAGCAGAATGTCCACGCCACCACAGCTGCTTCAAGGTGCATTTTGGAAATTAGGGGGAGCCTCCAACAGCAAAGTGCTTTCGAGACCCTGAGACCCACCATGTGAGCTGGCACAGTCCCCTTGGGGTGCCTCAGTGGCAGAAGACAAGATCCTGCTGTCCTTTCCTTACGGCCATCCCCGTTCCCCAGCTCCGGCTCCACTGGCTCCAGCCGCGATTAATTGGAACATCTCCCACTGATTCCTGATTAGCTGCTTTTGATTAGGGTTTAATGACTTCACTCAGCCCCTAATTCACAGGGATGAGCTTGGAAATGCCTGAGAACAGCTCAAACACAATGACATTTCTCCCACCTTGGAGCCACCCCTTAAGCGCCGTACACAGGAGCCCTGCTCCTCTGACCCTGCAGGACCTGCCATCCCCAGCCCTGCTCCTTCTCCCTGTGCCATCCGGCAAACCACAGCTGGGGATGCCAAAATCTGCCTCCCGATGGTGGAGGATAGAGCTGGAGTGAGAAGATGGATATTTCAAAGCCACCTGGGCACTCAAAGAATCTATAAAATTCAGGGCTTTGTATGTGGCTTAGCCACAGACCTAAAGCGTACCTGGAAAAGTCAGGCTACAGTCAGGATCATGGGCCCGTGGGTGACTGTCCTAAAGTGTGATGGGATGCTCAGGGATGGCCAAGACAGGCCTGTTTTGGACTTTGGACCTTCAAGGAGGGCAAGCACTGGTGTGATCCGGCCCTCGGTGGGGAGCAGCAGTGCGCCCGCCGCCCTTTGGGGCTGGGCATCTCCAGCTGCTGTGTCCTGGTCCGGGATTTAGGGCAAAGTAAAAGTCTCAATATCTGTATAGTGCTGAATCCTGGGGAGGATTGCCTTGCTCCCTCTCCCTGACTCTATCTTCCCTCTCTCTTTCCTCCTCCATCCCCAAACTCTCATTCAATGCCCGGGGAAAGAGATTAGGCAGAGGGAGGGAGTTTGCCCTGGCGGGGAACAGAGGTAAACTCAAACTCTACGTGGCTACTGGGAGCACTGGTACCCACTGTGCTCCCAGGGACCAGGATCTGCATTTCAGTTCGACCTTGGAGGCTAAACTGAAGGTCGTGTCACGCTGCCTGCCTTGTCACCAGCCAAGGAGGTTGCAAACACTGGTTTCAGAGGCTGCCTTGCCTTTTGAAGATCTGAAAGTGCATTTATCTTCCTGAGACATGCATTAATCTGCTAACTACCAGTGAAGATAAGGGGATGAAAAGAGGCTTGGTGGGGAGGAAAAAATAATAAAATAAACCAAAATAAAGTAATCAAATCAAATAAATAAAATGGAACAAAGTAAAAGACTCATTTTCATCAGTAAGAAGAGGTCCGTAGACTCTTTCACAGTGCCTTAGGCACTGATGTCCCATCACACAGCTGCCTTATCACAGCTCTCCTCTGCACCAGACTCACCCTGGCAGTGTGAGGTGACAGCTTACAAAGTGTCTGGGTCCCCTCACTGCGCCCCAAGCTCCACAGCTGATCTCTTTAATCACCACATCTCAGTGACAAGGCAGTGAAGTAACTCAACTCCCAGCAGCACAAATCCAGAGCAGGTTGTTTATTTTCTCAAGGCAGTTTTGTCTCTGTGCCTTGGAAGAGCAAAGCAGGGCCAGAGCCTGGAACCTTGCAGGAATAACTCCTCAGAGCTCTGTAGCTGGACCTCAGCTCCTGCTGGGGGAGGCAGAGGTATTTAAAAAGAAGATAAGCCTGGGTTGGAATCCCAGCTACACAGGGCAGAGCATCTCCTTGCTGCAAGCCTCAGTTTCCTCAGCTGGAAGAGAAAATCAACATCGGACTGCCGCGTGAAGGGAGTTGGAGATCGAGGACTTCTTGGGCATGGCTTTGAATCGTTCTTTGTGTTTGGCTCCTCTGCTGAGCCTCCTCTGGATCCCCTGCTCTTCGTGGCAGAAGCATCGTGGGTTCAGGCACCGAGAAGTTGCTGGCAAAGAGGGAAAAAAGGCCAACAACTCCAACTCACTTTGGAGTCAGGCACACTACAGCTGACAGGAGGGGAAGAGTGAGCCAGCTGCCCCCAAAACCTGTGGGAGACAGCTCCTCAAACCATGGAAAGGGAGGGAACGGTGGGGCCCTCCACCATGAAGTGCAGGGGTGATTTCATCAGCAACAAGACCTGGGCAGAGAGGCTTCAGGGCTGCCTTTTCCCTCAGCTGCATCCTGAGGGACTCAGGGGGGTGTCACCCCCTTCACAGCCCAAGTCACATCTCCAGCCAAGCCTAGCCCAGAGCCCTGGGCTGTTTGTCTGCAGGGCAGCTGAAGAGGAAGGTGGAATCAGAGAAGGAGCTGGGGGTGAGGGAAGTGCTGCAGAACTAATAAAGAGCTTTGAAGGGGATGGGGAATTGAGTCAGGTTCACATTAAAGGGCAGGGAAATTAATGCTGAGATGAAGGCGCCTGCAAGTTCAAATGTATCAGGCTGATAAATAAATAAAGTTAAAAGAATGACTTTTAATTACATTTGAAAGAGAAAAATAGGGAGAGCTGGGGGGAATGATAGAAAAAACTCCTCCAAACCCAGACACTCTGGAGCGCTGGCCTTGTCTTGGGGACGCTCCTCTCGCCTGCCCGGTGAGTCCAGGGGCAGCCACCAGCAGTTGCAGGGCTGTGGGGACAGGAAGATCAGCTGAACCTGGGTTTAATGCCTCAATTAAGGTTCATTCTGATCAGCTTTAAAAAGCAATTTAGCCCCACTAAGCTGCACCAGGTCAGGAGCAGGGAGAGATGGCAAGTCTCATCTGAAAGCCAAACACACACATTCCCATCATTAACGGTCCCATCCCATTAATGACAATAATATTGTTGGCCTAAAATGTTGCCTTTCATTGAACAACTGGAGAAGAATGAAATGCTTTCCTCCCATTTTTGGTCTGGTGCCAGGAGCTGCCTGTAAAATCCAGATAAGAGTTCTCAGCACAAACTTCTGATAAGGGAATTAGCAGGTAAACTTTAAACTTTGGTGAAGGCAAAGGCGGGGAGGGGAGGGAAAGCATTTGTGATCTCTTCACTGGTGTCAGCTTGCCAGGCTGAATCTCACCAGATGCAGATGCCACGTTCCCTTGAATCTTCATCCCTATTATCTGTCTGTACTGGGAAATTACCTGTTTCCACAGCTGAGGCCAAGACCTCATCCCCTTAAGAATCTGCCTTTTTCCTCTCCTTTCTATTTTCTCACCCCCCTAGAGACCATCCTCCATCCTATTCCTAGCACTGCTCTTCTCTTAAGTTGAAGCTAATTCCCTGTCAAACCTTTTGGGGTTCTTTCATCCCATTTTTTGAAAACATCACTTCACCTAGATTATCCACAAACTCAACCAGAGCTAAAACCAAATGCATTGACTCTGGATAAATCTCCCTCTTGCAGATGCTGGGTACAAGAACGTCTGTCATGGTCAGGGTGAAACACCTCAATGAAATGCCCTCTGGAGAAAAAGTCTTTCATCCTATTTGTCCACTTTGCCAAGGCTCAGGTTCGTGAAAAGCCAAAGCTGATGCACCAGAAATCCTGGGACACCTGAAACTTGGAAGAAGAGGATAATATAGAAATTAGTCCGCTCCTACAATCGGTTCAAGCTGTACATCCTCTTGGTTCAGGAGTGATAAAATTCATTCATCTTTGGTCACCGTTTGGACGGACAGGTTAACTCCAGGGATATTTTTGAACACTCATCCCACTCCTGGAGAACCTATATCCAAGGGGGATTGAATAAGCAGCTCATGATTGTGGAGGTAATTATGGTGAGAAGAGCAAAGATGAGGGCATCAAGTCATCTCTCTGTCTATCTCTGAACCTTGGAGTGGCTCCTAGCCAAGCTGTCCTGTGCTTTTTTTTACAATAAAGTGGTGACACAATCGGCAGGGAGGTAAAAGAGTTTCTGTGATCCTCCTAACACCGAACATATGATTTTGCCTTTCCATCCCCGTTGCCCTCTGCTGTTGGGAAGGTGGGTAAGGCACAGGAGCAGGATGGCTCCTCGCAGAAGCACCAAGATTTAGCAAACTGCTCCTTCCTGCTTTCCCATCCTGGCACTTCTCTGCAGGAGCTGCTGCCTGAGCCAAACAATGACGTGGAGACAAGGCCAAAATCCAGCCACCCCAAACAGAAATTACAGAGTTTTTCTGAAGCTAAAAGGAATTTGTCAATTTGCCCAAATTTTCTGGGTTTGGACTTAGATATCCTGAGAGGAAACACCAAAATAACACATCAAGGACCATTCATGACAGATTTCCTGCTTGCACCTGATCAGGCAAGCTGGGAATCTCACAGCTTCATCAGCAGCATTAACACACCCGTCTCTCCGTTTTAGGATTGGTTAAGACCTCCAGGTCCTCGGAGTTTGGGAAAGGGTGAAATCCTTGTCACCCCTGGCTCCTTAAGACTTCCATTCTACATTTTGAACCCTGCTCGTCCCAAAACATCTGTCCTCTGCACTGCCGTCATCAGGCACCAGTATCCCAAGAAACTCACTATTTCTGGAACAGCAAGAGCCAGGCAGGAATATCTTGTTAAGATATCTCTTACAGTTTGGGAAAGGCAGATTCATCTCAGTTGAAATGCTTGGAAGAAAGAGACCCAGTTTGATGAATTTCTTCTGCTGGGGGAAAAAAAAAAATTGAGACTCAGACAACTTGTTTTAACTTTTTATTCAAAGTCATTTTGTTTTGAAACTTAAGCTGATTACAATAAAAATATATTTTAAAAATGAAAAACAGGTCATGCATGAAACACTTTGATATCATCAAAATGAAGTATTGCAGACTATTTTTTTTTTTGGTCACAGCTCACAGAAGTCTCAGTGATTTTGACTTTTTTCATGCCAGGACAAGGAATTTTAAGCTTCTATGTTTCTTTCTGGGATAAGCAATCATTTATAGTAATGTAGTTTTTCTCAGAGAAAAACAGAACCAGCCTTTCAGTTTCTAGCTCTGCTTTGAACTGAGACTGAGAGTTAACTAGAGTGATCCAAAGTTGTTAAAAACCAAGAGAAAAGCTTTCATATTTCAGACTTCTATCTTCCTCTGCTCCCAGCGGCCAAAGAAAATGCCATTAGCCCTGGAGGTACTTTTGGTAAATAAAGAAAAGGGGAAAAGAAAAAAGGAGAAGGAAAAAAAGATAGACAAGAGAATAGTCTTTATCTTTTATTTTTCTGTCGTAAATACATTATAAACCATTTTCTCCAAGGCGTGAAAGTGTCTCACTTCAGCCCTACAGAGCCAAGGGAGTCTGAGCTTTCAAAGTCGCCTTTTGAAAGGGACGGGTGGCTTTTAAAGCCCGTCTCGAATGCAGTTTATTGAGAGGGGCAGTGCACCGGGGTGGGTGCAAATGCTCCCGCAGAGATCCCGCAGCTCTGCCGCTCGGGATTGTGTGAGAGGCTGAGCGCAAACAGCTCAGCTCCGCCGGCTGCAAACCTCAGCCCCTATTTGCACATCAATCCCCAGAAGGAGGGGACAAAGCCTCGCTTATCACATCTCCCAGGTTTTAGTTCTTGCTGCTCAGCCATTTATTTGAAAGTATTTACCAGGGGGAGTTGTTCCAGGGAGGGGAGCAGATCCCAGGGTCATCACTGCTGCCCCTCGCCGAAGGGATCAGGGATTTGAGGGGCTCACTGGTGACTTTTGCTTTTCCAAAGCCAGAGCTGCTGATATTATTACTGACAGCTTTGCTGCCCACACCACGGGGACGGGACTGGGAGCTCTGTGTTGTTGTATGGAAGCTGATTTAGAAAAAGGCTATTTCGAGAGGTTTGGCTTGTGAGGAGGCCCCATTTGGGTCTCAATTTGTTGTGGGCAGGTGAATCAGTGCACACAGAAAAATCTGTTCCATCCCTTTGTCCTTCAGGATGGGGCCAGTTAGGCTTTCACAGAGATTTTAACCTTTTATTCTTCTTAAATTAGTTTTAAATTTTTTTCAATCGTGCTATCCATCCATTTGATGCATAATGAAATGAAGTTCCAGGAGGGATGGGAATATGTTTGGGACCTAAAGAAAAAGAAAGAAATTAATGAAAAGAGCAGGAAAAGAAAAAAGAAAAGAGGGGAGGGGAGGGGAGGGGAGAGCTGTAGATACAACAGCCTTTCCTAAGCCACAGACTGGCTCATACCTCCCTAAGGGCCTTGTCCAGGATCCCTCTCCCGGAGGGATGGACACAGATATTTAAAATGACTTGAGCTAGCAGTGATTTGGGAACAAGTGTTCCGTTGGGAAGTGCTTGCTACAAGGATGCTGCATTCCCAGTCCAGGAGAATGTCAGGAGAAGGTCACAGTCACCCCACTTCGTGCTGTGATGCAGGAAGGGGAGGGAGGAGCCCTGTGGAACAGCACCCCAAGTAAAACATGACTGAATAGTTTGAATGCTTCACAAGAAACAGCTCCCAGAGTGAGGCATCTGCTGCTGGCTCTCCCTGCTGCGTTCCTAAAATGCCGACGGCGCAGAATTCAGATTTGAACTCGGGGAGTTTTGCAACCCATTTGAGTAGAGCCTTTCTGAGAAACCCTTTGCAACAGGCAGTCATTGCAGAGGGGAGCAGGGGAGAAGGGAAACCACAGCCTGCCCTTGCTCAGGGACACAGAAGCAGTTCATGGCACGGCTGCTGTGTTGCACAAACGGTGCATTCACGTTCAGTGAGCTGCCTCCAGACATCCACTGCAGACAGCACTGACAGTGCCACCAGAACCCATTCTGGGTGGAAGAAGCAGCACAACTGTGCTTCTCCTCTGAAGGGAAATATGCAGAAGAAGACTCTTGGGAAGGGCATGATGATGCTGCTTTTATTGGCAAAGTAAAAGACACTGCTAAGCTTATTATTCCCATTATGGTAAAGGTTCCACTAAAATTTAGGTGTGGGGACTGTTGACATTACAGAAAACATTCTCACATTGCAAGGACTCATAGACATGCAACCCCAAACCAATCCAGTGAGGTGACCATGGACACCTGAGAGAGAAGTGGCAGAGACAGGGTGGCTCCATCCCACTGCAGCCCTGCCCTGATTGCTTTGGCTTTGTTGGTTTTCTCAGCTCAAAGGGGGAATGGCTTCAAACTGACAGAGAGGAGGTTTAGATTCAACATTAGGAAGAAATTCTCCCCTGTGAGGGTGGCGGGTCCCTGGCACAGGGTGCCCAGAGCAGCTGTGGCTGCCCCTGGATCCCTGGAAGTGTCCAAGGCCAGGTTGGGCAGAGTTCAGAGCAACCTGGGATAGTGGGAGGTGTCCCTGCCTATGGCAGGGGGTGGAACAAGATGATCCCTAAAGTCCCTTCTAACCCAAACCATTCTGGGATTCTATGGAGTGCAACCTTCGTTAATGGAGCTGCTGAAAAGCTCTGCTGGTTCTGGAGCCCTCAGGGAGCCCCAGCCCCTCCTGGGCCTGCAGAGTCTAGCAGGAGCCAGGCAGAGCTGGTGGCATTTCTGCACATATTTACAACTGCACTCCTAGGGAGCCTAATAGTCCCATCTGGAAACATCAGAGCTCAGAGGGGGCTGGAAATGGTTGTGGCAATTCCAAGCAGCAGGAGGTGGATGGATGGGGCTCCATAAAAGTCATTGCAAGGATATGACACAGGCAGCCCTCACCTCCCCTTGCTCCAGGAACAGGGAGAGGACACAACGTGGCTCCTAGACTGGAAATGGCCTGGAGGCCTTCTTTTTACCGGCCTTGTTCAGCTTTAGGACTTCCCAGTGATGCAGGGCACTAGAAGCACCCCTGGGTTGTCTGCCTGCTGCTGGTGCCAGGGAGCAGTGACGAGTGGGCTCCCTGAGGACTTTGGACTGTGCTGTTGGGTTTTGGGAGGGGCACGAGAAAGGGATGGCAACACCACCACTACTTCTCATCTCCTCTCTAGGGTCGCATTGCCCCCAGCCTGAGCTCCTCAGGCTCAGGGTGACTCTTGCTGCATTGATTGAGTCTTTCACATCCCTGACAAGCAGAAAGTTCCCTGTCAGCAGCTCCCCCACGATCTCCTGGAGCACTTGCATAAACATGCAGCTTTCCATCCTCATTCTGCACAAGTGGACACCTCTCAGAAGGGACAGTCTCTGCTTAACCCCACCTGTCCACTTCCACAGCCTGATCCTTCCCACCACACCTGGAGCACATCTGGAAGCCACTTGTGCAGAGCACAGGACAAACTCAGATTCTTTCCACAGAACCAGCCACATCCCACCTTGCTTGTGATGTGCCAGCCCAGGTGGGACTTCCAGCCATCCTCCCAGGAGTCAGGATGGTGATCATGCCCTGTTTGCAAGGTTTCGCTGGGTGGAAAAAGGGAAAGCAAAGTCCTTGCAGAATGACAGATCCCTCAAGGTGCGGGTTTTACCATCACAGTTGTGACTGGGGTGGCTCTGTCAGTGCTCCCTGGCACCAAGGGACACAGAAACTTTGGGACTGTCCCCAGGGCTGGTCATGGTCACTCATAGCTCCCAGTTCAATGGAACAGGCTTAGGCTTCCAATGTTTTAAGAGCTCCACAAGACAGGTTTGAGGTGAAAAATTCTCCCACCCTCTCATGGCTTTGGTTGGTTTTGCAATCAGTTCAACCCAGAGGTCACTTATGATCAATAAAAGGAAAGGAGATGAAGGTGGCCTTTGCTTTTCAGCCAAGTGTGTGACAGGGAGCACCCTGGTGTTGTGCCTGCTCGGGAGGAAGCAGCTGTGCTTCCCACTGAGGAATGGCAAGTGTTTGTTTGGATAAGACAGCCAAGAAAAGCACTGCCTAAAGAGTCTCCAAGTGGTTGCAGATCCCCTCTGTTCCCTCAGGAATACTGCACTTTTTGGGGTCATTGTCCTGTGCTTCAGACAGAGCAGGAGCTACAGCTGCTGCCAGGCTGGGGATCAGGGCTCTGCCTTCCCTCCCTTCCATGGTGCTTCAGTTTCCCCATCCTGTCGGGGCCAGCCAAGGAATTTGTGAAGGTGAGTGTGGTATCAGCTGAGAAGGGTTCACAGACCCTTGGAGTGAAGAACTGAGGACAAATATCATCAAAATAAAAGACTTTTTAAAAATGTAAAGCACAGAAAGAGGACTTTTGCAAGCCAAGCAAAACAGGTTGTGCCCAGGGTGCTCCAAGCCCCGTCCAACCTGCCAGATGGGACAGGGATGGTTTTCTCCCTTCCAACACCAGTTTTTTTCCCCAGGCTGGGCCAGAAACAGAAAGGGGCAACCCCACAGGGAAAGCCACAGCCCCACACTGTCACCAGTGAGCCTGGAGAGACCTTGGGACTTGGGGGTTTTGCTGTTTCTTGATGCAAAATAAAATGAAGAAGAAGAAAAAAAAATTGTCAGCAAATTGGAGGGGCTCCAGCAAAAGGAGATAAAGATGATTAAGGGTTTAGAAGGATTGACCTATGAAGAAAGATTAAAGGAACTAATTATGTACAGCTCAGATAAAGGATGAGTAAAGAGGTGATTTAATAACGCCCTGCAAATACTCAGGAAGGTGTCAACAGTAAGGCAGGGGGAGGAATTATTTAGAGTCCTTCACCAAGGAACAACACAAGCCATGCAGTGAAAGGGGAAGGTGACATGGGACAGCGGCACGACGCAGGCAAAATCAGAGATTTCTTTTGGGAGCAGCAAGTGAGTTAGGAGCACAAATCCTCTGAAAACACTCTGCCCTTCCATCCCTAAATGATCAGAGAACGCATTTTCAAAGGTATTTAGGTGCTTAAAGGTGCAGGGAAGTGCTCTAATAGGATTTTCAAGTGCATCTAAGCAGGTTTCAATGGGAATTAGGCACTTAAATAACTTCAACAGTTCCACCAGTTGCTTACTCATATCCCTGCACAAAACAACTGGAAGGTCTGGCTGTAGGACTCATCAGAAATTCCCCCGTAGAAGATCAGACCTGAATGCCAAGCTGCTGGAGCAGCGTGAGGGTGGATGGCTGGTGTGCAGGAGGACGTTCTGTAGGAAACCATCCTGCCTCGTCAGGGCATTGTGCATTGATCTGTATGGTCGATTTGAAAGTCAATGAGATTTAGACTCTCGGGCCCATTAAAATAAAAATTTAAAAATGCCTTTGGCACTTCAGCACCTCGGTCAGTTGGGCAGGTCCTTGTGCAGGCTATCAGTGAGCAGAGCCACAGTGACAGACCTGTCCCAAAGCAGCGTGGTCACCTTGTGCTCCCCTGGAATGTGTCACCAGCGCTCCAGGGAAACATGTCCCATTTTATCTGTGCTGCAATTAAGCCATCCACGTTTTCTTGGGGACATGGGGATATATTTCCCCTGTAAAAATAATCAGCTGGAGAGAGGAGGGCTGAGAAGGCACTAAAGGAGAAGCAGGATGACAATGGAAATTGAAAGCCAAGAGAGTCCCAGGATGAAAATCCCACAGGAGTTTGCAGCCAAAAACACTGTGAAAATGCAGGGAGGGATTGTCAAGTGTGGACTTAGAAGAGAATTACTGACCTCAAAGCTTTCCTCCCAGTGCCTTGTGCAGGCAGGACCAAGACTTCGAGACCAATCTGCTCTCCAAGGAGCTCAGCCAGCAATGCCTACTTGGAGGGGCTCTCTGGTGTCATGCATGGAGGTTCCCCAAGGCTGCCACTTGCCTGGCTGCTCTCCTGGACAGCAAAGTCCCACAGAAGGTCACTGCATTCCCACCAAAAGCCCTCCAGATCCCTGGGACAGTTCTATCGGTGCACTGTAAATGGTCATGGTAAACTCACGTCTCTGCCCCAAGCCCAGAAGCACAAAATTTGTGAAGTGCTGCTGCCTTCTGACTGTTCCCAAACACTCACACAAATACCTCAAAAAAGGAAAAAACGAACAAACAAAAAAGAAGACGAAAAGCAGCCCAAATTGCCAAAGCCTGAGCTCAGTCAGTCCCCAGCCTGTGACTGCCGCAGGTCTCGCAGCTGCAAGTTCAGATTCCAGAGGAGAATTTTGAACACAGCCATAACACAAGGAAAGGTAAGAGGAGAGAGGCTGTGACTCATTCTTGTTACTGCCCTGAAGGGTTTTTCAGGGCAAATATTCGAGAGGCACTTTTCATTAAACCACAAACTTGTCAATTTAGCCTAGCGTACATATATACACACAGATATATATGTATTTTTAAGTAATTGCTTAAAAACAGGGAGGTGTTTGAAAGAGTGGTTTAACCCTTTTGCAGCACTTGAGTCCACTTGAAATTATATGAGAGAGGAAAGTTAAATATGAAGATAAATGCATAAATGGCCAGAGTTGCTATGGAAATGGGAGAGGATGGAAATTGAAAGTCAATAGAGGACTAACTTACTGTTCAATTTTAAAAATAATCTTTCTATACAGAAAGGGAACATTTTTCAAATCTCTGTTGGCTGGTATTATACAAAATGGGAAGTGTTTTTGTGGCTGGGTACATTGATTTAATGCTGCATGCTCCACCTGCAGCCTGTATGGTCCAAGGTACATCCTAGGTGGGACTTTTCCTCAGGTTTGTGCCAATCTCCATTGCAGCTCCAGAGCCCTGGTGCTAAATGTCAGCGTGACAAGCACAGATATGTGGGTCAAACTCTGTGGGGTGTAATGACAAATAATTTGTAGGGATTTCAGGTTAGTTCTATTTATTTTTTATGATTCCCCACGCAAAGAAGTTTATCAGATTGGGCTTGTCCCCCATGGGCACGGCGCAGTAGCTTTCCAAACCCGCTGGCTGGCAATCAGATTTGATGGAAGAAGAGGCAGCTCAGAGGAATTAAGTCCTAACAAGCTTTATAAAGGAGGATATTCTCAAATGAGCACTTTCTCCCATTGCCCTTCCACTTTCCATCCCGCTCCCAGGGTGTGATATGAGCTCAGCCAGGGAATCCACATGGGAGATGACTGTGGAAAACCAGGCTTCCTCTGTTCCACCGCTTCCAAAGCCCCTTGTTTTATTAAGATAAATGTAATACACTTCCCTGGTTCCATTCGGAGAGGGAGAGCAAATTATGTTTGAACAGCGTCAAACCCCATCCATGAGCAGCATATCAAGAGGAAAGTGGGGCTTTGCTTCCGCCAGCCCACACTTCTCTCTCCCTCTCCATCCCCAGACACTTCGGAGGCTTCTCGGTACATTTATTCACCCCCGAAATGTAGGTGAATAAACCCTTTTGTCATTGGCAGCCAGAATTCACAGCTCATAATGTCCCACACCCCAAAGACTTGACTCTTTCAGCCCCTTGGTCTTCTCTGCCTGTTTGCTTCCCCCACCTCTTACTCTGCGGTGTCCAGAAGCTGCAGGCAACCCCTTCCCACAGCCCTGGGTGAGAGCGCAGCAGCCCTGGGACACGTTTCTGCCCACACTTCCCATGCCATGGATCCCCGTGCCCCTCTGTTCCAAGCACACGAGTCTCTCTCGGCAAATTTCTGAGAGCGGGAGGTGTCTTGCTGACTCAGGTACAGCAAACCTGAAAAAACCCCCTCAACAGACCCAGAAGACGCTGAAATTCAGCTTCCCAAGGCAAAGAGCTGGCACAAGCTTCAGACTTGGCAAGAAGATTCTGCCACTTCCTTTCTCTCTGAGTCACATTCCCCAAGTCTAGCTCCATCCCCTTCTGCAAGGGGGTTTGAAAGAATTCCACGGTACCAGCAGGATTCTCACCAGCCCCATCTCCCAGCCTGTCAGAAAATGGCCTTTAAAAATAGTTCCGTGCTGCTGGGTGGGATTTTCTTTTGCAGGTGCCGTGCAATAAAGAGCGAGATGAGATTCTAATCATAGCTCCTTCGCAGAGGGAAGGTTCAGAGTTGAGCCGTGCAGCAGCCGCCTCATTTTCACAGCAATATCACTTTATTCTCCGGGTGTCAGAGGGACACATATTGCTGTCATTTCCCCGCGCCATGTTTGTATCACGGATGCAAAGAGCAGCCACACGACATGGAGCTATCACTGCTCCATCGCATCGAGGCAGGGAGAGCAGCCTGCCTGGTGCCTGATGCTTCTGCTCTGAGCCCCCAGAGAATCCATCCCCCAGGGAAGAGGGTCCCTGGGCTGGTGGGCACTGTCTGCTCCAGCTGGAGGGGTGAGGGGAGAGGGCTTCCCATCCGAGCAGAGAAATTGGAGCTCAAGGCTGCATTTCCCCACTGCATGACATGGCCCTGCACTCACCACCGAGCTCTGGCTCTTCCCCACCATAGCCCCAGCCTGCCCCATCAAAATTTCCCCAAGTCATAAAACAAATGGTTTTCCCAAAAATGAATCAGACCCACCACATGTCTCTCACAGCAAGTTGCCACCACCCTGCTCAAGGTGTAGGATCTGCTTGGCTCATTTTCTCTCGCCCCAGACCCTCCTGCTGAACCTGAGCACTTTCTGCCAGGTCCCTTCACTCTGAGCTGTCAGTCCCCAGGAGCAGAAGGTCCCTGTCAGAGCCTCTGCATCTGGATCTCTCCAGGGAAGCTGGCTGGAGGCCTCCACACACCAGGGGATTTCTGACAAGGTCTCCCAGCACAGTCCAGCAAACACAAACCTCCACGCTAAAGTTCAGGTGACTGCAATGCTCGTGGGAATGGCAGCACCACCACATCCCACAGACAACAGCACCTTCTCCTTTTATTTCTCTCTTTATCTGGCACCTTCTCTACTGAGCTGTGCCCGCTGCCCTCTGCCAGCTCTCACTGTTAGGGCTGCAGTGGCTCTGTGGTAGTGCTGCCTTACCCACTGATCCTTTGCTGTTTGAATCCAGGCACTTGCAACTTCTTGGAGGCATCACCAGCTGAAGAGTGTTTCCTAAATGGAGGCCCAAGCCAAAATGCCACTCCAAGGACTCTCTCAAACATGAACAAATCCAGGAACAGCTTGAGAAGGGATGCACTTTGGCCCAGCATTTATCTTCTCTGGATGTTTTGCCTGCTGTTCCTTCCTCTCCAAGTACAGCTCCTTGCTAAATCTCAGGTTTTATAAGACTGTTTCATTTTTAGCCATTTGCTGCAATAATGAAGTCTGTGGTGCTTTGAGGACATGGAATCAGCCTGAGTGCACTCAACCCAACAACCTGGCATGATTTAGGAGCTTTTGGGGATGCTTGGACCCACTCCAGGCCAGCCCTGAGCTGGACAGCTGGGTGCCCGACCTGGACCATCAATCCAGTCTGCACCTGCCCTAGTGTCCTGTCAAGCCCACCCAGGCTTGTGCCTGCTCCCCGCAGGATCTGTGGAAGGATCAGATGGGGTCATGGTGAGAGAAGTGACACCCCTCACTGGGTGGCTGGAGCAGCCACCTCGCCCTCGGGGGGGAAGTTTTCTGAAACAGAGGTTATTGCTACATAACGACACCTTCATGTCACCCACAGCCAGGAAACCACGGATGACAGAGTCACCCCAGTGTGACCACACTGCCACGACATCCATTCACTGCACCCTTCCATGTTTTTTTTTTATCAGGTGCCTGACAGGGCGCTGGCACACCCTGTCTTAGAGCTGTGCTGTCCTTACCAGCAGCAAAGCCATTAAGCCCCCTTTGCAGCCCCATATGCATTCGCTTCATGCCTTTAATCCTGACAGCTCAAGTAAATTCCTCCTGAAAAGAAAACCCTTGTTCCCCCTCCCCGAGCTGCTGCTTCTTGCTAAATGTCATTAAAAGCAGAACCCACGGTAACATGAGTCCTTGCTGAAGGTTGAAACAACCTTGACGGTAATCTTGGTGTGGCACTGGATGGAAAAAAAAACCAAAAAAACCCAGATACTTCTTCCACTTCTCTGTCAGCTCCACTTTGCATCAAAATCTCCTTTGTATGTCACACAGCTATTAAAGTTGTGGATTGTGGCTGGGCTGTGTGTGTGTGAACGTGTGTGTGTCTATGCCTGTGTCTCGGAAACTGGGTCGCCCAGAGAGCGCTCCATGAAAACTCTGCCCTGACAAATCCAGCCTGGCAAGACTCAAAGATACCCCTTATAATGTTTTTCTGCCTCCCATCATGCTTTGAAATGAGCAAATAATACTACTTTCTGCTGTATTTCTGTATCTTTTATTCAGCAGCTTCCTGAGGTAAATAACCTCAGGCAGGCAAATCCAAGGGGATGCTCCTATCTCTCTTGCTGTCTGCTCACACTGAAATCATGATATACTTTGCTTTCATGATGCTCTTTATAAAACATTCATTTTTTTCCAGGAGAAATGGCTATCAAGGAGGGCAAGAAACTTCACAGATTTGGCTCAGGCTTCAGTCCCAGCATTTTGTCATCCTTTTCGCCCTGTCACTGCCCCAGATGTGACAGGAGGGCCCCTCCAGAGCCCACAGCACCTCCCCATCATACAGGGGACCCTTGTGGGCACCACCCTGGCCAGAGCAGAGGGTGGCTTCTCAGCCAGGGCCCTTTCAGCAGGCAGACATCCTGTAATTTCCATCAGGGCTCTGAATAACACAGCTCAGGCAGTCTCTGTCTGAGGCTGAGGGGTGAATCCTGTTGCCCACCTGCCCTCTCTGGGGCACTGAGAGGTGGGGAACCAGCAGAGCACAGAGTGGGGCTGGCCCAGCTCAGCACTAGGCAAAATCTGGGCTGCTGGAGGGGGCAAGAGGTAGGGAACTGAAAGTTGCTGACTCCGTGCAGGACAGAAAGACACGGGCCACAATCTCAGGAGGAGCTGAGAGGGGGGAGCCTGTGGGTTTTCTTATTAACAGCTTATTTTAATACTTACAGCACAAGAGAAGGGGCAGCAGGAAGAAATACCTGGGCAGGAAAGGCTTTTCTGCTAAGCAGAACTGCAAAGAGGGTCTTGGGGGCCAAATACTGCTCCTTTTTTTGTGCTACTCTCAGTGCACTTATTTCCCTTAAAGAAAGTGAAACTTAAGTGACCACAAATAGAACCAGTGACAGGAAAGGGGATGGAAGGCTCTGGCCTCAGACAGATGTTTACGGGCCTGGAGGAAAGCTGTAGAGGAGGATTTCAAAACCCCAGGATGAGGGAAATGTAGTTGAGGAACAGAAAGTGCCATTTTCACGGGCTCTGATCTAGACTCTGTCTCTTAGTGCTCCACTCCAGCAAATCACAGTGTGCAGGTTGTGAACCCCGTTTAACCACCAGAGAAAGCAAAGCAGGGCAGAGACAACAGGCAGCATTCATCATCTAAGGGGGCTTGGCAGCATCCAGAGCCAGGCAGAGGTGGTAGAGAGCCCTTCCCAGCAGACTACACTGCTTGGAAAAGAAAACAGAGGGATTGCAGCGTGGGAGCAGGGGAGAGGGCACAGGCTCCCGCCAGATCCATTGAGAGACACGGAAAGGAGAGTGAGTTCCAGGCGTTGTCTTGTGAATCTTGCAGCGGGGGAGCTGAACCACCAAGAGCACCCCACATCGGGCAAGTTTGGGCTTGTTTTGGGTCACTAAGGGGTAGAAGTGCTCATCCAGGAGCCCGTGGTGGATGGGCGGGTGTGCCCAGCTGGACCAGCAGGCTGCAGGGACGTGGGACACGGGATATCACTCTCCCAAAGCCCGCTCCGTGTCCTCTGGTTAATGTATTCAGCGGTGAGTTTAGGGGATCTCAGGAGAATGAATTGTCAGAGCGTCGGAAGCGAGAGATGGCAGGGGAATTATTGCTAATCCTTTCTTGTGGGACACAGCACTCCAAAGGATTTAAAGGCTATTCAAAAATGCAGAAAAAGAAGAAGTGACAAGGACACCCCTCCTTCTTTCTTGCGTTTTAGGTTGCTCACTTGCTGCTGGCTGGGAAAGACAGAAAAGAGAAACTTCGAGGAGAGGGAAGGGATGAGAGGGGGAGAAGAAAAGATGAAGACTGAAGATTAGATCTGGAGAAAAGCCGATCTTACCCTCTCGGGGAGTGTAGGCTTCAATTAAATCTCTTTTGCCTAACAATACCCTATTGTTATTTGCGTGCTAGTACTCAAGATGTGGCGATAAGGGAGGAAGGAGCTGCAGGCAGGGGAGGCTGCAGTTGTTATCCTTGGAAATCCTCTGGCCGGAGGGCCGTGGGCCCCAGGCCTACGGGGTGACCCTTTGCCTCAGCTGAGGATCTCCTCATCACCAATAATAAGTGTATTTTGAACAGCTCTGGTGGGAGGATTTTGGAAGCGTGGGGTTTGAATATCCTCTCCCTGCTGTTTGATTTGTAGACACGGTCAAGGGTTTGATCACACAAAAGGTGTGAGATCAAAGGTCACTCCCTCTGTGTACTGGGTAGCCTGGCAGGCACAAAGACAGATCTTTGCCCTCCAGAGATGCTGAAGTTCTTTCATCCCAGTCACCTGTCCCAGCTGGACCCCAAGGGCTGCCAGTCTCCATCCTGTCACCTTCAAAACGTGGCTGGTACCCATATGCAATGCTCATTTCCATCCCTCTTATTATCATTATGCAAAGAAGTGGCACTTACAGACTCACCATGGACCTTTTGCCTTGTAGGTGCTTTGGTTAGTGCTGGAAACCCTGGGACCGAGTCACCTCCAGCATCTGGGATCCACCCAGCTGGACAGTGGCCACTTTCCCACCCTGAGATCCTGCACTAAAATCTTCCCTAATAATTTTCTTCCTTTTTCTTGCTTTTCAAGTGTTTTAACAGAGCTGTCCTCAAGTACACAGTGTTTCTCTGGGTGTTCAGAGCAGCACAGCGAGGTCCAGGCTGGTGCATTATTGACTGTGCCCTCTGGGTGACCTTGAGGCTGCGGAAGGTGAGAGCTCCTGGCAGATGGGCTCCTCTCTGCAAATCGTGCTTTGTTGTCATTTGTCCCAGTTCCCAGCCTGAGCTGGTGATGGCAAAGACAACTTATTAAGGAATTGCTTCTTTCCCCCCCTCCCCATTCAGCTGCTCTCAGACTCAGGCAGTTCCTATCGATCCACTGCACCTACTCAAGATGTTTTGCAAAAGGCACTTAGTGAAATTCATTCCAGGAGTTTGTCAGTGGTTCTGGCTGCCTGAACTGCACATGGGACACAGGCAGGTGAAGGTTTGACTCTGAGAGGGTCACGGTAAGAGCTATCATAGAAGAGGAATTTCCATTTTGGGAAACATACTTTTCAGCATGTTAAAAAAAAAAAAAATTTCCCACAAAATAAAATCCAGGGATTTTAATTTGGGTATGTGGGAAACATTTTTACATTTTGGTGCTGTTTTGGGAGGCTAGTCAGATTGTATAAGTAGAAACAAATTTTAAAATGAAAATGTACTCTGAAAAACAACAGCATAAGCCTAAACAGACATTTTTTAAAATGACATTGTGGAGCAATTTAACTTTTATTAGAAATTCCTTTTTCAGCCCCTCCAAAGCATTTTTAAAAATCACTGCTTCCATGAAAAATATCTGTTCCAAAATTACAGCCCCGTGCAACACTAAAGCAGAAACTCTGCTGTGATAATTCCCATTCCATAGATTCATCATGCTACCTCATTAAATTCCATAAACCACCTACAAAATAGCATTTCCCAAAGGACAAATGCTCTCCCTGAGAAGTTTCAACCAGTTCCTGTCAAGTATCAGTCGGTCCAGGGAAACCAGCTGCTTTTCCTCGTTCTGTTGGGTATTTAAGTGACACTGGAACTCTGTGCTCCTGCTCAGGGGGCCAGGGGAGCATTCCCGCAGTGCTGCTCCCGCAGCCAGCCAGCTCCAGGTGGGAAGGACTGCACCTGCCTCTGGTTTCCAGCTTTTACAGCTGCTGAAGAGTGGGGAGCACAAATGCAATCACACTAATGAGGGCACACTCTGCTCAGAGCCTTCCCTGCAAAGCACAGCTTGGTGACAGTACCAGCACACCGGGATGTCCTGCCCCTGGGACAGCACCCTCCGCAAGGCAAGGAAGTCCAGAGCTGCATCTGTCCTGGCATCTTGCATGGGTCACATGAAGCTCAGAGTGAAATCAGGGCACATCCCCATTGCAAATGGAATAGCTTGGAGGCAACAGCCCTTTGAAGCTTTGTCTCCCTCTGGTTTTATGACCTGGGCAAAAGAGATGCTTTAATAACTGGAATATGTTCAGGTGTTAAATGAGAGATGAATGCAGACCTGCATGGGTGTTTGCTTGGCTGCTCGTTTTATCACCCAATGAGTAAATCCTATCAAAGCCACTTGCTGCAGAGTGGGCAGTTTCAAACAGTGCACGCCAGCAGCTTTGGAAACATGAGAACGTTGAGTTTTCCTTTGGACATTTGCTTCCTACAATGAAGGCAAATGAGTACGTGTGTTTCTGTGGGAACCACAATATTCCCCCATTTGTAGTATTGAGGAAAGCTGTTTCGAGTCTTCAAAAAAAAATCTTCTGTTTCTCTGCTGGGTAAATGGTGAAAATATAATCGTTCACACAGTCTTGTCCATCTTGGACCCACAAACCTCAGTGTAGAGCAGACAGGCACTGCCTGGGCAGGTCATAGAATCGTAGAGTGGGTCCGGCTGGAAGGGACCGCAGAGGGTCATCCGAAGTTATGACAGTTTTTGTGGCTTTTTCCTGGATGATAAGGAAGCCAGGGGCAGCTCGTGTATCCATCTCCGCTGTGCAGACTGAATAGAAAGAGGAAAACAAGTGACCAGTTTCTTTTTAAAGTGTTCTGGTGGGAGCCTCATCTCAGCAGCACTCCAGCTCTCCTAAAGTTGCTTTGATATTCAAAAAACCACTGACTTTTTAAACAATGCTGTCCTAAATTCCTTTCATAAATGCCCAGAACTACTCACAGGCTTTCTGAAACTCATTGTTATAATTACAATCAAGAATCATAGGACTCTGTGCTTTGTGCCAGAAATACACATCCACTGAATTGTTTGCAGAGGAGCCACAGAGAGAAGGAGTGAAGGAGAAATGCAGCTTCAGTGCTGCTCAATTCAGGAGCAGGAACTCCCGCTCTATTTAATTTTTCCTCTTTTGTTTCCCAGTTTAACTTGGAGCTGCTGAAATTCAAGCTCATGTTTGCTTTATCCTCTGTGCTCTCCTTATGGCCTCAGTCCAGGGAACCTTGAGCAGTGCCCTGGTTTACTGTCCCCCACCATCTCCAGCAGCCTCTGTCCCTGGAGGAGGTGGAAGGTGGGGGTGGAAGGGTGAGGTGGAAGGTCTCTGCAGGACCCATCAATCCCAGCAGAGGTAAGAACTTCAGTTTGGGAATTGCTGGAATAGTACTTAGCAGATGCAGAACAAACTCTCTGGGTGAGGGAACGCAGCACCAAGCTTAGTTTTATTAAAGCCTCTTCTCCTGGGTCACGAAAAAGGCTTAGGGAGGGCTGGGGGGGGTTTTGGTAGTGTTGTCTGACACAGCACGTAGGGAAGGAGATGTGATTCAACTTTTGCCAGCACAAGGCCTGGAACTGTCTCTCCCTCTCTATCCAATAATGTGTGATGTTCAGCCCTGATCCTGCTTCCATGGAAATGTCCCTGTCTGGTGCTTAGAAAAGTGAGCTGGATCAGGCCTTCCTTCTGGATAAATATCAGATCTGATTCACCACTCAGTTGCTTCTGTTTTACCTCTGCAGAACATCATTGATTATAGAAGGATTTGCAAGTTTAAAACAAGAGTAATTCAGTGATTAATCCCAACCAAAGCCGTTGATAAACAGAGAGTAATACTCCTGCCCCATCCAATATCCCACACATCGATGGAGTGCTCTGTGATATGATTCCATGGCATTTAGACTTACTTTCCTTTGATTCAGGACGGTGCTGGGATACATTTAGTTCAGCTAACCCAGACTTTTCCCCTCTATCTCTTCTCCCTGCAAAATGTCAGGCACGTTCTCCGTGAAACAAAAGCAAAACTCCCCCACCCAGTCCTGTTCCAGGTGGCAGCTGACCCCTGGGGAGGGCTGAGCAGACAGGCAGATCTGAACTCCATTTCAAACCCTGGAGGCTCCTGCAGCACCTTCCAACGTGAATTTAGCCTGGTCCAGAGAGTGGAAAAAGCTTAATATAGAACTGGATGGCTGTAAACATCGAAACACTTCGTTCAGCCTCAATTTTGCTCACTTAGGGCAGTCCCAGAGTATATCCACAAACGCTAGATGAGGAGAAGCAGTTGGAGCAAAGAAGTATTTGACTTTAAAAGTGTTACACATTTCTTGTCCCCCCCCAAGAAAACCCTAAACTGCCCTCTCAAATGCTATATAATCTGGATATAAGTGAGATTTTCGGGTGATGGTTTCAATATTTGGTCTTGTTCTAAAGAAAACTGAAAGAAACATTTTGGGGAAATTTCCCACCAACAGAAACCTGCCTCCTGGATGACAAAACTACTCAGGTTCCCCGAGCAGCTGCCAGTTGTGCCGCAGGATGCCCCATTGCTCTCTGGAGGGTGTGTCCCCTGAGTCATGGTGCTCACGGAGGCAGACATAAGACTTTCAGAATCCAAACTTTGTTTCTGTTTCACACCGGTTTTAGAGCCAAGAATCCTGTGTCTTTACTCTGCCTTTGAGATTCTGGGGCCCACTCAAAGCAACAGACTGTGAAGTTCCTCTGGGTAAATGGTCTCAGGACCCAAATCCCGTTTCAGAAGCAGCCGGATGACAGTAAGAGCATCGGTCTGTTCCCTGACCCACCAGACCCGAGGTATTGCTGGGCCATCTGTGAGTGACAGCCATGGGCAAACACGGAGCTCAGGCAGCTCTTCTGGCTCTTGTCGCTCCTTAATTTGCAAATTCCCTTGAGAAAAGGTGACCGGCAGGGCAGGAATTCCTGTAGTGCTTTGGCAGCGCCTCCATCCACTCCCTCTGACTGTGAACAACAAGAGAAGACCCAGCTTCTGAGCAGCATCCATCAGCCCAGGCCAGGATGGCAGACAGGGCAGGAAGAACCCGTCTTTCTTTTCACATGAGTTTTACCTCCTCATGATTCCAATTTTTGCCTTCCAGCAGGACTCCTGTCAGCTGCCTCCAGAAGATGTGCTTGCTTATTTCCTTGTCTTTCCACTCCAGGTAGGTGTTCCTCCTCAGGTAACGGGACAGCCCCAACCTCTGCCTCAGCAGGGCCTTATTCACGTCTTCCAGCACAATCATGATGATTCCAGTCTTTCCCTCCACCAGCTGCCAGGACTGGGCAATATCGAACTCATAGCTGCACCATTTGCTCTCCAGGAAGTCAGTGGAGATGACTGCAATGACATTCCTGCTACTGAGAAAACCCTCCTGGATGATATTGGTGACAATGGGTACCCCTGGCAGGAAGTCCCTGTAGTACAGACAGAGGTGGAAGGGAGGCGTTCCTCCTTCCAAGGGCTCCACCAGCTCCTTTATCACCCATTCCTGGTCTTTGCTGGAGTGGATGACAAAGGCATCGTAGGTGTCGCCTCTTTCTGCGGAGTGCTTGCACCCACTGAGCAGCACCAGGGAGTAGTAGAGCTGGAAGTAGTACTTGTAAATCACAAAGAGGAGCACCACTACACAGAGCAACGCAACCCCTGGGAGGACAACTTTGCCTGCATCGATGTGGCAGGAGGACAGGTCAAAGCTCGGCAGGCTCACGTTGGTCATGTACGAGGGTGTGTGGCACAGCATCAGCTCCTTGTTCTGCAGCAGCTCCTGCTTTTCCCTGACCCAGGTCAGAAAGTCCAGGTGCACACAGGAACAGTCAAACAGGTTTTGAGAGATATCCAACAGGACCAGGCCGTCGGGCAGGATTTCCCGGGCTGAGTCCAACAGAACAGTCAGCTGGTTTCTGCTGAAATCCAGGACTCGGAGGGCTTGGAGGGGCTGGTAGACTCCAGGATCAAAGGTCATGAGCTTATTGTTGCTGATGTTTAGCTCTTTTAGCTCAGAGAGAGTATCAAAAGTACTTTGATCCACATGTACCAATTTGCAGCTTGAAATATCCAAGGTGTGGAGGTGACTTAGGTTTTTGAAGTTGTTTGCCAGCTTATTGTCCTCAAAGGAGTTCCCTGCCATCTTGAGCACTCGCAAAGAGTTCAAGCCACAAAACGTACACTGGGATTTAACTTCAGTTTTGGTATGGGAAATATCAAGGTAAATCAGTCTCTGAAGGGACAGAAAGACAGGGTAGGAGCCAGGACCAAATAAAGTTGTGTGCTGAAGGTCCAAATATAACAAATTCTTCACATTAGTGAAATCTCCGGTCAATTTGATATTGGAATTGAAGCTTAAGTTCAAGTGTTTCAAATTTGGACAATTTTGAAACTGAGGGGAACAGCATCCGCCAAAGGTGAGGCTATTCTCACTCAAATCTATGACCTCCAGGTTACTGAGACTCATAAATTTCTGCCTGAAGTTTCTGAGTCCTTTGTTCTTGGTAATACGAAGCACTCTCAGTTCCTTGAAAAGTGACAGCTTCACAGCAGGCACCTCCTCAAAGTGGCATTTCTTGCATTCCAGGTGTTTCACTTTAGACAACACAGGAACCTCTGATATCTCCTTAAGTCCGAGGTCCACCAAGCGAATAGTGGAGACATTGCCTATGCAGTTAAAGAGAGTGTCGGTGTCCTTAAACCCCCTGAAGCAGATTAAGACAAACTCTTCCATCTGCACATGGCACAGTCCGCTCAAGGGCCCTCTCTCAAAGTCCTGCAGTCTCTCACTGTCGCTGAACTCCCCAACTATGAGTCTGCTGACCTGCAAACCAGCCAGGCCTTGCAGAGAAGTTTGCATCACGCTGAAGTTCTCAAAAGCAGACCTGAGAGCCAGCTCAGTGAGGTGAATCCCTGCAAAGGCCCCCGGCTCTATGGATTTTATATTGTTCAAGGAAAGCACCAGCGTGAGGTTGAGCCTGTTCCCTTCCCTCAGGGCATCAAGGTCTCCTCTGGAGATAGATGTGATCTTGTTAGAGAAAAAGCTCAGGTGCCTGAGGGAGGTCATGGTGGCGAAATACTCGGGAAGCTTCAATGAAGTAATGCTGTTGTGGCCTAAATTCAGCTCCTGCAGGGTATGCAAGTGGCCAATGGGCAGCTCAGACAGAGAGGTTCTGTTGGTTTCCACCAGAACCAGTTTTTTTAGCGACGTTAAGCCATAGAAAGCTGCTTTCCCCAGGTGCTGGAGGGAATTGGCAGTTAAAATCAAGGTGGAAAGTCTCTGGAGATCCATAAAGGAGTTATCTTCTATTGTATGGAGGTGGCACCTGTTGGGCATGAGAAGAAAATATATGTGCATGAAACACTGTCCTTGCCTTGTTCAGTGAGCGCTGGTGTGACATCCTCAGGCTCAGCCTCACACGGGGGGCTGGTTTGGCTTTGCTGTGCTGGGCAGAGCCAGCGTCCCTGGATGTGCAAAGGGAAGGCTCCTACAGCAGGAGACCTCCTCTCACCTCCTCCTCTCCTCCCCCTCTAATCTAAAATTCAAAGCAAGAGACCCGGAGACCTGGTAAAGATCAAAAATTCATGCAGGCAGCAGGAAAGAAGAATCCTAGCTTTCAGTTTAGGCCAAGGTGACGTTGTGATGACCATCACTGATGGAAGAACCAACCGGATCCAGCATTCCCTCACATCTTGCACCCCCACAGCCCTCAGACTGCCACCTCGGCCACATCTGGGCAGCCCCACTGGCACCCAGAGCAGTGCGGCTGTGGCAGAGCTCACAACTGTGTCATCTGGGGATGGCTCAGAGGGAGCAGACCCCAGAGTGTGCTGGCTCTGAAGGAGAAGAGAGGAAAATGAGGGTGGCCCCCTAAGGTTTGCTTCATGTGGGAAGATCCGGAATTTGAGACCCAAATCCATTCTGCAGTGAATCCCAGCAGAGTTACTTTAATAATCCAGCCGGTGTCTCACAGCAAACGTGCTCTGCCACTCAGCCACTTTGGAGCTAGAGCTGTGACGGGACTGAGTGACATTTCTCAGTGAAACAATTTATCCAGAGAAACTGTTGTCTGAAGTCAATGGAAATTATACATCAATTCAAATTTGCTAATAGGCCTCCCCCATCTCCTCCCCCAGATATGTGAGGAGAAGGGAGGAAAGAATATGTTGATATTTTAAAACACCCTTTTAGAAAATGAATGTACCTTCATGTTATTTTTTTTTTAACTGTGATTAGAAAAACAGCTCATCCAAGATGTTCCACTTCAGAGTTTTTGTAACAGTGAAAAGTCTGACATTTTTCTTGTTGAGAGACAAGTAAAACATCTTCCTCCTCCTTCTCACATCCCAACCCACAAGATCAGACTGACAGACCCAGCTCTGAGTGGAGAGTGTGCACTCAGTGACTGGACTAAAAGCTGCACATCACTTCACCACGGGGGTGTGCAAAATGACAGACACGGGGACAAAGTCAAAGGAAAAAAGAAAAAAAAAAAACAGCCAAGACCAATAGACCCCAAAATAAGCCACCATTGCAGCCCAGCTGGTGAAAGAAAAATTAACCAGTATCCACATAATAGATCCCATTACCTTGAAAGATCCAGAAGCTGCAGCTCAGGGACTGATGCAAAATAATTGGACCCCAGTGATTTCAGATTGCTGAAACTGAGGTCCAAGTTCTGGGTGGTGTTTGGGACTCCATCAGGAACTCCAGAGATGTTCAGTCCGGTGCATCTGAAAGTTGTGTTAGGGGTGACCTGTAACAGAGGCAGATCCAATCATGGTCAACATCTGCTCTTCATGAAGTGCCAGAAAATGTCACTGCCAGGAAAGCAGGAGCAGAATGACCCCCCTTGCAGTTCATTCCTAAAGGAGCTGCCCTGAGCTTTAGGAAATAATCTACATATCCTAAGCAGTTTTCCCACTTCTGGTAGAACCAGTCCTACTCCCCAGGAAGAGCTGCATTTCTTGCTGATTGAAGCTGGGACAAAACTACAGGACAGTGTTCCTTGAGGCTACAGATGAACCAGCAGCAACCTTTGAGAGAGCCAGCAGGACTAACACTCACGGATGCACTGCATGTCCAGCACCAGCTCTCAGCTCTCTTCCCCTGCACGTAACCAGGCAGCCCGAACCAAAGTTATTCTGCAAGTAAATGATTGTCAGTAAAACTTTGCAAAAGGCAGTTGGTCAGTGTCAGGTACTTGGTGAAATCACTCTACTGCACAAATCAGCCAAAAATCTGTGTTTTGTAGAAATGAGATAAGGTTTGGATCCCTTCCAAGGGAAGTAAAATCTATTACAATAACTGCAGTGCAGCACCCTCAGAGGGACAGAAAGCCAACGAGAAGAAAAGGCTCTTGCTGCTGGTTCTGGTTCTCAGATGTTTTCGAGACCAGAATTTACTTCAAATACTTCAATCACCTTGATAACAACCTTGAAAAAAAAAAAGCTGGGCTTTCCTAAGACAACTGTGAGGCTTGAGGCACAGATCTCCCAAGCAAAGGGAAAAGTTGTACCGGAGAAACAGAAGGATTTTGTGCTCACTCGGAGCTCACCTACCTCCAAACAGGGATTGCAGAGGCAGCCGGCCAGCGGGGACGGGACAAATGCCAGCTGCAGAAGCACCAGGAGTGTCTCCACAGGAAGGGCTCCTCTCCTGGGCATCTTCAGGAGGCCAGGAGTGTAGGAGAAAGGAGCATGGAGAGATAAACCCGGAGAGAGAAACCTCCCTGCAGTGCCAGGAGTTGTGTTTCACCGCTCCTGCTTCTCACCGCACATCTTTGAGAGTTGCAGAGAATGAGAAGGGAAGTGAAACTTGGTCACTGCCTTGTTTCTACACACGCTCTGGGTGAACTGCTCTTCTTGAAATTGTTTTTTAAAAATGTTCAAAAAAAAGCAAGAAAAAAAAAGAAGTAATGACAGATATAGTTTGAGCTAGGAATTAAAGAGGAATATGGGTTCCATCAGTGTCACTTGACTTGATTGCCTCTGATTAGCTCAGGCCAAATTGGCAAAAAAATCCCCAAAACAACAG